>JAQJVL010000168.1:88698-176198 GCA_035578905.1 Stictocephala bisonia
GAAAAGATAAATTATTATATGTAAATAAAGTCTAAATAAACTAAAACCTTACATATATCAGTACACATAAACAAAAATCAATAAACATTTCTAGGAGCCAGCACTGCACAAGTCTACTCTGCATGACTGCCACTGCCATGTGTTTTAATACCAAACAGAGTGTAAACTTTAATTTTATCTGGTGTTCAAGGAATCAAGCTATGGATTGGATATGAAAATGTTAAGCACAGACACTTTCAAACACCAGTCTCTCTTAAAAGGACCTTCTTCATTTAACAATAATATATTTGAATTTCCCGGAGCTTTTCAAAAAGCAGGTGGTGATTGTTCAACTTGGCCAAGATTCTCTGAACTGCCAGGAGTTGGACTCAGACATCAAGACTGTTTTGCCATACCACATATAGAAAGCCCTTCTTTAAGGTAGGTGACAGGTACTGTGTTTGTTATTAGATGTTGAACAAATTTCTTATAATGTATCTCTTGATTATGTTTGTTGAAAGTTAATTTTTGGTTTAAAACTACCTTATTACTGGGTCTGAGAGATTTCTAATCCAATGTACCACATAGGTTTTGTATACTGTGAATTAATTTCTGAGTGGAAGTAATATCAATGAGAATCTTTGGTTGTTAATAATTAGTGAACTTTTCTAATTGTTGTAAATGTCTGTATTTCCTAATCAATGCTTGTATTGCTTTGTGGGGTAATAAAATATTCTGTTTCCTTATATTATCAATCTTAATACGCGCAAAAACTAATCATGGAATTTTATTTGACCAAACTAAAGTCCTTGCCAACATCCCACATTACTACCCGAGAATTGTAAGGGAAGCTATAGAAATAAACAAAAGAAGAAATAATTTTAATAAGGATGAAAGTATACGACTTCTGAAGACATGGGAACCCATTTTAAGTAAATTAAAATAAAATGGCAGAGTCAGCCATGTTAATTTTCTTCGGACAATGGCTGTAGGTCACGTGAGTCTTGCCTCCGCTCCTCTACAGCGTATCTGCCAAACCAGTCCCCACCCCACCACCTGTTATAAAAGCTGGAAGGTCATTCACTGATTCAGAGATACCACTGAGAATGTCACATTACAGTATGGGCGAAATGTCTGGTTACTTTGTAAATAATGTACATAGCACCTTGATGCGGTTGTCAATGAGAAATATATTTATTCTGGATTAGCCACTTTTATGGATTACCGAAAGTACAATGGAAAGACATATTTTACAACTGAGGAAAATACAAATATAAAATGCTTAGTGTCAAAAATTGTTTACTAGAATGAAAATTACATAATAATTGTAATCAAAACTTACCATGTGATAAAACACTCCTACTTGTGTGGCCATTATTTAAAATAAAATTGTTTTGATAGAGTTTATAAAGTACAGTATAGTTTTGTCATTGAGTATAAAAATTATAAAACACTTATAACTAAATTTAAATGCCTTCTTAAATACATGAACTCTATTGCTTGAAATAGTCATTGATGGTCTTCTAGTATTTGTTTTTACAAGAATAAGCCATCACTTTCTCTTGGAGAGTTTTTAACCAGACGATATTCTCCACTTCCACGCCTCTCTCTTATGCCCATGTAAGTAAAGTTGTAGCAGCCGACATTGCTGCATCACAGCTGACGGTGAATGTCTGCGCAGCTGGCCCAGCCTCCTCAATTGCGTTACTGTCATTGTCAATCTGACCTACAACCTCATCTACGATATCTTGATCGCTCAGATCAGCATCAAGCTCAGTCTCAGTTAACCATATTAACATATCATCGTATTTCTGCGTTAAGCTTTCATGGTCAACTTGCTTGTTTTGAAAGTCATATACCATAGAAAGAGAATCGAAAAACTCCTTGTCTTCTTGTGATACACACGACAAGTGTTGTAATAAAGGGTTATAGGGCTAAACCTTTTTCTATGACATCAAAATGTTGTTTTTTGTGATTTGATCCCAGGCATATACTGAATTTATCACTGCATCTTTAATATCAACTTTTTTAATATCGATGAAATGTCACTTTCAGGGCTGCTTACAACGTCCATTAAAAACGCTTTTTGTAATACATTTTCATCGTTTTATTACATTCTGGTCAAGTGGCTGAATTAAAGATACCATATATTTGGCCAAAAACATAATTTTAATGTAACCATCTTTAGTTTTCACTTTCATATATTTTCTTCATCTTCAAGAGGGTGGCCAGATTTATTATCCAGTAGAAGTAGAGCTTTCAAAGGAATATTTTTCCTCTTTAGGTAGAATTTCACTGAGGAATGAAATTTACAAAATACAATTCCTTAAAAACTTCTATGCAGACCCACGCTCGGCTTTGTGCTTTGTAAACAACTGATAAATCCTCTAATTTTATGTTTTTAAATGGGCGAGGTTTTTTTTGACTTGCCTACATCCATTAGTTTTAATTTATGATCACCAGAGGCATTAGTAAATGTTAAGCGTTCTTTTCTTAACTTTGTACCAGGCGCTATGGCTTCCTCACGTAGGAAGCCATAGTGCTATGGTTACCTACGCTGCTTCTAGGTAACTGACTCCAATTTAAGCCGGTCTCGTCCACACTGTACATGTGATCAGGTGATAGACCCATTTCTTCAATTTTTGTCTCCAGTTTTTAAATAAATTCTGGAATTTAAGATTCGTCAGCTGACAACCTTTCCCCACTTATCTGTAAAAATCAAATACCAAACCGGCTTTTGAAATTTTTAAGCCATCCATCACTAGCGTTGAAGTCTTGTTTTTTGTTGTCTTCATAAAAAACTTTAAAATTTCACCAGAAATCGGAGCTTGTCTTTCTTTTTGTTGATGGAACCAAGCATATAGGGTGTCTTCGACTTTAGGATTTTCACCTATCTTTACATTCTTTCTATTTCCTGAATCATTTGCCACAGATTATGTAAAATGCTCAATTTTAGCTTTATTATTTATTATGTTGTAAACAGTTGACTGAGGAATTCCGTAAACCGCACTTAAAGTAGCCGGTGTTTCTTTGAATCGTGTATTAATCGTGGCTTTAAATAGTTTCCAAATTTTTCCACTAGCTTTGCTATGTTGTGTTTACGTTTTCTTGAACCTTGACTATTCATTTTATATACAGTATACAAAACAATAGCACTAAATAACTAGTATATGTACAATAGAAATAAAATATTATGTTTTGCAAAAATTCACAACACAAAGTAAATAAACTAAGCTACAAAATACAGAAGTACGAATTGACAGACTGACAACACGACTGATGAACGTTCATTGCATTGACTCTGCACTGGCAGGTGGCTGGAAGAGGGGTGCAGTGAGTTATTTTTAGCAATGGCGAATCGGAGTCAAGGTTACGCAACTCTCTCCGATTATATTTAGTGCACTGACCATTTTCTTCATTACTTCCCTAACCCATCAAAGTATTTTCATGGCTGTCGGATTACCAAACCTGTCGGACTGACTAATGTCGGACTAACGCAAGTCTACTGTAATAGGAATTACCATAAAAAGGTAAAGCAATTTCAACAGAAGGCCACCAATTTCATGCTTTGTCATAAGACATTTGCCATTCTTTATTGACTTGCCTAAACTCCCTATAATTCATTGCAATTTCCCTCGGAAACCTTTGTAATCTTACTATGAATATCTGTTGCATATCCTTGCATAAAAATATCCTTGCATAAAAATTGGACAGCACAATGAACCTTACTCTCTGTAAGCTACAGTTAACACATTATAGATATAGTTAGTTTAATAAGTCCACTAAACTCAAAAATTAGTCAAATCTAATATGATAAAACGTTAATTGTCCATGCCATTGACATTGTTTTCAAATGTCTGAATTGAACTCATTCAGTTTCTTTATAAGCAGGTGAAAAATATTTCAAAGGCATCAAAAATATATTTTTATCATGTTATATGTTCTGTTTGTTTCATGTTTTCTTTGGTGGACTTAACTTCTCTGATATATTTCCTGATGTTAACTTAGTGTATTTTGCTTGTTTGTAAATGTATTTAATTTCTAATAATCTTTGCTTTATTTATGAACGGTTGAAGATCAATTTTTTAATTTGGTTTTCAGTATTAGAATGGAAGATATGGATCTTTACGATATCTCTAATGCCAATTGGATATTTCCAAAGCTTTCAACTTCCGATCATACATTAAACAACACCATTAGAGCTTCAAAAGTCGAAATCCGCCAGGTAAAAATGAAATTGTGTTAAAATTAGAATTTTATTCTTAGTTTATATAATTACTTGTAATACATATTTATGCTTGAATTAATTCAATAGTAATTATTTTTATCTAGCTGATAGTAGGGGTTTGGCCCTTTCTGCATTTAAAATGAGTGTAAGTTCATATTTTCAGCTTTTGTTTTCAAGGCATCTCAGATCTTTGCATTTTTAACAGTAGATCTACTCATCAGGTAATATAATTGTACTGCAGATCTACGTTTGGCCTTAGATTTGTATTTCAATGCAATAACCTGATGTTTGCATGTTTCAACATTCAACACAAAGAATGATGATTTTATTAATCCATTAAGAGTCTTCCATACAAATTAGAAAGTCATGGTTGAACCCAGTGCTCCAAAATTCGTGGCTTCTAGGTATACTATGAAGGAACTTCAGGAACTGTATTCGGTGTTGTGCATGCTGCCTACTAAAAGTAGTTCTCCTGCCCATGTTTGAACTGTCGATGTAAGCTGTGTGTGCCTATTGTTTACTAGGCTGACAGCCCAGAGACCCCACGACCTTCCTTTTAAAATTTGCCAACTGCCGTGTCAACATTTGGCACGCCATGTTCCAAAGCCATCTTTTTGCATGTTTGTTTATGTAGCAAAAGCAACAATTGGAACAGGCATAAAGCATGCTACCTTCTACCCCAAATTGTTGACATATTATTAGTATTAACAGTTCAATTGTATATTATTAATATGCCTATTAAAAGTTCATTTATATTTAACTGTATGATATCAATGAATAAAAATTAGTAGTTCTATTTATAATGATATGCCCATAGACACATATAACACATATTTAATTCAAAAAATTTAACTTGGTGATGGAATAGTACCACAAATAACAACAGCGCGCCGCTATAAAATTGCAGGTAATTGGTAGTATTTTTTTTATTTATTTATATAGTAATTGATTAGATATAACACTGGCCTGCTGGGGTGTCGGCGATATAGCAGTGGCAACAGGACAGGTAGAGAGCCAGGTTATAGGGTGGTGGGGACAATGTCGGAGTCGTAATCTAGATATAGCGCATGCAATTGGGGGCGAAGAGATAATGTCTGAGTCATCGAATAGAATAGGCTTGGCGATAACAACTGCCCATTGGTGCACCAACATGGACAGAAATGCACTATATCTAAACTAAATACAGTATTAAATCATTGAACAAAATATAAACTACTTCAATCTATATGATATTTATGAAAGTTTTTATAAACGACACCTGTTTTTAAAAATACCCAGCTGATGAATAGAGATGCTTACACAACCCAGTAGAGTTAGTTTTAACTATTTGGACATAAAAGTAAAAGCAGATCGCTTATGCGAGCTGAGCTCGTCAGTGATCCGCAATGGGTTAAGTCTGTAAAAAGGTTCATTGTTATGAATTAATGTAACATATTCGTTATGATTTTTATATCAAGATATAATAAACAAATGTAACATATTTTTTTACAGAAAATAAATAAATCTATGTAATTACTATTAGTGAAGGATATCTTGTACCGTGGCTTTAATCAAGTTTTTTGTTGTTTGCGCTATATAGAGACCTTGAAATGCACATCTGAGCTTTCACAGAGGGCTAAATCACCTAAAAACATCCAAATCAAATATCTTGTTTCAATAGTTCAGTCTTTAACTAGGTAACAAAATCGCCTCATTTTTATGTATAGAATAAATTATAATTGCCCTAAACATACACATAGTTCGGTCTTCTCTATTAATTAGATTCTTTCTAGATTTGTTTTTAAAAATATCGATTTAATGAAAGTGATTGTCGCAGGCTATATAGGACTTGCAGAATGCTGCAGTCTGACATAAGATTTCATGTTATTCAAAAATTCTCGCCACCCGATACTGTGTCAATCCACTGTGCGAAGGCCCTCTGCACGGCTGCTAGGCCTCGCTCCGATCAGTGGCCGATCAAAGTGAAAATGCCTTTACTTGTGACAGCATTACAGTGTTATTTATCAAAATACCATCAAAATTTTTGAACTAGCACTATAAGATACGGCACTAGTGAAATGCATTGTTAGTTTTTCAGAATATTCCATTATTTTCTTATAATAAATGTACCAATAATAGTTAACATTAATTTCATTATCTAATTAATTTAAGGAAAAATGAAATTTTCACGTTTGCATTTCACTAGAGGATAACTACTTATAATTTGACATCTCATTTATTATTTTATGATGATGGAGCCATGAGTAACCTTATTCTGAAGTTAGCATTCTTAATTTAGACCTACACTACATTCATGCGCAAATCTGCAAAATGTACTGATTGCTTTATGTACTGATTGAACAATTAGTCTGTGCTCATGGCAAGTGACAGCTGAACATAGGCAAGAAGTGAAGAGGGGGCTCTTTTATGAAAACATTAGCCCATCAAACAGTTGTCTTGATCAAGTGTCTAATCTATATTATTATTATCAGCTGATATTTATTACTGTAATATTCATTAATAATATTGTTAGTAGCAACACTTTCATGGGTACAGACTAATTGTTGAATCAGTATAGTTCCAGGGTAACAAGAATTTGGACTCTCTTCCTCATGAAGGCTATAAAACATATTCTATTTTAGGATTTACATGTAGTAAGAAGGCGGTGGCTTACCTTAGCACATGAAACACACTTTGAATCAGCTTCGCTCTACAGATCTACACCAACAAAAACCTGTGAATAGCCACTCAGTTCCATTTACAGCCGTACATTGCATGAGAGGGGGAGTATTCAAGATATTAATTGGTTCAAAACCACTTGTAATTCTGATTATGATCTCAGCCTCCTAAATTTCTACATATAATAGATTTATCTGATAAAAAAAAACACTTGAAAAACCTTTCAGAAAATACTGACCAGGGAACTGGAGAGAACGTTATTTGACAGCATGTCATTTGAAAAACAAAAAGATTTCGGTACTTTTAAAGATATCGGGGGAAATTAAAGATATTGGGGGAAAGTACCAAAATGAAGACTTCAATTTATAAGACGAGCAAAAGGTCTGCTAATAATTTGCGTTTTCTTTGAATATTGTGGCTTAATCCAATCATCACCTGAAGCAGACCCTCTCCGTAAACAGTTAATTTGTTTGAATTCTGTACCTGTGGTAGGTGAAAAAGTGTCACTGTAATAGTCTTGAGTTTATTTATTTATTAATTTTTTTTAAAGTGTCTTATTTATTGGTGGGAGTTAGGAGAAAAAACACAAAAAATGAGTACACTTATGTGTAGGTACGAAAGCAATATCAAAACAAAATTAATCAAAAGAAAGCAAAATCAAAACCACTTAAATAGAGTAAATTTATGTAATACAGTATTGGTGATGAATAAATCTTAGACAATTTAAGTTCATTCACTACTAGCATTCATACACAGTTTGCTCACTTGCACACCCAGCACCGCCAAGTCCCCACTACTGCATCCATACAACATCTCCCTGACCTCTATCCTATAGGGGGTTTGGTTTTCTATCAGCCCCACTTTCAGTTATCAGGAGAAAATCCCACAAACATCATATGAAATGATTAAAAAGATAGGTTAAAAATTGTAGTTCTATGCTGTGGAATCAGTAGAAGTAGAGCTCATCTTCGTGTATAACAAGAACTGATTTGGGACAAGAAAGGACATTTGTCAGTGAGCTAAGGTGGTAAGTTAGATATAATGATAACCTGCAACAAATCAAGGACATGATATTTGCGGAGATTTCATAGCTTCAAGACACCCAGCTGCTCAAAATAAGAGTAACATAATCATATCAACATAAGTTAATGATACAAAGGGTGATTCTGTGCATGTTGCAGTCTCTGAGAGCTCATTTGTAATACCGTTAGTGACTACATCATAGTAGTTGAAGTGAGATAACACCAAAGCCTTCAAACCATGACTTTCCATTGAATGGATGCATATTGTTTATACAGATTAAGTAAACAATAGTAAATTGATGAAAATTATCAGCAGACATAAAATATCTACGATGTAACATTTAAATCTTTCTTTCGTTCTCAGCATAAAATTTTTAGAACATAAGAGGTATTTTTGATTTCAAAAATTTCAAACAGCAAAATTCCTAATTTATTTTGGATACTTAGAAGAAACAGTAGTCATTTATTTTATTTATTCTTAACACAACACTCGTCATGACATGGGTGAATATGTATTTGCAGTGAGTTTGATGAGTGTAGTTGAGCAAATGTAGTTATTTTTTCAAACTAAGGCAGACTATTCCTCATTAATTTACAGCCCAGTAACAAATGAACAGCCTCTGCCTAATATCTGATTCCTTTCAAAATGTGTTTTGACTCTGATTGGTATCGAATTGAAAATCTTTAGCTTATGAAGCTGGGCTTAACCAACTACACTACCAACTAATTTAAAAATCCAATTTGAGTAAAAATCGTAAGGTTTTCATCACAATGTTCAGAAAGTTATTTTCAATGACATTAGCTTGTCAAAACCATCTTTTATCTGTAGCAATTATACATATACATAACAATCTATATTTGTTGCCGTTGTGCCAGGGCTACCACACGGCAGTGATAGAGGCACCATGTAGTTTTTTCATTTACATCATTTAGCTACTACAGTTGACTCTTGATAATCCGACAGTCACGGGACCAGTAGGGTGTCGGATTACCAAAAACGTCGGATTACCAAATGTACCTCCCATCATGACTGAATTCGATGTTTAAACTTAAAACAATAACAAATACGATAGTTTTAAGCAATAGGTATGTACAGTACTGTATTAACAAACCTATTTCATACGGTTTGTGAATATTTATGTGCATAAAATAAATACGTACTGTATTGACCAAAGGTCTAGGTTAAAAATAAAGTACAGTAATTAATGCGGATAATTTTAAGAAATTGACAAACTGTATTTACTACATTAAAAGTACAGGATTGTATGTATTATAGCAAAGTTTGTACTGTACTTACACACATATGAACAGATTGCAAAACAGTAAATAAACTAAACATGAAAAAAATCTGTCATTTTCTTCTGCTTCTTTGTATGCAAACCTTCGTTAATCGCTTTTTCTTGAATGCATTTCAAAACTAAAACGTTGTTGACGTCTAGGTCACGTTCCTCACACCAGCGAATCAAAGTGTTGGCAGCAGACAAAGCTTCATCACAGCTGATCACGTATTTTTTCTCCGTCTCCACGGCCTCTTCAATTGTGTCGTTTTGTGTTATGATTTCTTGCAGAATCTCTTCATCTGTTTGTTCTGCACCCAGGTTATCGTCTAACACCCATCTTATTAGTTCTTCCGATAATTCTTGTTGGACGTTAGTTTGATTACAAAGTAAAATGGTTTCTTCCACTACACGATTGTTATCTTGGGTGTTGTCGTCATCTTCCCGTTGGTTTTCATCGTCTTTATTTTGGAGGAGGGGGTTATGTGGCCAAACATTTTTCCAGGATTTTATAAGTGTTGATGGCTGGACTTGTTGCCACGCAAAAGCTGCATTAAGAATAGCGTCCTTAATGTCAAACTTTTTCAACAGTGTTGTAATGTCTGCATCTGGTTGGCAAACAATATCCATAAGTAAGCGTTTTTTGTAATGCGCCTTAAGAGTTTTGATAACATTCTGATCCATTGGCTGAATCAGAGCAGTTGTATTTTTAGGTAAATACATGACCTCTATGTATCCATCAGCTGTTTTTGCTTTTAATTCTTCTGATTTTGGATGCCCAGGAGCATTATCTAATAATAAAAGAGCCTTTAATGGCAGATTATTAGCCTTTAAATGCTGTTTTACTTCTTTGACAAAATGATTATTATACCAGTCTAGGAAGATTTCTTGGGTCACCCACGCTCGACTTTGGTTCATATAAACCACTGGAAGAGTTTCAAGATTGGTGTTTTTAAACGCCCTAGGTTTCTTACTTTTACCTACAGCTAACAGTTTTAACTTATGACTCCCGGCACCATTTGAACACACCATCAAAGTGATCCTTTCTTTTAAAAGTTTCCTGCCGGCAATATTCTGTTCATCCCTTGTTACAAACGTTTTGGTTGGAAGTTGCCGCCAATTAAGGCCGGTTTCATCGGCATTGTAAACTTGTTCGGCAGTTAGGCCCAATTCAGTAATTTTTGTGTCTAGGCGCGTGATGAAGTTGTCAATATCTGTCTCATCGGCAGACAGTTTCTCTCAGCTCATCTGCAAAAACCGAATACCATGCCGTTTTTTAAAATTTTCAAACCAGCCATCGCTTGCTCGAAAATCGTCTTTATTAGTTATTTCACGATAAAAGAACTTTGCTTTTTCTTTTAAAATATCCCCAGAAATTGGGGCATTTCTGTTTCTTTCTTGTCGAAACCACGCATGAAGAGCTTCTTCAACTTGAGGAAATTCACTCATTTTAAACGTTTTTCTGTTTGAATTATCCTTGGCAGATTTTATAAAGTTTTCAATTTTTTCCCGATTTTTTACAATGTCATGAACTGTAGGCCGGCCTATGCCAAACACTTGAGAAATTACCGTAGGGGTTTCGCCACGGTCATATCTCTTAATGATGTCCCACTTTTCTGAAATTGATAATGTTTTATGCTTACGTTTGGTTCCACTTGTGCTCGCCATCATATGCCACACCAAATATACTGTACAGAACTCTTAACTACAGTATTTACACTTACATACAGTTACTTTGCACTTACATATACTTAAATACAATTACAGTTACATATTTACAATTACAATGCCACAGTACACAAAAACTGTTCAAATTTCACACACTAAATAAAAAGGAAGAAGCACTTGTACTGCACTATGCTACACGGAAATACCGATGCGTCAATCCTGTTGAGACATGAAACGAAGGTTGTTGACCGCGTCGGACTACCGAGCGTGTCGGACTGTTAAGTGTCGGACTACCGCGAGTCAACTGTAGTTATTTTATCTGATTTAATTAAATACAAATTGTTTGTAAGAGTTGCATACAATGTGTTATCTTCTCCATTCTTGGCCAAGAACCGTCTAAAGTTAAGACCATTGTCTGTTTGTTGCTAACCAGTTAATATTTTTGTTGTTTATAATCTCTTATATTTTTGACTCACTATTTTATTTTAGTAGAAGCAATATTCTCCTAACATTTTTAATGTTAATATTTTCTCATTGTCTATTTCTAATTACAATTTAAATTCTTGTTAGAAGCTTTTAGAGATTTTATATAATTGAGTAGAAATGACTCTATGGATAAATGTTTCGTTTATTATCCATACAAATGTTATAAGTATTTTTTACTAATTTTTAAAATATATTTTTTGAGTAGAAATATGAATTGAATTGAATTGACAGAATGGCATAAATCCATTATCTTAAAGCATAAAAAAGCTTAATTTTGATTAAACTGTTTTATTTCAAATAATAAATATTTTATTGAGTTAATTTGATCCAGGATGAAGGCTATGTTACTCCAGACCAAGATGTAAAGGAAGACAGAGATCACGGTCCAGTTGATTATCATTGGGAACAAATCTGTGATGAGGAATTTAAGCCTGTTTATTCTTGGGAAAGTTTCGGCTCATTTGTTAAAAATAAGGAGCTCCCATCCATTTTTCAAGACAGGCGTGCAGCTGATCATGTTTGGAAAATTGTTCATGCCTCCAATATGGTCTCTAATTTTGAAACTGGAAGGTCTAAGAGAACTGTTTTAGAAGAATTAAGCTTAGAAGAATTGGAAGTGGCGTTTAAAAACCTTCTTATAGGGGTTCAATCAAGAATATTTCACTATGATTCAGTAAGTAATAAGTTGTTTTATTTTAGATATATTTGCCATTTAATGGTTTGAAAATTCTCATTAAGTATTAATTGGGCCATTATTTTTTAAATAATTACTTACTTGTACACATTAGATCAGGATATCTCTAATGTGGTATTTGGCCTCGTTAACAATCTGCCTCTACTTTCTTCAATCTTTCGCATCATCCCTTGCTGTTATTCTATTAATATCTCTGTGTACTAGCTTATTATTATTTCCAGACTTGCTTAATCAGGCCTTAGTGCTCTCTTACGATGTGTAACGTCTAAGCTCTCTGCAATCGTCTGCACTTGGTTCAGCTACAATTCTTGTCCGTGGAACAGGTCTCTTATCTCTTTATTATATCTCATTCTTCATGTCTTATTTCCTCTTGTAGACCCAAAGACTTCACTCAATTCTTTGTTTTCAAAAGTATCAAGCTTATTCTCTGCATTTTTGTCAAGAACCCATGAATTTGCTTCATACAGATTAGTCTTCTTATAGTTTTGTAAATTTTAATTTTTTATTGGGTAGATAACATTTTTGTTACATCAATTTATTTAAGGCAAACACATGCTTCCTTTGGCCAAATATATTCTACCTAAAATTGCAGTATTTTCACTATTGTTGGAGCTGATTATGGTGCCAAGGTATTAGAAATTATTAACTTTCTCAAAATTGTGTTCTTCAACTGAAAAATGTCTGGAGTTTTTAAAAAAAAAATACTTAAATTTAGTCTTTTGTAATTACTGATTAGCAAATTTGATACATCTTATGTTCAGATTAGGTGGGTCACGGGATTTTGTTATCCATTGGTGTGCTAATTCCATCCTTCGGAGTTGGGAACTATTGGCATGGGAAGGAAGGGATTTGATTACTTTAGTGGTGTAACACTGATCAAAATTTTGATTATGGAGAAGAGTATGGGCAGTGACAGGTTTTTCAGGATTTTGGACTTTGCAATCATGTCTATGGCCATTCATGCATTTCGAAGGGTTTCACTGGTAAGGCCGATATATTAGGCAGGACAGTGCTGGCACTGGAGTTGATAAATTAGATTGGTAGAATCACAGGAGTGGTTTCCAGGTATCTTGTAGGTTAAGGAGGTAGTGGAGCTGGTAAAAGATGTGGCTGGGAGATGAATAGGGCAGGTTTTGCAAGATTTCTTGTAACACGGATTAGAACCGGGTGGTTGCTGGTCTTTAGGACAGGTCAGGATGTTGGGATCAGGTAACTTAGGATGGACCAGGATCAGTGTTACACCACTAAAGTAATCAAATCCCTTCCTTCCCATGCCAATAGTTCCCAACACCGAAGGATGGAATTAGCACACCAATGGATAACAAAATCCCATGACCCACCTAATCTGAACATGAGATAGACCACTTTCCTTCAACCCCTTCCCCATCAGCAAACTTCATATATATACTAACTGAAATACTTCATCTATACCTGAGTGTTGCTCTATGGATTTACAACCCCCATCACAGCCACCTACCCAGCAATAGTGGAAGCCATGCCAGTCTCTCTCTCTCTCTCTACTCACCTGAAGAAAATGCCAGTTGTATTGAACATTTATGAGATTATGTGTTTATTTTGTGTTTGTTACTACTACTCTGGTGTTAGTGAACTTGTCTTCTAAGGTAAGTTTGCTAATGTCCTATCTCTCCAATATACTATATATCCAATATAATTCCTGGCCTAGTGCCCTTTAACCTAACCTCAAATTTGATACCATAGTTTCCAAGGTAAATTGGTACATTGACTAAATGAGAACTTATTCCTCTTCTTTCCACCCTCTATTCTCACTCGCCCTGTAATCTTCCCCTGCCTTTTGCAATTTTTAACTAAAGGAGATCTGTTTCTTCTTTAATTTTATTTAACTAATTGGAACTCTCAAACTTCCTCTCACCACATTCTCCACACAGTGGACTAATAATCTTCTATTTTTGCGTCAATTTTTTCCTGCTGATTTATTCTTTGTCATGATTTATTTTATATTTATTAAACACCTTATTGTTTGTTGTACCTTTCTAGTTTTATTTAACCCTTTGCAAGCTGCAAATGGATACATACCCAGCCTCTACTTTTATACCTCAAATGTGGTTAACGAATATATATCCGAAATGAAATATTTCTGTCGATATTGTAAATGATAGTTCCAAAAACTTCCGCTAGATTGCAGCATCAACTTAGACATGTCTTTGGCCAACTCCCTCAGTCAATCAAAAACGTAAATCGTATATGAATGAAAAGAGGCGGGGCAGCCAATCAGAGTGTGCATGGCCGTGGCTTCGTCCCCTGCCCGTAACGGCTTCGCCACACATGTAAAACGGAAATATCCTCGGTATGTCACTCCACCGAAGCACATTGTTTTCAACACTGATTGTTCTTTTTCTTTGTTCTCTAGTTTTTAATTATTTTGTTGTAGTTATGATTGTATCATAAATGACAGATACTGTTAAAAGTTTCAACTAAAGTGTTGAACATTTTTATATTTGTACTTTTCATTATAATTGTATATCTACAATAAAATAGCTTTAAAAGTTATACTTTCAATCTTAAACATAAATCTATATTTTTTTATATTACTATAAGTTTCTAAAATTTCACATTTCATTTAAATTATTTTTTTTACATAATTACGTGTTACTTTAAAATAGGGTAAAATAATTTCCGTGTGCAAAGAGTTAGCATTACTTTTCTGCAAATGATTGTATTTAATATTGTTATTATTAAGAAGAAAAAAATGTAATAAAATTGTCCAGTTTTGTTATAGGTTTCAGTGTAAAATACTGTTTGTTTTGAGGAATTATAACTAATTTGTCAGATTACAGTTATTTAAAATCAAATTTTTAAAAAAATCAAAATTTTACTCTTATATAGATTACATTTTAACTAAGTCACTTAGGACATTACATGAAAGTTTCCGTCCAAAAGCTTAGTACTAAATCTAAAACAATTAAATTTTTGAAATACCATACAAAAAATCACAGTAGAGAAGCTAGTTTGAAATGTTTAAACAATGAATGCACTTTCCATTAGCAATGCAGATTTCACACTGTCTTACTCACTTCAAGATATCAGTATGACTAGGATCCTCATGTATGGTGGGCATCCAACCTTATGTTTGAGGTTCTGGAGACTCACAATGAATTTTTGTTGTATTTTTTTAAAGGACTACAGATCTATGCAGGGAACTTATTCAGAATAGGAAGGAAAGAATTTTCCTACAGTACAAGGGAAACATTACTGATAAATACTTCTAGAGTAAACAAGAATTTGAACCTGTGCTATCTCCAACTCAAAGTTATGGCGCCTTAGACTGCTTAACAAACAGCTTGAACAAATTTGAACGTGTGCTATCTCCAACTCAAAGTTATGGCGCCTTACACTGCTTAACAAACAGCTTGAACAAATTTGAACCTGTGCTATCTCCAACTCAAGTTCAAAGTTATGGCGCCTTACACTGCTTAACAAACAGCTTGAACAAATTTGAACCTGTGCTATCTCCAACTCAAGTTCAAAGTTATGGCGCCTTACACTGCTTAACAAACAGCTTGAACAAATTTGAACCTGTGCTATCTCCAACTCAAGTTCAAAGTTATGGCACCTTACACTGCTTAACAAACAGCTTGAACAAATTTAAACCTGTGCTATCTCCAACTCAAGTTCAAAGTTATGGCGCCTTACACTGCTTAACAAACAGCTTGAACAAATTTGAACCTGTGCTATCTCCAACTCAAAGTTATGGCACCTTACACTGCTTAACAAACAGCTTGAACAAATTTGAACCTGTGCTATCTCCAATTCAAGTTCAAAGTTATGGCGCCTTACACTGCTTAACAAACAGCTTGAACAAATTTGAACCTGTGCTATCTCCAACTCAAGTTCAAAGTTATGGCGCCTTACACTGCTTAAAAAACAGCTTGAACAAATTTGAACCTGTGCTATCTCCAACTCAAAGTTATGGCACCTTACACTGCTTAACAAACAGCTTGAACAAATTTGAACCTGTGCTATCTCCAACTCAAGTTCAAAGTTATGGCGCCTTACACTGCTTAACAAACAGCTTGAACAAATTTGAACCTGTGCTATCTCCAACTCAAGTTCAAAGTTATGGCGTTAAGTTATGGCGCCTTACACTGCTTAACAAACAGCTTGAACAAATTTACTTTTGCAATAATGCTTATTTAATGTATTTTTAATGTTATCATTTAAAAGTTCCAAGTAACAGATTCCTTCTCAGTCAAAAATACTGTTATGTTGCCAATTGACAAACTTCATTTCAAGTAGTCTATATGAAAAGTGCAGTGAGCAGATTGGTGGTCCAACCATTATGATTTGTCGGGGATTTCTGAGTGCTTTGTGTTTACAAGCTAACACGATTGCTACATGCTTAAAAATAAAACAGTTTAGAATAACATTCACTACTCTAAACTAAGGGAAACTCAAGTGGAAGATGATCAGTTGGCAGACTAAGAATAAGATGGGATTATCAAGTTGCGAAAGATACCGTTAGAACAGGTACCACACTGTAAACAGTAGATTATAAAGTGGAATGGAGTGAAAATGTTGGTGAGGCCAAAAACATGCTGAGTGCTCAACTGTCAAGGAAATACGGCAAGACTGAACTCAGTCCAAACCTTTTATTTTAAACTAAGTTAAAGGGCACTAGGCCAGGAATTAGTATATTAGAGAGATAGGACATCAGCAAACTTACCTTAAAAGACAAGTTCACTAACATCAGAGTAGTAGTCACAAACACAAAGTAGACATACGAGGGGTATCCAAAAAGTAAGTTTCCATTATTTATGAAAAAGTTAAAAAGACTCAAAAAATAACTGAAACACATTTATTCAACTTTTTACATCATACCTTATTTTTCTACATAGTTACCATCCCTTTCTAAACACTCTTGGTATCTAGGAAGTAGTTTTTTATTCCAGCATCACAAAATTCACCCGCCAAATTTTTAAGCCAAGTATCCACCTCATTTTGAAGGTCATCGCTGTTGGCAAATCGCCGACCGCCAAGGTGTCTTTTGAGCTCCGGAAACAGATGAAAAGCGCTAGGCGCAAGATCTGGTGAGTATGGAGGATGACCAAAAACATCCCACTTAAATTTCCTCAAAAGTTCCATTGTTGCACGAGCAGCGTGTGGTCGGGCGTTATCGTGAATAAGCAGAACCGTGCGCGACAAAAGTCCGCGCCGTTTATTCTGTATTGCCCGCCGAAGTCTGGTGAGAACTTCACAATACCTTTCTGCATTTATGGTTTCGCCACGAGGAAGATAGTCAATCAATAACACTCCACGGCAGTCCCAAAAAACTGTAGCCATTACCTTTCCTGCTGACTCAAAAACTTTGGCTTTTTGAGGAGCTGCCTCTCCTTTTTTTTGCCACACCATACTCTGGCGTTTGGTTTCTGGAGTTGAGTGGTGAATCCATGTTTCATCACCAGTGACTATTCTACTGAAAAGGTTTTCATCTTCATCGTCAAACAATCGCAAGAAAGACTGGGCAGCAGCCATTCGTTGTTGTTTATGGGCATCGCTCAATAAGCGAGGCACCCATCTTGCACACACTTTTGCAAGCTGAAGATCTTCTGTCATGATATTGTGCACAGATGACCGGCTAACTTCAAAACTTGACGGCAGTTTACCCATAATTTCATCGAGAGTCACTCGCTTATCATTGTCAATAACTGCTCGTACAGCATTAATGACGTCTGGTTGCCGAGAACTGGCCGGTCGGCCATTACGCTCATCGTCATGAACATTTTCTCTTCCCTCCAAAAACATTGCACGCCAACGACGGACCATCTGAACGGACATAACATGTTCACCATACACTTGACACAACTGACGATGAATTTCAACGGCAGTTACGTTTTTGGCGGTCAAGAAACGAATAACACTACGGACTTCGCAACTGGCGGCAGAACGCAGTGGAGTCTCCATAATGTTTGGGCAGCAACTGACTGAGCAGCGTGACAATGCGCCAGTGACCGGCGCACCTGTTGCCAACCGAACCGCGCTAAATATCCCCGCCCACAGCTGCACGCTGTGTTACGCACGCGTCTTTTTACAGAACAGGGAAACTTACTTTTTGGATACCCCTCGTATCTCACAAATTTTCAACACCACAGGCATTTTCTTCAGGTGAGTAGAGGGAGAGAAAGAGAGAGAGAGAGAGACACTGAAATGACTTCCACTATTGCTGGGTAGGTGGCTGTGGTGGGGGGGTGCACATCCATAGAGCAACACTCAGGTGTAGATGCAGTATTTCAGTTAGTATATATATATAAATATATATATGAAGTTTGCTGATGGGGAAGGGGTTGAAGGGAAGTGGTCTATCTTATGTTCAGATTAGGTGGGTCACGGGATTTTGTTATCCATTGGTGTGCTAATTCCATCCTTCGGAGTTGGGAACTATTGGCATGGGAAGGAAGGGATCTGATTACCTTAGTGGTGTAACACTGATCAAAATTTTGATTATGGAGAAGAGTATGGGAAGAGACAGGTTTTTCAGGATTTTGGACTTTGCAATCATGTCTATGGCCATTCATGCGTTTTCGAAGGGTTTCACTGGTAAGGCCAATATATTGGGCAGGACAGTGCTGGCACTGGAGTTGATAAATTAGATTGGTGGAATCACAGGAGTGGTTTCCAGGTATCTTGTAGGTTAAGGAGGTAGTGGAGCTGGTAAAAGATGTGGCTGGGAGATGAATAGGGCAGGTTTTGCAAGATTTCTTGTTACAAGGATTAGAACCGGGTGGTTGCTGGTCTTTAGGACAGTTCAGGATGTTGGGATCAGGTAACGTAGGATGGACTAGGATATGGCGGAGGTTTTTGTTTTGTCTGAAAGTCACAGTAGGAGGTTTTTCAAGATCTTTGGTGTGGGGGGGAAGCTTTTAAGATGTTGAAGCCATCTTTCAGGATTTGGTTGAGTTTTTGTAGGCCATGGTGGTAATTAGTGATAAGGGGTAAGCTTTGGGAACTGCTTCTGGTTTGGGGTTGGTTTTGAGACTGGGCTAAACGGATTTGGTTTTTAACAAGGTTGGTAGGGTAACCTCTCTTTTGGAAAGCACTGACAAGTTGGTTGTTGTATTGATTTAGGTTTCTGGGAGAGGAAATGATACGTTTGGCACGGGTGGCTAGACTATAGGGTAGGGAGCGTTTAGTGTTGTTGGGGTGACAGCTGGTATAGTGAAGGTATTGTTGTTTATTGGTAGGTTTGATGTAAATATCAGTTTGAAGGACACCGTCCTCCAATCCAATTTCAACATCAAGGAAGACTATGCGTTCAGAAGAGGATTGCCAGGTGAAATTCAGGGATGAAAAGTTTTGTAGGCTTTGAAGAAAGGTTTCAAGATTGGTTTCAGAGTCAGTCCAGATCATGAAAATATCATCGATGAAACGAAACCAGCAGAGGGGTTGGACGGGTTGTTTTTGAAGGAAAGTCTTCTCCAATTTCCCCATGAACAGGTTGGCATAGGAAGGGGCCATGCGGGTACCCATAGCGGTACCCTTGATCTGGAGGTAGTTAAAGCCAGAACCTTGGAAGTGGTTTTTTTCAAGGATGAATTGAGTCAACTGAACTAGGAAGGAAGTGCTAGGTTTGGTGTTTGGAGGGCGTGTATTGAGGAAATACTCAATAGCAGCTAAGCCATGAGCATGGGGTATATTGGTGTACAGTGAGGTGGCATCAATGGTAACCAGTTTGGTGTTAAGGGGTAGAGGTTGGGGAAGATTGGAGAGGAGACTAAGGAAATGATTGGTATCTTGGACGTGGGAAGGAAGTTGTTGTACTAGAGGTACCAACGACTAGAGTACTAGTCGTACCTCGAAACCCTTCGAAAACGCATGAATGGCCATAGACATGATTGCAAAGTCCAAAATCCTGAAAAACCTGTCTCTTCCCATACTCTTCTCCATAATCAAAATTTTGATCAGTGTTACACCACTAAGGTAATCAGATCCCTTCCTTCCCATGCCAATAGTTCCCAACTCCGAAGGATGGAATTAGCACACCAATGGTAACAAAATCCCATGACCCACCTAATCTGAACATAAGATCGACCACTTCCCTTCAACCCCTTCCCCATCAGCAAACTTCATATATATATTTATATTTATATATACTAACTGAAATACTGCATCTACACCTGAGTGTTGCTCTATGGATGTACACCCCCCACCGCAGCCACCTACCCAGCAATAGTGGAAGTCATTTCACTGTCTCTCTCTCTTTCTCTCCCTCTACTCACCTGAAGAAAATGCCTGTGGTGTTGAAAATTTGTGAGATATGTCTACTTTGTGTTTGTGACTACTACTCTGATGTTAGTGAACTTGTCTTTTAAGGTAAGTTTGCTGATGTCCTATCTCTCTAATATACTTATTTTAAACTAAGTAACTAAAGTCAAATCATCACATGAAAATGAGAGAAGAATGATTTCCTGAAACTTAGGGTAAGTTTAGCTGGCACATAGCTAATTGGAATCATCAACAAAACTTACATCTGAGTAATAATTTTTAAGAAATTATATTCAAACCATATATTCAAACTATGCATGGAGTGCTCTGTCACACAGTCTGTTTTGGCAACAAAACCTTACTACTGTCTGCATGCTTGCTGATTTTCATTTTTTTAATTTTATGTTTGAACAAGTAATGGCAGCTTGTAAAGAGAAAATGACCTTGTTTGGAGTTTAAAATAAATCAGATTATTAAATTGTCTTGTTGTTTCAGATTAAAAAGACATTTGTCTTGAAAGAAGGTGTATATTTGAAAGGTTTATCGCCTCAAGCATTAGAAGAGTATTGTAAGGACTTTATAGAATGTGGAAGTTTATTTTTAGCTCTCTCTCTTGTAACTGAAGATATAAGCAATTCATCAACGGGAGAATATGGTCTGATATACCAGGTAATTATTTTGTATTGAACACCCATATCTAACAAAACATTTAATTCATTTTTATATCATATTATCATTTTTGTTCGGTAATAAGATAATTGTACTTAGTTCATATATTCTATAGTTATAAGAATTGAATTTTTGGTATTTCACATTCTCACCGAAACCAAGAGAGAGAGAGAGAGGGTTATCTGCCCTCGAAACCAAGAGAGAGAGAGGGTTATCTGCCCTCAGAATAACCATCACGCCACCTCAAACTCGAGCTCTCATTGGTGGTCTAGAATTACACTCGCCTGAGGCGAGGCGACGTCTTCGCCCCAGACAGCACGACACTCTCGGCGTGTAAGCAACTCTCTCGCTTAGTCTCAATGTGTTAGAACGCAAGAAGCTCTCGATGTGCAAACACCTCTCTCGCGTGGTCTCTTTTTCCAACTCACCAATTAGTTTGTGTGCTTTAAATTCTAACTCTCTCTAACTTTGTTACTTTTCTCTAACTTTGTGCTACTCATCCAGACCTTCAAGAACTTCGTTTGTGCGGTACGTGATCGGTCTACTGGACTCTCGAAGCGTTCGTACTTCCGCGACTACTCTTCTGTGCTCTAGGACTGTGATCAAGGAAGGTGGACTGGATTACCACAAGTGTCTCCAACTACTCCTGCTGGATTAGTGTTCAACCAAGCTCAGTGGTGAGTTAATTCTCTCTAATCAATTTATTAATCTCTCTCATTAGTTGATTCTCACTATCCCAGCATTGTCTAACCTTCATTTCTGCTTGTCCATAGTGGCCGCTTTCACACCCCCACATATCTTGTCCACAGAAATCTCTTTCTCTAATTTCTGTCTCACTTTTCTAGACAATAGACAAATCTGTATTGTACAAGACATCCGAAATAAACTTTACTAAGTAATTCTCAAGCGGTACATGGTCAATTTGTGTAATATAAACTACTATCTTTGATTGTATAAGATCAATCTATACAATAAGATCAACACGGATCGTTCTTTTTCTTTGTTTTCTAGTTTTTAATTATTTTGTTGTAGTTATTATTGTATCATAAATGACAGATACTGTTAAAAGTTTCAACTAAAGTGTGGAACATTATTATATTTTTACTATAATATACTATAATGTCTATATAGTCAAACTCACATATAGACATCTCATGTAATGGGAATATTTGTGCCAGTAATTTAGTTAGTTAGTGAGGTCTGATACTACAGCTTTTACTTCTAAACTGCAATACATGGGACTATACTAGCGCTCCAGAATGGACCCCAAAAACAGCTGGTAATTTGAGACTCAAAATTTAACACTGTATGATAAATCTATCTATGTGCTTATAAAATTAATGCTAAGACTAAGAGCTTTCACATTTAAAACTTCCTACCTCAACTATTCTTATATGCTCTATTACAAGAAACATTCGATCATCTACACTCATCACACTCATTCTAAATCCATATTCGCCCATATCTTGACGATCGGCGTCTTATGAATAAATAAAAAATAAAAATAAAACATATTCTAAATTTTATCCTCAAAGAACTCATAAATTCTGTAATAAGTAGGGGTGTGCGAGTAGCTCAAAATTCGGGTTTATTTCAAGTTTTTAAAAAACTTGAAAAAATCGAGTCGAGTTTGCCATATCTTTTAGGTAAAACGCTATAATCAAGACAAAAGTTCCATTTGTATAATAGATTATAAAGATAAGCATTTTATGTAGGTAACTGTATTTAAAACATGATCATAATATCATATTTAACCGGAGATGTTCTCATGATGTATTCAGATTCGTGATTCATGCACACCAGTCACGAACTCTCGATCGTGACGTCCATGACAATTACGGCTAAAAGTATTCCCGATATTTATAAAGAAGGCACGTTCAAATAGCCATCACTAGTTATTCATACAAAATGTGATAACTGATCATAAAGATCAGTTATTGAACCGTTCCAAAACTTCGTCACATAACTTTTACCAACATTTGAAATTAAGAGTTGCATTTATTTCAGGTCCATTCCTTGAAAGTTCATGACTAAAACTATTCTAAGATTGACAATTTCGGACAGATTTAATTAAATCGCATTTAATCTGTAACAGAATCTACACATGGAACGTAAACTATTAAAATTGAAAAGCTATAATAGTTTGAGATACAATGCCAGGAACAGTTTCCTTCCGGCACCATTACTAATAAAGTAACGATTAACGTAGCTACTACCAGTACATCGCCGACTCGATGAGTCCCAATATAAAATGTACTGCTAGCCATGGATTCTATTTGTTATCAATTTTGTTTTGAGTTTTTGTTGACGTTTACACTAGAGATGGGAATTACAGTTATTTTTTCGATAACCTGTTACATAATTTTATTATGTTCTGGTGACGTGTTATAATAAACTGTTATTTTTGTAACCTGTTATCTCGACGCGTTGACGTTCCAGACGTTTCTGTTTCTGTTATGGCCTGACGTTACTTAACGGCTCGAAGCCTTGCTACGGCTGGTCTAGATAACATTCCAAGTTAAAGGTTATGAAGTTGAAGTAATGCCGTATGTTACGTAACGATAATGAGTTACGGTCGTTGCGGCTTTGCTTGACATTATAGAGCTATCACTTAAAGTTCGTTCTGTTATGGATAATTTAACTGTAACATGCATGAGTCTAAAGTTTCCTTCGTGGTTAGTGATGGAATTACCTGTTCTTTAAAGTGAACCTGTTCTTTAAAGTGTTCTTTTAAGTTCTTTAAAGATAACCGTTCCTGCTCACTTGTAAGACCTGTGATTTCAAACAGTGATTCCGCTCTTTTTGCTCCTACCGTGATTTGAACGTCAAATCACTTAGACCTACGGCCTACTACACCAATTGGTACGCTTCGAGGTTATGTATTTGAGGTAATCCAAACTTTATTAATTATTACTAAGCGAACTAAATAAATAGAGTGTGTTGCTTACTTTATTTCAGTGTTTTCATTTTTGAAAATTAAGGGTTAAATATTCAACTCAAAAAAAAATTCGAACTCACAATTATGTCTAAAAACTCGACTCCACTCGAATCCTAAAATTGTTACTCGCACACCCCTAGTAATAAGCTTTTTGACTCGTATCATTCAATTTAAATGTGAAATTTTGTATCGTAAATATTTTATATGATTCATGTATGTGATTATAAATGTTTAATCCTATATAAAGAGGTTCAGTTTCAAAATTTTTATGATTATGATTTAGATATTGATAACCGATAACACAATTTCTGATATAGGATAACAAACACAAAATACACAAAAACTCACAAATTTTCAACACCACAGGCATTTTCTTCAGGTGAGTAGAGGGAGAGAGAGAGAGAGAGAGAGACACTGAAAAGTGTCTCAGTGTCTCTCCCTCTACTCACCTGAAGAAAATGCCTGTGGTGTTGAAAATTTGTGAGATTTTGTGTTTGTGACTACTACTCTGATGTTAGTGAACTTGTCTCTTAAGGTAAGTTTGCTGATGTCCTATCTCTCTAATATACTAATTCCTGGCCTAGTGCCCTTTAACCTAACCTAAAAATGATATATGATAACTGTAATTTAGTTTATATATTTTAAATGCACATGAATTTAGTTTTTGGTATTAAGCATACAATTGTCCTAAGAATTGCTTTTTGATAAATGAACACTTTCCGGGCTTCTACATAAATAAATTCTATAAGTCAGCAGCAAGTGGACATATGCATAATGTACAGTTAAACACACTTCTATGGAGGTGACTTGAGTTGGTCTACAGAAACCTCTGTCTCTAAATCTTTAACTTTCATCGCTTAAATCCACAAATGTCTCTCTTTAACCTCTTCTCTCTTATCCACAAAGGTCCTATCTCTATCCTCTGTCTCTCTTGTCAACTGACAAAAAATGCAACCACCATTCTACAGAGGCATCCTCTCTAACCTTCACCTTTCTTGTCTACAGAGGTGCTCTCTCTCTAATTTCCATCTCACTCTATCTTACATCTCCTTTGTTCTAAGATGCCCTTCTCTGTATCCCCTCTACTACAGAAACTGTGCTGTCTAATCTCCACCTCTCTTTCAGCAGAGGCACTCCATCCATTTCTTTAGATCAATCAAAATACATCCTCTTGAAATGTAAATCAATATGCTTCATTGTATTGATGAAATTTTTGCTCAGTTTTTCATTGCACTTTTACTGTAACAGGTTCTGTGCAGTAACATAAAGTGCTATCTGCAGTGCTACAGAGGCATTGTGCTAAACATGGCCTCTCTGCACGGTTTGCTACAGGCTCCTTATTGGCTGTGCAAATTACGGACCCAGTTGCAATTCTTATTAGACCTTTTGCGAGCAGAGAAGATACCCAAAGGTGGAGCACTACTAGCCCATATCTACGACCAACTACCGTTGGTCACACAAGCGGACCTTACCTATCTTCTTTACTACATTCTCCAATCATGCACTGAAGTTTACTTTGAGTAAGTTTAAAAATTATATTTTATTTAAATAACTTATAGGAATTCTTAACAATACTGAAAATGGACTTATAAAGGAAGGGTCAAATGCTATGTTTGATAGTGATTATATTTTGTTTACTGCTTTTAAAATGCAAAATTAAATTCTATAAATGTCAGTATTAGAAAAAATATTCATTATTTATGGTGGTATTTTACTCTATTAATAGTTTTAAATGGAAAAGTATACTATATTATTATTATTTAGCTATTCATTAATTATTACTATTGGTTTTGAAAAGTAAAATGGTGGTTTTTAAAACTGTGTAGTATGAAAATAATTGCTTGTAATATATTTACAGATTAAAGCTTACAGATCAACTGTAAATTACCCATGCTTTATCTTAAAAGCCCCACACATACTGCCACAGAAGCAATAATTTTTTTGGGAAATTCCCACGCAGAACAAATGTACAGTGATATTATATGACATTAGTTACATAAGCGACCATGGTCGCGATAGTGGTGTGGTCTCCTGTCTGAACACTGCATGCACCGTTTTCTTCTTGCAGCGGCTCTTCTCAATGTTGGTACTGCTGTTTTATTACTTGCCAGTTTTTCCATCCCTTCTGTACTAAATTTCTTGTTTAACTTAACATTTGCTGGAAGTAATTTATATACACCCCTGAGTGACCTGAACAACAAGGACTAGAAGAAAATAGGTAGAAGGATTAAATCTGGCAGGAGATTTGGAAAGAACTTAACTACACTAGTAATTTTAGTAAAAATTCAATAATTGTTGTTCTATTTCAAGGAAATAAATGCTTTTACGGTTAACAATTACTAAACTTGCTCTACACCTCACAACTGACTAGCACCGGGAAGGCAACCATTTACCCCCCTGTCCTCTCCTATTCCCTCCAGCGATCTTCCCATGCGAACGTTACAGCTCACATTTCCTGTGTCGGTGTGCGTAAGGCTTAAAGCAATTCTATTAATTCTAGTTTTGCCTCTTTAGAAGGTTTTTAAAACATAGCTATTTAATGAAGTGTTTGAGCAATTTTTATATGGTAGAAAAGTAAAAAAATTATTAATTTCAGTCATAGAAATATTGTGTTTTAATGCTTAGTCATTTAATGTTTTATAGGTTGTTAAATAGATGGATATTTGAAGGAGAGTGTCATAGATTTCAAGGTGAGCTCTTTATCGAGTCTTGCTCCCCAGAAGAAATGGATCGCAGGTTTTGGTCACGTAGTTTCACTCTTAACAAGCTACTTGTCCCAGGTTTTTTGAAGGACCTTGAAACTGATATTTTTCTATGTGGAAAAAATATGGCTTTGTTGAATATTTGTGCCCCTGATGTAAGTAAAAATAGTTATCTAATTGTTTTATAAGCATTCAAATTACTAATAGCAGCCATTCAAAATTACTGTTACATTTTTTAATTTAATGGGTAAGATGGTGCACCAGAAATCTTACCTAATTGGTATGAATCCATTACATACAAACAAAGATGGTGCAAACTTATAACACTAAATCAACTTTTTCAAGAGCCCCCAAATCTTATATCTATAACTTTGAAAGCTTATACCCTTTGTGTGTGCTATATGTTGTATTAGTGAACCTACCCTATCTAGTTTAATGGTGCACTATCTCCCGTATTTATAATTCCTGGCCTAATCTCATCTAAACATAATTTCAATTATCATTATAATTTAACATTAATAGTAATCATAAATTGTTTCTGTTGCGTATTTGTAAACTTGTGCGTATATTATACTTTAAGCTTGGCTGGTATCTGATGAGTACAGAAGCACTGCTAAGAACAGTGCTTTGATTAGGCAGTTGTTGAAGTAATACTCAGCAACAACTTTAATTACACACTTGTTCATTTAATATGCAATAAATATAAATAGGCACATCACCTGAATAAAATGTTAAGATATTTTGTGTCTTTATTTTTTTTTAATTCACATTTTTTTATGTTCTATATTATTCATTTATTCTTTTATCCGCAACATGACCCCACTGATTTATTTATTGTAGATGGAAAGTTATTGTTGGTAATGGATCGTTCATGATTGTTAAAATTTGTTGGGAATCTTTACAGCCTGTGAGAGTTATGGTTAATGGTTCCTGATCCCCCCATACCTTTGTGCAGTTGGCAAATCAAATTTTGTCGGACAATTTGAATATTTGTACTGTTTAATAATCTTTTCTGTGTATTGTTGGTTGATAACTTTTATTCTTTTTGTTCATATTTTGTTCTTTGAACTATTTATTTTGTCATGATTGTATTTATGTATGATACTTCATAAGAAGATGCGACTTTCAAAAAAGTCTGCTGTATTCTTTAAGCATGTAGTTCTTTAAGGAGTTTCTTATATTGATATGGATAGTTAGAAAAGGGGAAAAGAAATAGTTTTAAATGTAGACTAAGGTAGTATATAATGCCTGAAGACTACAGGAGTTTATTTTTTACCTGTCAAAATATTGTGTTTGTTTCCTAAAACACTTTATGCATAGGAAATCTCCAAATATTGTACCAATTGTGATCTATTTATGTTTTTCATCCCCATCTAGCATGACAAAATACATATATTTTCATGGTATCCATTTTACTTTAAGTTACATTTTTCGTACCTTTTTCTTAGTTTGTAGATATTTATTTAATTGAGTGTACAATATATTTATTTTAGTTTCCAACTCTGTGTTCATATTTTTACTCGCTTATAACCATGCGAGACTTGGCCTACCAACAATCTATCCATTTACTGTCTTGGTCTTACAGATGCTAATGATATTTTAACTTACTATAATTTCAAGTTTATATTTTTATTTCCTTTTAAGCAAGTAAAACAGATAATAATATACATCTAGACATTTGTTCACTGATTCTAATATATTTTCAATATCTTAAGGTTAGGGCGAGCCGGTGGCCGAGCGGTCTAAGGCGTCAGGACTTTCATCTTGGGTTAGACATAGAGCTGGTTCGAATCCGGCCTAGATTGGAACATTTATCAGCAATATTCACCTTCTATTGTACTGGTTCGTCCCCATGGAGCCTGAATAAGATCCTCGCACAGATCAATAGTCTTTGAGGAATGGGCAGAGTAAGGTTAAGAAGGAGGTTGACCTCTTTTTAAAAAAAATTCTTATTTGAGAGGGATTGTACTCGTTAGTTGGTCTGGTATTAACATAAATGAATTTAACTTAAGTATTAGATAGCAAAAGCTTGTTCCGTTTATTTACCATCATAAGTGAATTTTCATAATTTTTCGGAGTAAATGTAAATAAACATAAAAAAAAAATAACAAAGTGTTTCAGCATGTGAGACAACTTACTGGCATATTTTCAGCAGTGCACGTGTTGAGCAGTGGTGAAGTGTGATGTATTCACCTGGTCATCTCTGCCGCAGATGAAAGTAGGTCATCAACGAACACAGAATAAAGATAGGGGAGCATACGCATTGCAGTGACTGACGCCATTGCTGCCATCTTGGGTATAGATAGGGGAGCATACGCATTGCAGTGACTGACGCCATTGCTGCCATCTTGGGTATAGATAGAACCTACTCCAAACTGGAAATATCTGCCGTGTCCACTTTTCAATGAACCAAACATTTAACTTGCTAATATTTAACAAACATTTGCTTTTGGAATAGAGTTAAAGGTAGTCAATATTAATAGGTATAGTGAGATATGTATTCCATAATCCAACTTTAGCTTTCCAGAGAGATGTAATAACTTTATGAGAATACATGTTGTAATAAACTGTGTTTAAATTTCAAGGATCCAGTCTATGTATCTGTGAAGAAGGGTTATCCCAAAATTGCTGTCTGCCTCAATAAATCCCATATAAAGAAAACTGAAGAGTTGTGCAAGATATACAAACAGAGATATAAGGCACTTTTTCAAGAAATGTTTGGAAATATTGTAACTGACATTTGTCGTGATGAGGACTACTATGCTAACTTGAGAGCTGCAACATTAAAGAAATTTTATGGTAAGTCTTGTGATGTTTACTGTATTATACAGAAAGATCTTTTTGAAAATTTTAACTACTAATACTAGTCAAATGGAAAGTGTAATTTAACTGTTAAATGTATTCTATTTAGTCAGCTCCTAATCCTAAATAAGAGAATGTAGGATTTGTAAATATTGGGAAAGTTGACAGTTGTGATGTGCATTTCTACATAGACATCATAACAAAAATCTTCACTAGAAAATTACAGTATGTCAGGCTACTTGAAGACAGGCCAAACAGTGTAGCTCGAAACAAAGGTATAGCTGAAATAAAATAGACTGCCCTTCCTTGTATACAAAGTCAAATAAAATGTATCTAACCACATATGGTAACTTGAAGCAAATTAGTCACGCTGAAGACTTATAATATTCTGAGTACCTATTAATGACAGATAAAATATAATTTTGCCGAAAATAGCTTGAGAATCAATAATTAATTAAGCAGTAGATTATGTTTTACTTGACTCAGTACTTTTTAGTCTATTTTTGGTGGGTAAATCTCCCTTTGAATATCTGCACATACCCATCTTTGTAGATTGCCATTTGTAAAAGGTGATTCAGTTAGGGGTTACAATTCAAAAATTAAATAATACACATTGTAGCTAACTTATTTGGTATATTTTTATTTAAATACATTTGTTAGAGATAGACATAACATGACAAATGATAACTGTCAAATGCAGTCCTACAGACTTCAGCCCTTTTGATAAAATTTTCTTTCACTTTCTTGATAAATTATTTTGTAATTTGATGGATAATTCTGTGAAAATCCTCCATCAGCTCTGGAATCGAGTTGGGCTTGTTTGTGCAATCGTTCTTTTTCAAATAACCCCAAAGGAAATAATCCAATGGTGTAAGTCACTTAATCTTGCTGGCCAATCTTGATTACCGAAACAACTGATTAAACGGCCAGGAAACTTTGTGTGCAACAACTGCATAGTTTCTCAATCTGAATGACAAGTGACCATGTCTTTTGGAAACCACAATTTGTTCAAATTATTATTACTTCTGATTCTCTGACCCAATTCTCCCAACTTATGCCAAAATCCACACCAAACCCATACACGTACAGTGGTATTGATCCACCCACCCACCCATACAGGTACGGTGGTATTAGGATTTTGAAGTCCCCAAATGCAGAAGATTTTCTTGTTTATATAGCCATTCATATGAAAATGAGCTTCATCAGAGAAAATGGTTTTGTCCACAAAATTGTCATCATTCTGACTATTTTCCAACGCCCAGTTAACAAATTCACGCCTCTGTCGATAATCTCCCAGTTTCAATTCTTGAGTCAATTTGATATTGTGTATGCGTACAAATGCTGATCTTTAGTTAAAATATGCTAAGTTTTACCATAAGAAAGGCCTTAATGCTGGGACCGACGACGAATTGAGGTTGACGAATTTTCTGCAAAACTTGCGCTTGTTGTGGCGATATTGATGGCGGCACTGATTGGCCACTCCGAGGGCATACTGGTCTTTAATCATCTAACACTGAACCCATTGCATTAAAATTATCACTCTGTTTTTTTAATCACCAGACATGGACACTTATGGTTACCAAAATAATTTTTTATCATTTTGCAGTGCTCAAATTGGATTAGTAAAAATTTCCCCACTTTAAAAAAATGTTTTAACAGTAAAAACAAGTTCTTCACTCGAATAAAGCCTCATAACAACAAATGTCAATAAACAACAATGCCCAATTATAAAACATCACCTCTTTGTCTTGCATAAGAAAACAGTGTTACTAACTTAAAATTGTAACCTCTAACTGGATAACACATTATAAGCACCCTTGTCATGTGAGCGAAAAGTCATGTACTCGCCTGGTCATAATGAACACAGAAAAAACATAGAGGAGCATATACATATAATTAGAATTGCAGTGACTGTTGCCATTGCTGCTATCTTGGGTACAGATAGAAATACCAAGTGGCACTCCAAACAGGAAATATCTGCCGTACTTGCTTTTGAATCAAACAAACATTTAACATGCTAATGTTAAACATAAAATTAACACAGAAAAAGGTGATAGGCTATTGATGTAAACAGAGTTTGTTCTTTATTCCATATAATTAACTAAAGTTACAATTTGTAATTAAGCTTTAAATCATGATATGAAAAAGTTAATCAAATGCGAAAATGAAATTCGTATTTCAAGGTTACGTAAGTTTGTACTTACAAATTGTATCTTTTATTTGAAATTATTTTTAGTGAATCGTTTTTCCAAAAATTTGTTTTGAAGAAAGCGCTCGAACTGTCTGGTTGTGAAGCATAATTCGCATCAGAGAAATCAGTAACCCACTTCCATATTGGGTGTTTATTGTCACAGAAAAATCTCTTACTAGATATTATGCATTTGAATTATATTACAATAATATTGAAAACATCACTACACTAAATGCGTTTAAGATATGGGCTTTGTTTGAATACAGGACAACCTTAACCACTGTACACGTGTATGGGTGGGCTGATGGATCATAAGTACTGTACATGTACGGTTGGGGGTCTTAAGAAAACAAAGCTACATGCGGTAAGCCAACAAAATAATTTTGATAAACCACACATCCAGTTAGTTTAACTGGATACTAAAAATTAGAAATAGTAAAATGCTTGGATTGTAAGATCAAGATTTTTTTAGATTCCTTACATATCAGATTTTAAGTGGTGGACAAGGACAGCAGTTATGTATTGTTACCAGCTTATCCTCAAAAGCTGGCAACAATACAGATGATGATTCGGGGGATGATGTTCGCGTCCACAGCAAATCTTTAAAGCTGTATGTATTCCCTGGTTAGATATAAACAAGCAACAAACCTGGTAGCTGGGCCATCACGAATTTGCAATCTTCCAGCTGTGGCAGGTACCACACAAATAAAAAAGGCCCTTTTGAGGGACCAAGCTGATTTCAAAATAATATGTTTTGTTTCAAATGTAGTCCATTTTAACGCTGAGGGATTAAGCAAGGTGAAAAGTGAGTGTATCAGTCGGATCCTTTTAGAAAACAGTGAAAATATCCTTGCACTCCAAGAGACCCACGTCGAAGATAATAATAGTTCAAGAGGCAAATTCTTGGATACAGACTTGTTGATTCCATTGGGCATAGGGTGTATGGTATTGCAACTTTCGTAGAGAGTGACGTGGACAACGTGTCAATTACCCATAAGAACTCTGATGGTGACATCTTTGTATTGGCAATCCAAGTGTCAGAAACTGCAATAGCAAAAGTTTACAAACCTCCCAACATCCAGTGGCCTGACGATAGGATTTTGCCAATTTTTGAACACCCTGTCCTCTATGTTGGGGACTTCAACAGTCACCATAGCCCATTGGCTACACCACCTATTGGGCCTACACCGACGACAATAAGAATGGCAGAAAGCTTGCTGACTGGGCTGAAATGAACAACCTTTTCCTGATCTTTGATGCCAAAGATTCAGCTTGTTGGCTTTGAGGTTATGCCCCCAACTTAAGCTTCTGCTCATGTAAACAATCATCAAGCCCAAAACCAATTAGGAAAGTTCTTGATGCTTTTCCCCACTCTCAAGATAGGCCGATGCTGGTTTTATTGGAAATCCACATTCCCATAATTCGACCTTTTCCAAAGCTTAGATGGAATTTTAATAAAGCACACTAGGAGGCCTTTACCATCAGGCTTGATGAAAGCATCATATTCATTCCTCCTACAATAAGAAATTACGATCGTTTCACAAGTCCCGTCTTGTCCATTACTAAAGCTTGTATACCGAGAGGATACAGAAAGGAGTATATACCAGGATGAAGTAAGAAATCAGGTGACTTTAACAAAGAGTATAATGCTACCGAAAAAACTCTAGACAGTACCAGGAGAGAATAATTGGTTAAAACTGTTGAAGATATAAACTTTACCCACATCAGTAGAAAAGCATGGTCACTTTTAAGGAAACTACTGGTAAATCTCCAAATAAAGAGAAGTGCTCCATCCAAAGGTTTCTAATATAGCTTAACGGATAGTCAGCTTATTAAAGTCAGCCTGCCATCCTTCTGACAAACATGTGCTTTACTAGCTAATTTAAATTTAAAAGAGCCAACTGGCACCCCAGAAGTCTCAGAAATTTCACAGAGGAAGAGATAGATAGGGCGATTTCTGCTATACCAGCAGGATAGCAGCCGATTTTGACGGTATCTCCGGAATTTCTAATGCATGCTGGTAGCAAAGTGAAACAATGGCTGCTAACTGTCAACAGTGAGATACTAGCTACAGGCAATTTGCCAAAAGCATTTAAGCGTTCAAAAGTTGTAGCTGTTCTGAAGCCTGGCAAAAACCCTGAATGAGTGGAAAGTTATCGCCCTATATCTCTTCTTGGTGTTTGTTATAAGTTGCTGGAAAGATTGTTATACAACAGAATATCACCTATTCTTGATTCTTATGTTCCAGTTGAGCAGGCTAGTTTTTGCGCGGGCCGAAGATGTAGCTACCAGATCCTGTGTCTGACATAATTTATGGAAGATGTAATATTTCTTAGTTATATTTTTCAACTTACATTGAAAATACATAGTTCTCAGTTTCAACAATTTTTCTTAGTTATCGGCACATCTCTATATGACTAACCGCCTCGCCATTGTACTTAAGGTGTGCTCTAGTATCCGAATGTACTATGGAGTGCCGTAGACAATGGATGACAGTCTGCTGTTTCGACAGTGTTTCTTCATGGTTTTTTTGTATAACCAGACTCTAGTATTGAGAAAGGAGAGGTTCCAGCTAACACACACTCTCCCTTCATACATTCGATATTCCTGAGTTAATTTTTCAGACTAAAAGCTCTAACCAGGCCAAAATTAGGTGGAAAATAGTAAAGCCAAATACTTTGCAAATTTTCTTTGAATACTAGTATATATGTTAATTCCTCCTGTCAAGCCATCTCGAAATTTCTCAAACCTGACGCAAATGGCGGTGTGTCTCCAAACCCCTTCATATGAATTTTTACTGTCTGCATCATCTGTTAGCAATTATAGGAACTTGTTTGGATTTTTATCTATCATTAGTATTATTTTTCTAGTTTACCAACACATACTGTCTTGTGCTGATGTTTCTATGAGAATTATATGAAACTTGTTTCATCAGCTATTGACAGTGCCTTTCTAAAATTTGCTGCTACCTTATGTTAATACTATTTTTGCATCTCAACATAAGCTGGGTAAATATTGTCTGTTAAGTTTACAGATACTTGTAATACTGATGGCATAATATGACCACCAAACACAGTGTTATTTTTAATGCTAAAATGGTGGATCCAAATCTATGTTTGCATGATAGTGAAATTGACTGTGTGAATCAAAGTGATTTGGAAGTTGAGAATGGTGTGTTTAGTGACAAGGATAGTTCTTCATTTAGTGATTTCTTTTTTACTTTAATAATATAAACAAATTTACTTTTCACACAAAATAAAAACATTGAAGTGTTATCACCATAACGTCAGGATCGCAAGTGGGAATTCAAATGGGATAAATTTAAATAAACTTCAATGACTCACTGTTGCGTAATTTCTTATAATTCTGAAGCTACTAGCCATTTTTTTTTTTTTTTTCTATTTCACTCACCAATTCACATGGGCCTGTCTGTGAACTTTGCTCAATGAGTGAAGTACCAATCATCAGCTCTGTTCAGGATTTGAACATTGGCCTTTGAATACCACAATACAAAGCTTAAGCTACTGAGCCGTCACACAGGTAAATAAAGCTAACTGTAGGCTTAAGGCACTTCTGATAAGTAAGATTAACCCTAAATCCTTTTTTAAGGTATGTACCTGTTTGGTATATGAATATGATATAAAATGATTCTTCTGTTAAAAAATGTTCTCATTTTAGTAAGATATTTGTTTTCAGATGTTCAAGAAGCAGAAAAAAAGTTGAAAAATGAGAAAAAGCGAATAGAATTTGAATTATTAAAGAAAGGTATGGAAGAAGTTGAGTCTCGTAGGAAAGAAGATAAACAAAAGCTTTTAGAAGAAGAAGAAAAACTCCTAAAGGAAGCTGAGGAGGTTGACAAACTGAATAAACTCCGTACAGAAGAAGAGAGGTATTTGCTGTCAATCTAATCCAAAGAATATAGCTATTGTAAAGAAAAATTGTTTAGGGCTCAAATATTGGCTATTTTGTTCTGATTTAATTTTTTTTCAAAGGAACTCTAGTTTAATTCTCCTTATTATATGGATCTTATCTCTTCCAAAATAAGATGTCATAACGTAATTGATTAGATATAAGGGCAGACGACATGGTCATTTAATCATTATCAGCAAATTTCAAATACTAGAGTCACACTTCATGTCATTGCAAGCCTGGTTGATTGATCTGAAGGCAATTTCCTCTACACCCCTCGCTTAGAAGTGTTACCAAATCTACAATTTCATTAATTGCTAATAGTAACTGCAGTTCTACAGTTGTTCCGTTGAATGAAAATTTTTATTTTGGTTTCATTTGTTATTCTTTTACAAAAATAACCTAATCAGACAAAGTGGAGTATTTTTTGTCCATTTTCGTTATTATTTTTAAATCATATATAGTGTATGATTGATTGCTTTATTTGATCATTAAATACAATAATACAATAGATTATGTCACAAATTCATAATTTAAATACACCGACTTGTCATGAATACATAAGAATAAGAATAAGAATAAGAATAAGAAAATCTTTATTCACATAATAAGTTTTTTATAAAACAGTTTGCCATGTGCACAAGGCACGCTCGGCTAAAATGAAATTGAAGAATACATTTAAAATTAAACTTAGTCTTCTAGCAGTCTTACTTCACTATTTCTACATCAAAAATATAAAGGAAACACAACACTGTTAATTATTTTAAACTAAAACATGAAACATAATATATACATTACACATTTAAACATATGCCATAAATATACTAACAATGTATTAATACTATAAGATTCAATAAGCATATACAAGGTTTCTAATCTATTGTTTGAAGTAATTTTTTTAAGTTTGTCTTGTAATTAGAAAGTTTTTCATTAATATTAAGATTTTTTAAAAATTTATTAAACATTAAAGTGCATTTAAAATAACATTGGTTTCTACTAGTTTCTTTTTTGTACAGAGGAAAAATCAACATTTTATTACTGACATGCCTAGTGTACTTAATAACGTTTACATGATTAAAAATTGAACTATATTTTTTGACAAACATTAAAATTGAATATGTGTAAATACGGTTGAAATTCATGACATTAAGAAAGTTAAAAAGTTCAGCAGAGGGATGAAACTTTCCCACGCTACAAACTGTACGAATGGCATGTTTCTGTACTATAATTAGTGGTTTTAAAATATCTTTGAAAGTACCTCCCCAGTGTACAATTCCATACCTCAGGGTGGATTCAAACCAAGATAAGTACAATGTACGTAAATCAAGGGGGTACAAAAAACCTCTCATATGGTAGAGACTATAGTTGATTTTCCGTAATTTTGTTACAAGAAATTCCAAATGAGAGTGCCACCTCAAATCAGAATCAATGAATATACCTAAATATTTAACTTTTTCACTAAAATCTATTTTTACACAAGTACACTCATAGATGCAAGCATGAGAGTGGCATTTGATATTTAATTCGTTTTTATATTTACTCACTGTTGATGGTTTGTATGAAAAGATAATTGAGCTAGATTTCTTTGTATTTATTAAAAGTCTATTTTTATTAATCCAGTTTGAAATTTTTAATAAATCTTTATTTATTTTGCTTTCTAAAATTTCAAAATTATTAGCAGAACATACTAAACTACTGTCATCTGCAAAAGCAAAAACTTTAGAGTTTAGGTTTAAAGACAGTAAATCATTCAAAAATATGACAAACAGGTTTGGTCCGAGAATTCCACCCTGAGGTACTCCAAACCTCACAGGTAACGTCTTACTGTAAACCCCATTAATCCTCACTATTTGATTTCTACCGAACAAAAAAGATTTGAACCATCTTAAGGAGTTGTTTCGGACTCCATATTTTTCTAATTTATATATTAAAAGGTCCAGATCGACGAGGTCAAACGCCTTAGTAAAGTCAAGATAAACGGCCAAAGTAGGTTTCCGCTCATCGACATTATTGACAATTTCTGTTATATGTCTCTCTAGTGCTAAATCTGTGCTTTTATTTTTTATAAAGCCATATTGATGGGGTGAAAATAGGCAATGATGAGTAAAAAAATTTACAAGTTGTACCTTTATACAGTTTTCTAGAATCTTAGATATGCTGTTTTGTAAAGAGATTGGTCTGTAATGGTTAATAAATTTTGGATCCTCAGCTTTATAAATTGGCACAACAAGAGATGTTTTTAGAAGATCAGGATATGTTGCGGTTGTAATAGACAAGTTAATAATGTGAAGTAGAGACGGCAAAAGTGTAGGGAGATTACGTTTAATAGTTAGAATAGATATGCCGTCCAGACCAACAGATCTTTTGTTGTTCATTGACCAGATAATGTTTACTAGTTCAACTGCTGATACTTCGGAAATTGCACACTCATGGTCAAAGGTCTCCATCTCTGGTCGTTCAAACATGTCCGAACCGAATGCCTGACTGATCAAATGACTCGGCATTTCTGTGAAGTGTTTGTTGAAAGCATTTGCAACGAGCCCCTCATTACCCTCTACCGAAACTTGTTTACCTTCAACAATAAAGTCTTTAGAATGTTGAACTTCTTTTCGTGTAATGGATTTGACTATTTTCCAATATTCTCGAGAATTTCCATTACTTTGTTTAATTTTATTTGAATAATAACTAAGTTTTTCTTTTTTTACAAGCAAATTGCACTCTCTAGAAAGTTGTTTATATCTTCCTTCTAATTCCGCATCCTCCTTATTAATTCTAAATATTTTAAAAAGATAATTTTTTTCATTTATTTTTTTAATTAGATAATTTGAAATCCAAGGATTTCGTTTTCTGATTTTTCTATTAGAATGTTTTATATAATAAGATTGCTCCAATGCAGAATTATAAATATTATAAAAATTTGAAAGGCACGTATTAACATTAGAAGAGTTTTTAACAGTTGACCAGTCTTGGGCTGCTAATCTTCTACTTAACAAATTATAATCTACCGTTCTTATACACTCATATTTATATGGATTAATATTTACAGATTTACAATTAATTAAAATACCTGAATGATCCGTTAAATCCAAATGTTCCAATTTACAATCAAAAACTAACTTATTACAGTCTCTTATAAAAACATGATCCAAACATCTTTCTCCCCTAGTTGGCTCGTTAACATAAGAAACAAAGCCCAGTGAAGAAAGCATTGACAAAAACGTTTCAGCTGTATTATCTTTTTCCAAAATACAATAATTTAAATCCCCAAGCAATATACTAGGTCCCGATAAATTCAGTAAAATTTGTTCAACCTCATCATGAAACTGCTGAAATCTGCAATTACAATTCCTGTAAAACCCTAAAATGTTTAAATTTTGTTTGATTTGATTTACTTGAAGTTGTAATTTTAATAAAATTCCCTCTGCATCCGTATAAAGAAAATTATTATATTCATACTTAAAACAGCTATTGACGTATATTACAAGTCCCCCGGACGCATTACTTAATCTATCTTGTATTAATAAATCATAACCAGTTATTGAAAATTTACTGATTTCGGAAGAGGTAATCCACACCTCCGACAAAACAATAATGTGAATAATCTCACTTTGAGTTGATAAAAAAACTAAAAGCTCGTCAAAGTGCTTGCGTAAGCTACGTATATTTATATGAAATATAGATAGATTATTCTTAAAACTACTCATAACCTAGAATAATTATATTTATATACTATATACATTGGCGGTGTGATGCGGAGAGTTTCAGTTCCGTGGATGCTGCTCTGTGTTCAAGGGCCCGAAGTACTCCTCCAGGTCAGACACCTTGCTGATCTTCCTGGTCTGAGTATTGTCTGATTCCCTGACGAATATCTTGGCTCCCTTCACCCACACGTACTGGACCATCCTGGCTGTCTTGTAGCGATTAGCCTCGTAGAGCAAGTTCTTGTTGTACTGCGTAAGATGTTCATTTACGAACACTTACTAACACATACATACAACATTAAATACATCTATGAGCCTTGTATGACTTTAAATTAAAAATCTAAGTTCTGACATTTTGAAATAAAAATAATCCCTTATATCATACATTGGATTCCTTACCAACCAGTTCCACAGTACAGTTTTAAACTTATTTTTGGTGGCATACTTGGCACTATGAGGTAGCCTATTAAACATAACTATACAAACAGATTTATAGGATGAATGTGTAAGGCTAAGTCTATTGTTTTGAACATGGATCTGATGTGCATTTCTAGTATTGTACGAATGAATATGGCTATTGAAAGGGATATGATGGAAATGTTCTTTGATATGAATTAGACAGTCTAAAATATACTGATTTACTACTGTAAAAATGTTTTCCCTTACAAATAATGGTTTGAACGGCTCAGTAAAATGAGAGAAAGTTATTATTCTAAGTATTTTCTTTTGAAGAAATGAAAAGGTGTCAACCCCTGAAGAATTACCCCAAAATAATGGGCCTTAACACAAAATGCTATGAAAAAATGAAAAGTATATGCTTCTCAAATATAATCGAGGCAAACAGTCTGTTAGATATCTGACAAGATAAACAACTCTAGCCAGCTTCTTATAAGAAGCATCATGTGGTCATGCTAGTTAAGTCTGGTGTCTATATGAATACCAAGAAGCATCAATGTGGTCATGCTAGTTAAGTCTGGTGTCTATATGAATACCAAGAAGCATCAATGTGGTCATGCTAGTTAAGTCTGGTGTCTATATGAATACCAAGAAGCATCAATGTGGTCATGCTAGTTAAGTCTGGTGTCTATATGAATACCAAGAAGCATCAATGTGGTCATGCTAGTTAAGTCTGGTGTCTATATGAATACCAAGAAGCATCAATGTGGTCATGCTAGTTAAGTCTGGTGTCTATATGAATACCAAGAAGCATCAATGTGGTCATGCTAGTTAAGTCTGGTGTCTATATGAATACCAAGAAGCATCAATGTGGTCATGCTAGTTAAGTCTGGTGTCTATATGAATACCAAGAAGCATCAATGTGGTCATGCTAGTTAAGTCTGGTGTCTATATGAATACCAAGAAGCATCAATGTGGTCATGCTAGTTAAGTCTGGTGTCTATATGAATACCAAGAAGCATCAATGTGGTCATGCTAGTTAAGTCTGGTGTCTATATGAATACCAAGAAGCATCAATGTGGTCATGCTAGTTAAGTCTGGTGTCTATATGAATACCAAGAAGCATCAATGTGGTCATGCTAGTTAAGTCTGGTGTCTATATGAATACCAAGAAGCATCAATGTGGTCATGCTAGTTAAGTCTGGTGTCTATATGAATACCAAGAAGCATCAATGTGGTCATGCTAGTTAAGTCTGGTGTCTATATGAATACCAAGAAGCATCAATGTGGTCATGCTAGTTAAGTCTGGTGTCTATATGAATACCAAGAAGCATCAATGTGGTCATGCTAGTTAAGTCTGGTGTCTATATGAATACCAAGAAGCATCAATGTGGTCATGCTAGTTAAGTCTGGTGTCTATATGAATACCAAGAAGCATCAATGTGGTCATGCTAGTTAAGTCTGGTGTCTATATGAATACCAAGAAGCATCAATGTGGTCATGCTAGTTAAGTCTGGTGTCTATATGAATACCAAGAAGCTTAATACTATTTATACTACTAAAAATATTTTATTTGAGTGAGAAGTTTATAATTTGAGTTTTATCTGAATTAAGTAAGAACTGGTTGAAACAATACCAATTATTAGCCAGCCTGGTTAATACTGTGACTTATAAAAAGATTTAAATTTTCAAGTGACTTGTCAGAAAAAAGGAAAGTAACATCATCTACAAACATGACTACTTCAGACACTACATTTTTATCTAGGTCATTTACCATTACTAAAAACAAAAACGGCCCCAGGACCGAGCCCTGTTGTCGCCAAAAGGTACTGAGAGAATTTACCATTAGACAAAACCCTCTGATGATGGTTAGAAAGAAAGTATTCAACAAATTTAATTTCATTGAAGCCGTACGTTTCAAGCTTTTCCAATAGGTTGCCATGGTCAGCACAGTCGAAAGCCTTACTTACATCACACATAATAGTACTTGTTATGTTACCATCTTCAAAGCCATGTAAAATGGCAGAAACAAGGCTATCGACTGCATCTCCCATGGATATTCCCGGCCTGAAACTAAATTGATGAGCAGATATTAAACTATTGGATTCAAAAAAAGTACTTGCCTGCATTTTGAAAGCGGTTTCAAAGATTTTTTTGAAACAACTGGTACAACTGAGATTGGCCTGTTTATGGATTGGGACCACCTTAGAAATCTTTAGAGCTTCAGGGAATATATCTTCAGAAACACAGGAATTTACACAATCTGCAATTACATGACTGATAGTTGAAATAACACTTTTGACCAAATTATTTGATATTTCATATCTTTTGTATTACTTGATTTAAGATGAGAAACTATATTGGTCACATCCTCTGCACGGACACTTTTCCATTTGAACTTTAAATGTCGATAGTGGGACATATTAAAGAAATCACCACTTGACACTGCTGGTAAATTCTGTCTCACTTCACAAACAATGCTGGAGAAGAAGTTATTGAAGTCATCTGCTTCAGGAGCTGGAACGGGTGAAGTAATAGGTCCTGACTCCCTCTTGACTTGCCAAGCAGCCTTGCTGGTGTTTGCTGCCATCTCTATTTTGAATTGATTGGCAGCAAGTTTAGCATGTCAAAGAGCAAGCTTATATTCACTTCTTAGAGCCAGATAGGTGTTTCTTGAAGCAGCACAGTTATTTCTAGAAGCCAGATCATAAGCTGACATAACCTAGTCTTTCATCTCATTCAGTCGTAGTGTATACCATATAATTAGTTTATTTCCAGATTTATAATAAACTGAAATAGAAGTAGCGGTTCAAGGTCAACATTATTTGACTGCTGGTATTGCGCCTTCTGCTTTGTTGTTTAAAATTCAAAATAACCCTACTTAACTCTGTTATGACCCGTGGTATAGCAATGATTAGCCTGCTTGTAAAGATAAAACTATTTATAAACAATAATTTTTATATAAATAATTATAAAAATAAACAAAATTATAAATGAAAGTTTATCAACTTGTTTTGGTCTAACTGTAAACAATGTTTGGTTTCAAAATAAAAACATTACAAAAATATTAGATTCATTGTTGATAGTCTGCGAACAGCACACATGCGACAGAATTTGTCCCCCGCCACGCACTGTAATATGTTCTTACTACAGTCACTACTAGAAGCATGGATCTGTCATAACAACAATGATCCCACTTTCTACTGTGTTTACATTTAATCTGCTATTGTGTTGTTTAATCAATTGAGTTGTATTGAAGTATTCTTAATGGTTTTAGTAGTAATATTAGAGTAATTGTCAGTTTCACCAAACTTAGTTAAATTTTTTCAAACCATAGTTAAAATATTTTACCACATCGTTATAATATATGTTGTACGTGACTGTACCTCACAACTCACTGCCGCCGGAGGGGAACTGTGGTGGGAGAAGTAAACATTCTCTGTCCTCTCATGACATTTAGTTTGCGTTTATGAACGACAAATAATGCCAGCTGGTTTATTTTAAACCTGACCTTGACCCGCCTATTCTATTTGAGTTTATTATAATATGAACCGATTTATATTTAGATTTCTGAACAGGAAAGAAGACATCCAGCCAGTACACAAAAACATTGATAAAAGCATTGAACTTATCTTCAGCTTCTCTACCAGACAGTACTGAGATTCAGTCAATACTCTGCATACTTACTTACTCCCATGGCCATCGATGCCCAAGAAGGGATTTGGCCTCACCAACAAGCTCTCTCCATCTTTCTCTGTTTTCTGCCTCCTCCATTGTGGTTCCAAGTGCTGCGGTGTCTGTCTTTACCCCATCCCACCATATTCTTTTTGGTCTACCTAGAGGTCTTCTTTTTACTGGTCTTCCCAATCCAGCTTCCTTCAGTAGCGTCCCTTGTTCTCTGCGCCATACATGGCCTGCCCATCTCAATCTTCTTGATCTTGCGGTTGCTATTATGTCACAGTCATTGTACTGCTGTCTTATCTCTTGGTTATGCTTGCGCCTCCATTCTCCATTTTCCAATGTTGGACCAAATATTTTTCTTGGTACGCGATTTTCAAACACGATGAGTTTGTTCTCTTCTTTTTTATTTAATATCCAGGTTTCTGCACCATATAAAAGTACTGGCCTTATTATCGTTTGATATATTCGTATTTTTGTTCGGCATGACAGTAACTTTGACGACAAGATCTTATTGCAAGCATACATGCATCTGTTGGCTAGGTTTATTCTGTTTACAATTTCTAATTCCTCACTATTTTTATTGGATATTAGTACTTCCAGATATTTAAACTGCTCCACCTCTTCAAAGCTATGTCCTTCTATATTTATTTCTGTAAGCGGGTGGCCACCTCTTTCAAAGTGCATGTACTTGGTTTTCTCATCATTTATTTTTAGACCCATGCATCCTGCCTCTTGAATGAAAATTTTGGTTAGTTCTTCAAGGTCTTCTTTTGTTTCAGTTAAAATAGTTACATCGTCGGCAAATGCTAATATATTAATTTTACATCCAACTGTTAAACCTAAGTTTTTATGTCTAATTTTTTGAAAGGCATCTTCTAGAGCTATGTTAAACAGTAAAGGTGAAAGCTCGTCACCTTGTCGAACTCCTGTTATTACTTCAAAAGCATCAGACAATTCACCCTCAATTCTGACTTTACACTTAGACCCTTCGACTGTCATCTTAGCTAGATTAATAAGTTTTTTTGGTATACCAAACTTTTCCATCTTTTTCCATATTTTCTTCCTATTGAGGCTATCATATGCTTTCGAGAAATCGATAAACAGTCCATGGAATTCGCGATTGAATTCCCAGTACTTGCCAATGACTGATTTCAAGATAAAGATTTGATCCGAGGTTGAACGTCCCCTTATAAAACCCGCTTGGTGGTCCCCTATTATTGTGTCGGTGAATTCTTCTAATCGGCGCTGAATTATTTTTGAAAGAGCTTTATAAGCAGTACTTAGCAGTGATATGCCTCTGTAGTTTTCACACTGTTCTTTGTCGCCTTTCTTGTAAGTGGGTAATATTGTCGCTTCCTTCCAGTCTTTAGGTAGTCTTTCTTCCCTCCATATTTTTTTAATTAGTCCATGGAGCTTTTCACATATTACTTGTCCCCCCTTTTTCAGTAATTCAGATGGTAAACCATCGTCTCCTGGTGCTTTGTTGTTTTTTAGTTCTTTAATTGCCTTTTCCACTTCTGCTATTGTGGGCTCTTCTACCCATGGTTCTACATTCTGGTAAGTTTCCTCTTCCTCCTCATTGAGAGTATCCTGTTCGCAGTTTAGAAGGTCTTGGAAGTACTCTTTCCACCTTTCAATTACTTGACTCTTCTGTGTTATTATCTGGTCCTCCTTATTATTTATTCCAAAAGTGTTTGGGGTGTATCCTTTTCTAAAATGCTTTATTCCTTTATAAAATCCTTTTGAATTATTTTCTCTCTGGTCATTTTCGGCTTTCTCTAGTAGTGATTTTATATATTCTCTCTTCTTTCTTCTCAAACACCTTGTAGCTCTTTTATTTGCCTCATAATAATCGGCTCGGTTCGTTATAGAGTTGTTTCTTGTCCATTCCTTTTTCTTATTATTTCTGTCCTCGATCATTTGCTCACATTCTTCGTCAAACCATGGGTTCTTTTTTGGTTTCTTTCTTTTTCCACAAACTTCTGTTGCTGAGTCCATTGTAGATTCCTTAAAGTCTTCCCAATATTTGTCCAAGTCTTGTGTTTCTTCATTTCGGTCGTTCATATCATTTAGTGCTTGAAATCGATTTGTTAAAGATATTTGAAAGTTTTTGTTTACTTCTTTATCTCTAAGCTTTTCGACTGCTAGTACATCCATCTTAACGCTCTTTGTTTTCGCTTCTAACGATATTCTTTGCATTATTTTCACCAGCACAAGATGGTGATCAGACCCACAGTCAGCTTCTCTGACACTTCTAATATTAGTGATACTGCTTTTATTTCGGTTGTCTACTAGGACATGATCGATTTGGTTTCTTGTTCTACCGTCTGGGGATATCCATGTTTCCTTATGTATATTTTTTCTCTGAGTATTATTCTCTGAGTATCTGAGTATTTTCCTTATGTATATTATGTACTCATAATCCTGAGATTATTTGCTTCTGCAAAACTACAAAGTCTCTCTCCATTGTTGTTTGATGTTGTATGGAGGCTCTCTTTTCCTGCTACATCTTGCCACACAACCTCCTTGCCTATCTTAAGCATTCGCATCCCCAAGTGCCATCTTGAGATCATAGTTTGGTAACTTGTTCACCTCATTTTCCAGCATGTCATAGAAGTAGTTCTTTTCTTCTTCCTCTGCATCTTCAGTTGGGGCATAAAAAGTTATCACAGATAAGTTCTTAAATTTACCCTTGATTCTAATATTGCACATACGTTCGTTCACAGCCTGAAAGCATATCACAGAGCTTGCTATCTTTTTATTTACTGCGAAACCCACACCTCCGTGGTATCGGGTTTCTTCACATCCACTGTAGTAGATCACATAATCTTTGTTGTTGATTTTCCCTGCTAGTGGCCATCTAGTTTCTTGTAGTGCTACTAGGTCCATTTTATACTTGTTTAACTCTTTAGAGAGAATTTCGCTTGCTCCAGGGACCGCCAGTGTTCTTACATTCCATGTTCCAATTCTCATTGTCCTTTGGGGAGTCCTTTTCGTATTCCGTAAATCCATTCTATCCGAGGCATATTGTTGGTGATACGTAACCTATTGTTTTTCCAGGGTGGGTTGTCAGCCCAACGCCCAACCCCCAACCTGGAGGGCCAGGGGTTTGTTTTCGGAGTCGCCTTCTCCTAGGTTAGCGGCTTCCACTACAGCTGTAAGATCCTAACCTGACCTCGGTGTTACATCAGAGTTACCTTCTCCTAGCCTTTAGGTATCCAAACCCTAACGTACAAGGCAGTACGGGCAGTGCTTATTTAATGGCGGCACTTACTCACCATGACACAGCAACGTAATCAGGTTTGTGGGTTTTAATGAGTGTGGCCCTGCCAAAGGCCACCCCCGCCACACCCTCGTGATGCTGCCGCGATCTTTCTCTGTTTTCTGCCTCCTCCATTGTGGTTCCAAGTGCTGCGGTGTCTGTCTTTACCCCATCCCACCATATTCTTTTTGGTCTACCTAGAGGTCTTCTTTTTACTGGTCTTCCCAATCCAGCTTCCTTCAGTAGCGTCCCTTGTTCTCTGCGCCATACATGGCCTGCCCATCTCAATTTTCTTGATCTTGCGGTTGCTATTATGTCACAGTCATTGTACTGCTGTCTTATCTCTTGGTTATGCTTGCGCCTCCATTCTCCATTTTCCAATGTTGGACCAAATATTTTTCTTAGTACGCGATTTTCAAACACGATGAGTTTGTTCTCGTCTTTTTTATTTAATATCCAGGTTTCTGCACCATGTAAAAGTACTGGCCTTATTATCGTTTGATATATTCGTATTTTTGTTCGGCATGACAGTAACTTTGACGACAAGATCTTATTGCAAGCATACATGCATCTGTTGGCTAGGTTTATTCTGTTTACAATTTCTAATTCCTCACTATTCTTATTGGATATTAGTACTCCCAGATATTTAAACTGCTCCACCTCTTCAAAGCTATGTCCTTCTATATTTATTTCTGTAAGCGGGTGGCCACCTCTTTCAAAGTGCATGTACTTGGTTTTCTCATCATTTATTTTTAGACCCATGCATCCTGCCTCTTGAATGAAAATTTTGGTTAGTTCTTCAAGGTCTTCTTTTGTTTCAGTTAAAATAGTTACATCGTCGGCAAATGCTAATATATTAATTTTACATCCAACTGTTAAACCTAAGTTTTTATGTCTAATTTTTTGAAAGGCATCTTCTAGAGCTATGTTAAACAGTAAAGGTGAAAGCTCGTCACCTTGTCGAACTCCTGTTATTACTTCAAAAGCATCAGACAATTCACCCTCAATTCTGACTTTACACTTAGACCCTTCGACTGTCATCTTAGCTAGATTAATAAGTTTTTTTGGTATACCAAACTTTTCCATCTTTTTCCATATTTTCTTCCTATTGAGGCTATCATATGCTTTCGAGAAATCGATAAACAGTCCATGGAATTCGCGATTGAATTCCCAGTACTTGCCAATGACTGATTTCAAGATAAAGATTTGATCCGAGGTTGAACGTCCCCTTATAAAACCCGCTTGGTGGTCCCCTATTATTGTGTCGGTGAATTCTTCTAATCGGCGCTGAATTATTTTTGAAAGAGCTTTATAAGCAGTACTTAGCAGTGATATGCCTCTGTAGTTTTCACACTGTTCTTTGTCGCCTTTCTTGTAAGTGGGTAATATTGTCGCTTCCTTCCAGTCTTTAGGTAGTCTTTCTTCCCTCCATATTTTTTTAATTAGTCCATGGAGCTTTTCACATATTACTTGTCCCCCCTTTTTCAGTAATTCAGATGGTAAACCATCGTCTCCTGGTGCTTTGTTGTTTTTTAGTTCTTTAATTGCCTTTTCCACTTCTGCTATTGTGGGCTCTTCTACCCATGGTTCTACATTCTGGTAAGTTTCCTCTTCCTCCTCATTGAGAGTATCCTGTTCGCAGTTTAGAAGGTCTTGGAAGTACTCTTTCCACCTTTCAATTACTTGACTCTTCTGTGTTATTATCTGGTCCTCCTTATTATTTATTCCAAAAGTGTTTGGGGTGTATCCTTTTCTAAAATGCTTTATTCCTTTATAAAATCCTTTTGAATTATTTTCTCTCTGGTCATTTTCGGCTTTCTCTAGTAGTGATTTTATATATTCTCTCTTCTTTCTTCTCAAACACCTTGTAGCTCTTTTATTTGCCTCATAATAATCGGCTCGGTTCGTTATAGAGTTGTTTCTTGTCCATTCCTTTTTCTTATTATTTCTGTCCTCGATCATTTGCTCACATTCTTCGTCAAACCATGGGTTCTTTTTTGGTTTCTTTCTTTTTCCACAAACTTCTGTTGCTGAGTCCATTGTAGATTCCTTAAAGTCTTCCCAATATTTGTCCAAGTCTTGTGTTTCTTCATTTCGGTCGTTCATATCATTTAGTGCTTGAAATCGATTTGTTAAAGATATTTGAAAGTTTTTGTTTACTTCTTTATCTCTAAGCTTTTCGACTGCTAGTACATCCATCTTAACGCTCTTTGTTTTCGCTTCTAACGATATTCTTTGCATTATTTTCACCAGCACAAGATGGTGATCAGACCCACAGTCAGCTTCTCTGACACTTCTAATATTAGTGATACTGCTTTTATTTCGGTTGTCTACTAGGACATGATCGATTTGGTTTCTTGTTCTACCGTCTGGGGATATCCATGTTTCCTTATGTATATTTTTTCTCTGAGTATTATTCTCTGAGTATCTGAGTATTTTCCTTATGTATATTATGTACTCATAATCCTGAGATATTTGCTTCTGCAAAACTACAAAGTCTCTCTCCATTGTTGTTTGATGTTGTATGGAGGCTCTCTTTTCCTGCTACATCTTGCCACACAACCTCCTTGCCTATCTTAAGCATTCGCATCCCCAAGTGCCATCTTGAGATCATAGTTTGGTAACTTGTTCACCTCATTTTCCAGCATGTCATAGAAGTAGTTCTTTTCTTCTTCCTCTGCATCTTCAGTTGGGGCATAAAAAGTTATCACAGATAAGTTCTTAAATTTACCCTTGATTCTAATATTGCACATACGTTCGTTCACAGCCTGAAAGCATATCACAGAGCTTGCTATCTTTTTATTTACTGCGAAACCCACACCTCCGTGGTATCGGGTTTCTTCACATCCACTGTAGTAGATCACATAATCTTTGGTGTTGATTTTCCCTGCTAGTGGCCATCTAGTTTCTTGTAGTGCTACTAGGTCCATTTTATACTTGTTTAACTCTTTAGAGAGAATTTCGCTTGCTCCAGGGACCGCCAGTGTTCTTACATTCCATGTTCCAATTCTCATTGTCCTTTGGGGAGTCCTTTTCGTATTCCGTAAATCCATTCTATCCGAGGCATATTGTTGGTGATACGTAACCTATTGTTTTTCCAGGGTGGGTTGTCAGCCCAACGCCCAACCCCCAACCTGGAGGGCCAGGGGTTTGTTTTCGGAGTCGCCTTCTCCTAGGTTAGCGGCTTCCACTACAGCTGTAAGATCCTAACCTGACCTCGGTGTTACATCAGAGTTACCTTCTCCTAGCCTTTAGGTATCCAAACCCTAACGTACAAGGCAGTACGGGCAGTGCTTATTTAATGGCGGCACTTACTCACCATGACACAGCAACGTAATCAGGTTTGTGGGTTTTAATGAGTGTGGCCCTGCCAAAGGCCACCCCCGCCACACCCTCGTGATGCTGCCGCCTCGGTCCGGGGCTGCTTATTCGGGTTACCCCTTATTCACAGCTGTCCACCATATCTGATGGAGCGTCCGCCATCCGCCACCTGCGACCAGTCCAATACCTGAGGCTCGGTTCCCGATGGGTGGATCAATACTCTGCATGCAATGAAGAAATCAATTAGCTTTGATTTATTAAAAATTCTGTATTCAAGTAAGCTTGGGTTTAACCTGCATCTTAGGGAAGACTAATCAATGTGAATAGAAACTTCTGTCCTAATAAGCCTATGGTCAGAAATGGTATATTTAAAATAGAAATACTGATTTCAGGACAAGACACATTTGAAAAGACATTATCCAGACATGCATCTCCCCGTGTGGGCTCAAAATTCATACAGTAAAAACCCACTGATTTTAGCTCACACTGTAGTCGCTTAAAGGATGGACTATCTTTGTTGGAATATGGTTTTATTCAGCTACTATTTATTAATTTAAAACTATACAAAAGCTGTGTTGTATTCTTGGAAAACCTCCAAAAGTCATTAGATATTAATGAAGATAAAAATATCAAGCGATCTCCTGTCACGATGCTTTAGCATCCAATCCATCAAGCATAAAACCTGCCTCACTGATTTTATTTATGCTAACTAATCCCTCCTTGAAACAGTGCAAGGGGCACTCTGTAACTATGTGATCCATATTTTGGATATTCTCCCCGCAATCACGACTGATCTTGTATCCATTCCCTATGAGGAAGGTTTATCCCACATACAGATGTTGACGGATTGTAAATAAGGGACTTATCTCGTCCATCAAAACTATTTCACTCTATAGACCTGATAGTATTGGGTGAGAAATTTGATCTGATCAACTGGAAAGCAGTACGTAAAGGTGGGTTTCAAGATTTTAAACAACCGTTTTGATATCGGAGATCCTGTGTAATAGGGAGGTACACAGGAATCTTGAATGGGGCATTCAAGATCTTATTGAATTATTTAAGTAATGTCTCCTGACATCTTATCTTTGGAGGAGCTATATTGCACAGCACCAATATAGTGAAGTTACCGAGGTGAACATACCAAGGTAGTGAAGTTGCCATGAGAGTGTCACCTAAGTTGTTCCAGCAATATGATATGTTACATTTGGTCTCGTTTTAATTTTAGCTGGTTTTTTGAAGATGGCTTTTAAACGTCAGCAATCAATCTAACGTTACACTCAGGTACTGTGGATGATCATAGTGGTGGAGTGTTTCACCATTTAGAAAGATGTTTCATTTTTGATTAGCTAGTCCACTACTTAGTTGGAAGCAGGTAACTTCAGTTTTTGATGGGTTAGGATCCAGTTTCTAAAATATTCTTCAAAGATTGCGCAAGATCCTTTGTGAGTGTTTCTCCAGTTGTAGTGAAGTCGTGTTGATAAACTAAAGCAATATTGTCTGCATATATATAAATTTTCTAGACTTTGTGATTGGAATATCAGCGGTATATACATTGAATTAACCCCTAAAGTGCCATTTATCCAATGCCTATTTTGCATTAAGGGCTCATTAATTGTAAAAAAGCAAAATGATATTTTATAGTTGCTAATTTTTTTCTTTTTCTATACAGGAAAGTAAAAGATATGATAGCATTTTGAAACTTTTATTAGCTTACTTTACCTTTTTTTTTCTTGTATATGAATATGTAAATAAGCAAACTTTTACTTGAAAGTAAGCCTCAGGCATATATCACTTTTATGAATCAATACAAAATATTATTTGTATTAATAAAAAGTGTATAATTGAGTAAATTTACATGTATGAACTGATAAAGACATTAAGGGCCTGCACATAACACATATAATAACAAATAAGTAAATACACAAAGCACTTAAATACGATGTATTTAGTACACCTTGCACAAAATTGTCAAAATCGGAATCGTACGGATTATTCATATTGACCCTTAAAACTAATAAATAACTATCATATAATAAACGGAAGTAATGATAAAAACAACTAAATACGCAGTTTCAAAGAGGTGAGGCGGCGGACGATGACGACCGCTTGGCTCATTGTAGCTGCGCGTATGTACGCTTGTGGTGTTGGGCGGCGCAGTGGAAATGTACAATGCCAGGAAAAACCAGTCTTGTAGTGATTGACAGGCCGACAAAAGGTCACATGTCGCACAATGCGTTTCTCATGAGCCACCACCCATAACCCAAACGTACTACTGGATTAAATTAGAAACATTATTTAGAAAATATTACTTTTGTAATTATTACACGTATATGCGCTTATTGCTTTTAGAGCAAAGTCAATATATGCGCTTACGGCGTAATAAGGGTTAAATTGGAGCAAGTACAGACCCCTGTGGCAGGCATCCTTCAGCGGTCTATAGAGCTTTCTTAACGACTGAGATAAGCCTGGCATTAAGCACTGACTCCAGTAGTCGCAATAGAAAGGGACAGGGAAGGAGGCTGTAGAACTTTACCAACAAACCTTTGCTCCATACTGTGTCATAAGCTGCTGTAAGATCAACAAAAGCTTCAGATGTTTTTAACTTCTTTTCTAATCCATTCTAGATAAATGATGTCAGAGCAAGGATCTGGTCGCTAACACTTTGGCCAGGCAAAACACCAGCCTGGTCAATTGGAATATAAAAATCAAGATTGGGTCATATTCTGGTGTATAACAGTCTTTCCAGCAACTTATAACAAACACTAAGAAGAGATATAGGGATATAACTTTCCACTCATTCAGGGTCTTTTCCAGGCTCCAGGACAACTACTTCTTTTGAAAGCTTAACCCATCACTGATCACGTAGCGTGGCACGTGCCAGGCCTAACGGTACGAATTACATTCATAACCCGGTGCTACACCTGCCCTGCCGGCCAAGCGCCTTCGCAAATTCTACACATTTTGTTATTATTTATGTTATATAAACATTACACTGCCCATATTAGTAGTCTATCTAATTCTAATGATCGCAATTTATTCTCGATTTTACTGGAAATCACAAACACGTCAATATGATAAGACCGAACGCAAGGACTAAATTCCCTAAACTAATATCAAGTTGTTGAGACAACAGTGAAAGGAAACGGTAACAAAGATAAGATTAGGAAACAAACAGATAAGCACCTCAAAACAAATTGGTACATTTTAACAGTGATAACACTGACTCCCAGGGCCAAGTGACGCAACTGTAAACAACCAGTGTCGGTTACTATCTTTGTTGTCATCACTCTTCTAAGTCTTAAATCTCTACAGAGCTTACTCATCTATTATCCACTTTATCATTTATTAATATCAAATATGTAACATAAGATAATGTGATATTAATTCTAGGTAAAAATCTGTAATTTGTTAATTGATTGGAGTCATTAGCTTGGAAAGTACTCCTTTTACGATCATCATGGTCTATTACATGATGCAATTTTTGAGATTATGTTATTTTGAACATTACATATAAGACGTGGTAGATTGGAAACTCTATGTTATTTTGAACATTGCATATAAGACGTGGTAGATTGGAAACTCAAGCGATATTAATACCTCAATTTTTCATAATGAATTTAATTGTTAATATTATTGATCAAATGAGATTTGAGGTATTCATGTATTCACAGAATTAAGATTTGGGATAACAATGTTCATGAAATTATTATTTGGAGTCCCTATTCTTTATAATAAACTTTTGATTTTATTTTTTTTAGACAAAAGTTGGAGCACTATTATTCTGCAATGTCTCAGTCAGCAGACTTAAGAAGAGAAAGGATTGAATGGAAAATGAAAAGAGTAGAATTGCACAATAAGAGAGTAAAATTTTTTAAAGCAGCGGTAGATCTAGGGTATTTTGACAACAGTAAAGTTCTGAAAAATGAGGCAAATGAATATTTTGTTGATAATAAAGGAAATCAAGATTCTAGACCTGTACTTGGTAAAGAAATTGATTGTAAAACTGTTACCAAAGATTATGTTACATGTAAAGCAATAGAGTTACAGAATAATGATGAAACAAAAGAGACCAATCATTTAAAAACTGAAAATATATTAAGTGAACATAGAAACGATGAACTGCAAGACAAAAAAAGAGAGTGGATGATAGCACTGGATGTTGCTGAACAAGCAAGACAATCTGCTGCAAAATTTAAAGAGAGAAATATGTTTAATGACTACAACATTCTTACAGGGGAAATAAAACTATTTAAGAACAAATTTTGTGAAAAAATTGGGGAAAGAATTAGTGACCATAACATGGAAAAAACTTATAAAGAGGAAACAATTGTATCTTACGATTCTGAAAGTATTGTTAATATTGGTAATGAACTCATAGATTCAAGTGATCAACTTAAGAATGATACAGTTCTAATATCTGATGACAAAACAGTTGAAACGTCAGTTGATGAAGTAGAAAAAAATGATTATGACAGTAGTAATGGCCCATCATCCACCACAGACAAAATCATTGAAACACCAGTTCATGTACTAGAAAAAACTGTTGTTGAAAATAATTGTGATGGCTCATCGAAACGAGATAAAAAAGAAAGCAGACCATTATATACTGGAGAGAAAGAAATTACTCCACCTGAAAATGGCTTGAATCTGGATGAAATCAACCTAATTAGTGTAGATCAAAATCTGCGAATGTCAGTAATGATTCCTTTACAAATACAGCTTGAACTGAGTAACGAGGCAGTACTCAGATTACTCTTAACTAAACACAACTTGTTAAAACATTTAGAATGTATAAAAAAGTATTTCTTTCTTCAAGGTGAATTTGGTCTCTATCTCACACGAGGCTTGTTTTCTGAAATACAGACTATTGTCAAAAATGTTCAGGACCCATCTTATGTATTGAACGTTCCAAGAATGAATTCACTTCTCCGTTCATTCATAGGAACTTCGTCAGATGAAGAATATACAGAACGACTCTCTTTCTACATAAAAAAAGTACCCTCAGTTTTTCGACTTATAGATCCAAATATGTTGGATTGCCTGTTTATGAGATACAAAACATTTTGGCCAATGAATATAATTGTTACAGATGGTACAATATTGAAGCTTGACATAGTGTTTGTATTCCTTTTGAAGCTTCACAGAGTGTCTTGGGCACTTGAGGAAGCTATATACTTGTTAAAAGATAAAAGACTGGATGGCAGTAAGCAGTTAAAAGAGGTTGGTTGTACATTTTAACTTTTCTTAGTTTTAATTCAAACCATAAGTATTAGGCTATTGTCGGCGCAGAAATTATGTGCACCTGAGTTTGAAGGTTATGTACTAAGAAACTATGAAACCTATAAAAAATTCAATCATACTATTGTTTTCCTTGGTTGTATGTTATGTCTTATAAATTTTTACTTTAAGTTAATAACTTTTATCCTAGTTGGAACATAAAAAGTACCAGAATTTTAACTATTTTTAACTGTACATCAAATTTAGATCGTAATTACTCAAAAACCCGTTAATTTAATACATTTAAATCTTAATATGTCGTTGAATGGAATTTTATTTGTCTTTAAGTTTAATACAATTTAGAATTTTAACTTTTCAAGAAAAAAAGTTCTTATCAATTAACTGAAACAACATTTTCTTGGCTTCTAGAGGTTATAAAATCAATTACTTGGTCATATTGTAATCCTTATGAAATTTATTGTTACAATATATTATTTTTATATGCTTTAGTAAGTGCAGTGATTTTATATTGATTTAAATTGATTTAAAATCTATGCATTTATTTACACATATGAAAATAATGTATTGTTACTATACATATTATAAGGATTACACGAAGACCAAGTATTAAAACAAAATTGTGATACATTAACAGGTTTTTGAGTAATGACGGTGTAAATTTGATGTACAGTGAAAACTAGTTAAAATTCTGGTACATTTTTTGTTCCAACTAAGTTAAAATTTATTCAAACTTATAGTAAAATTTTAAAATTCATATTTCATAACGTACAGTTAAAAGTTGAAGTTCGTCTTATTTTACCAGGCGAAGTTAGGCCTAAGAAGCCCTCTCTAACACTTAACCTTGAGACCGACGGCTTGACGTGACTTCCGAACCACGGGAGCGGCTGGGCAAAAACTGTTGTTAATGGTCTTATCGTATATTTTACAGTATGAAACGAGGAAAACAGTGGTATGATTGGACTTTTCTTAGGCCGTTTAGTTACTTAGTAAACAACCTTCAAACTCATAATTAAGGTGCTCATAATTTCTGTGCTGACAGTAAATTTTCTTTTAACTAGAAATGATTCAGGTTAAAAACACACAAATTATGATATCTATATGAAAAACAAGTATTTTTCTCTGTGTTTGTGGTGACATTATTAATTTTGGAGTGTGGCTTTATTTCAATTTGTCCTTACAATCTTTATATTCAATATTGTGGTACAGGATTGGTGACTTTTATTAAGGGAGTTCGATCGAACATTATTTTTGAAATTTGTTTTAATAAAATTGTTAGTATCCATGTAAGTAATAAATGTGTTACGAGAAAAAATTTAAAAAAAATGTCTATATTGCTGATTATCTAAATAGCCCAAAGTGGCTAATTTGGCCTTTTTGGTGCAAAACTCATGAACAAACCATATGATATATTTTATTAACATTTTGAGAGTATAGTGGACAAAATGTACTAACCAATCTAGTATATAGTAAATCTAAAAAAATTATATTTTTTTTAGTGTTAGCAATTATTTTTCTATAAATGATACTTGTTCAAATTTTGAGTTGAAATTTGTACAATCATCTTTGGCTAAAAAGGTAGATTAGTAATAGTAGTTGTAGAGCATCATAATTGGATGTACCAAGAATAGTAGGAAGTGGGGATTCTTCTTAAGAAAACAAAGGCCCATAAATTTTCTGATAGCCACCAGCCCTTGTTATCCCGTTCTCTTCCCTTTGTGGAGGCAGTTGGTATTTTAAAGCCTGTGATACCATCCATGGATATTATTATCATTTTGAGGATCACAACTGAACTTAATACGGAATGCATATTGCTCAGTTACTAAATATTTGGTCCTTGCAACAAAAAAAGCTTTCTGTTCACGAGTCACCATTTTCGCGTCTAGAGCTTTCTAATAGATGTTTGAGAAAACATTGTGAATGCATGCACACAGGTGGCATTAAAACAAACTTTTTGAATGACCCTTTCATGTGATGTATTGATTATAAGAGTAAGCTTTATGTGAAAAATGCCACAAACTATTAAAGTCCTATATTCTTTTGTAAACACCGTGAACTATCAAAGTAAGGTAGGTAAGGGGTTACTTAACAGTTTGGAACATTCACATTAACGTAAATTATAGCTACCATAGGATTCCACATTAGCAATACCTGTTGTTATTTTATGGGTGAGTGGAGGGTCTCATCCAGATATAGTAGCATTAGTGAAAAGTAGAAGACTAAGGTGGGTTGGACATGTGTGGAGGTGAGAAAATACCTCCATTATTAAATATATTGAACGATCTAACCCATAAGGTAGAAAACCCCTTGGCAGGCCAAGACAGATGGAGAGAACAGGTCCTCAAAGATATTCACAAATTGGGGACTACGCCTGAGGCAGCAAAGAACAGAACAGAATGGAGAGGCATTGTTGGCAAGGCCAAAAACCAACTTGGGTTTCAATGGCCTAGGAGGTAGGTGTGGTGCATCCTCTTTTGAATTCGCCGCCACAACGGCTTTTACATCTCACGCTAATGGTGGCAGGATGACTACTGAAATCAGGGAAAAGGTGTAAGAGGTTTAATTAAATTAAATATAAACAGGTATACATTAACCTTATTCGGTAATTAATTGGCTAGCGGAAAGGCTAAATTAAGGGATAACATTATTTGGGCAAAATTCAGTCATCTATAATCATATACTTGGACCTGCAAGTTGCGCGGTGGTGGAAGGGCGTAGAAGAGTGGTTTTTGGAACGAGAAGGTTACTCTCTAGCTGGCAAGTGGCAATAGTTCGTGTAAGGTCTGCAGCTTGCAGAGGACGCCAACATACACCGCAATGATAAGTCTAGTATAAACTTTATTATTAGTTAATAGGGTCTCACTTTCTATTATCATGCTTTAAATTTATCACGATTTTATTCTAACAATTATTAACAAAGCTGGCTAGTTGCCGTGATAGTCAGGCTTGGATCCATGACCTCTAGCATAAATTGTTATCGTTGGCTTCCATTCATATTTAAAAGCACTTTATGATCTGTTGGGCTTCAGCTTTCACCACATAAGTAATTAAAAAATGTATTATTACAATTTATCATTTTGAATGTTTTAGATTCAACTGTTTCGTCATATTATGAGTCATTTCGTAAATTCGTTGAAGACATATATAGCAACAACTTTGGAAGGATGTTGGATTCAGTTTAATGAAGAGATCCAAAAAGTCAAAACACTAGATGAAATGTATGACCTCTATGTGAAATATATAAACCAACTGCATTTCAGGTATGAATTTTTACTGTGCCAAAAAAATGTGTTTGAAATTAACCCTTGCCCTGATGTTAAATAGGATCTGTATATTGCTCATAAATATACATGTATAATATATTATTTAATTCAGAAACAGAGAAAACCTTTACATCGTGGCGTGTTTTAAAAGTAAGTAGTTTAGAAAACAATACATTGAAAATAAGTGTTATTCCTGTGAAAGTTTACATTTTACTCTGCTTTTTGACATAATTACCACCAAAATTTAGGCACCTGTTGTATTGTGGGACAGACTAGCTATTGTATTCGTTATTCCCACATAATCCTCAAAGAATGTTACCGCCTGATTCACAACCAGATTGGTCGTTTTCAATTTGTCGTCATCGTTATAGCACTGCTCAGCAAGATAACATCTTCAAATGCAAAATATAGATGGTAATCACCCAGCACAATAGCGACACTGTACATAGGTTGGTCCAATAATTCCCAGCCAGATTATGTGATAATCTCTTGAGACAGTTCGTAAAATAACACCTATACTGTATCCTTTGTTTTGAACTGCAGGTTTTTTTCAGTCCCACAGCATGCAGCTAAATTGATTGTTTCATCGCAATTCAATTTAGATTGGTTTACTTAATCAATCAAAATTGAAAAGCTCAAATGGAGTAATATTGTCTGTGTTCCTCTTCTTCCAATTGAGGAATCAGCCATGGTTGTACCATCATATTATGATCATAATATGATAATCATAATAGGAAGTACCAGTTATAGTGGCATAACATTTAGTACATTATAAATGATAATATGGTCAAGGCAACATAGGAGACTGCCAGACACAAACTTGTTCGGTCTAGAGAGCATGAGAGTAGAAGGTACAACCGAGGTCCTTTCCAGGTGAGGGATTTGGTCTATTGTCAAGCCCATCCAGTCAGTTTGGCCGTGGAAAAAAGTATTTGCATACTTACAAAATATGCAATATGTAGTAACATAGATCATCATGGGTGGGAAAGAACATGGGAAGGATATTCTATCATTGTTAGTTATTTTTTTGCTCTATGATTCAGGACAAAAAATCAACAAAATAACCTGTTTCTGTCCGAAAACACAGTGCACATGATGGATAAAAACAAAATTATTGTAATACATTTAAATATCAGAGACAATACCTTACAATGGAACCTCTAGTCAAGCCTCAGTTGGTTTGGTTATCAAACTTACTGGCCGATTTTATGAGCTATTCATCTGCAGGAAAATTTCCTACTAAAAAGAATTACAGGAATCATTTTTATATTTATCTACAAGTATAAAAAAAACATTAAAAATACTAAACAAGTGATTGTTACACAAAAAAAGTTTATTACATTATAAGTGCCAATTTTTTCAAATATTTTTGTGATTGATTTGTGATTTCAGTAAACCACGTTTACCATCCTCAAAACAGAGGAATTCACAAATTTTTAAAATTTTAGAAGAGAACATACAAAAATAGATGTTTATATGACTGCACACTTTAATTTTCAGCTTATATTTGTTTTGCAAGGACTTATAGTTGCTTAGTAATATATAAACCTATTTTTATGTTATTTTGACAGATGTCTGCTTAACAAGAAGGCTCAGCCAATGGGTACCCATTTTAATAATGTATTTGGCCAAATACTAAGGTTTTATGAAGGTCTACACAAAGGTGTGTGGACTTTGGATGCCTTTGGACAGTTTAACCACCCTAACTTCCGCAGCTTGGCCCATGTATACAGCAGCTTTCTCAAGGAAGCCCGCTACATCTATCAATACACCAAGTGCTCCGTGCAGTCAGATTACCAACAGCAGCTGTTGCAATTGCATTCTCTTCTCTCCCTGAATGAGTTCTATAGTACAAATCATCTATGACATTTATAGTCTACATATATACCCATCTAGTCAGTTCAATCTTAATGTATTTTTTTAGATATAATTTGTATATATGTACTTTTTTACTGTTTGTTTATTGTTTTGCTTTCTTATATAAGTTTATGTAGTTTACACTATCTCCAATTAACTGGCAATAATTGTTACCCTAAATGGTATATTTTTAAAATCCTACATCTGAATTTGAGTAAAATTTAGTTGAAATCATAAATGATGCTTGATGGAATTCAAGGTTTAATCACAAATCATATTTTTGATACTAATCAGTGTAGTTGCTACCTTAGCCAGCCTTAAACCCAAGGCAGTGTTGCCATATCACGTGATTATGTGTAGCTCATTTAATAATTATTAACAGTAACATAAGTATTTAAATATTATTTCAATATGTAATACTGCAAATATTTATAGATTAAATTATTCAGATAAACACTTAATTAAGAGTAGATTGATGTGACTGATCTTAGTTTGTTTCGGTGCAATTGTATATGTATGAAAATGTTTTTTAAAGTCAACAGTAAAATAATTATAAAAATAAATAGAGTATGTTACATTTAGCAAAATTTGTCCATTGTTGCTCATGAATTGGTAAATTTTCACCAGTTCAATCTGTTTCTTGTATTATAAGAATTGAATTATACCTGGCCTGGATTGAGTTGCATAAATCATGTGGATTGAACATTTAGAGCCCCTATGGCTTCAACTTTGTAGTAAACATAAACCCAAAGTAAATGGTGCTTAGAGGAGAGAGAATGGCTATTTCTTCCACCACAGTTTCCCTCCAGCGGCAGTGGGCTGCAAGGTACAGTCATATACTAAACCATACACATTCGACCATTTAAATTGCAATTAATTTAAAATCTAATTATTATTTGTCAATTTATTCATAAGACGCCGATCGTCAAGATATGGACGAATATGGATTTTGAATGAGTTTGATGAGTGTAGATGAGCGAATGTAGTCACTGTTACAAACTAAGGCCGACTATTCCTTAGAAAGTGTCAGTAACTAATAGCCCAATGACAAATGAACAGCCGGTGATTATCAGCTGATCCTTCTCAAAATGTATTGTCTCTGATTGGGATCGAACTGAGAACCTTAAACATATGAAGCTGGGATTGAACCAACTACGCTACCGACCAATTAATTTCTGCAATAGGCTAGGCCTATTCGGAAACAACAAATTTTAAAAATTGAGATTTGTAATTATTAATTGTAATTGTAATATATTACCTTTACTATTTCATTATTATAATCATATAAAATATCCCAGCTTCACTTATATAACCTAAGCAATGTAAACAAACAAGACAACCAATCAGAATTGCCCATTTGATCTGAAACTGAACGTTTGCTTGGTAATATTTCATAGGGTTAAATCAAACGATAAATTTAATAATGGAACACATTAATATCAATGATGTAAAATATTTTAACTACAGTCAAACTAACCATGTTTAGTACAAATTTAACAAATATTGATGGAATTGGCAACCATTCTATCATTTAAACCTTTAAAAATACTACGACTAAATTGATTTAACACTCAATCTGGCAGGTATTTTTTCCCAGAATGGCAGGCGATTTTTGGCTAATTTGCAAGGTTTAGTTATAAAATTCATACTAGTTGTATATTAGCCCCACTAGTAGTTTTACTTAGTTTACTGTGGTGTTTAAATTGAATTATTTCAATGTTATCAAATGTTCTATTACAACATTAGGTTATATTTTTAGGTTACATCAGCTGTGTGCCTAGGAGTGTGGAGTCAGTCCAGGAGAGGAGGAACCAGTCTTTGGTGGGGCGATATGATTTGGAGGGGATGGCTCCTGAACACGGTCTGACCCCACACTCCTAGACGCTTGTCCATGTCACCAAGATGGCAATTATCGGCTTTAACAATTACTACAGGATAGAATGCATTATGACTACTTTACTTTATTCTTTGCTCTGTTTATGAAACATTTTTAAATGTATTTTCTGAAATCGCAAAAGTGGGGGTTACCCCATGAAATCAATGTTTTGAAAATAAAATAGGAAATGTAAGATAGCAAAAATATTCTAAATTTTATTTTGTTTCAAAAAATATAAATATTATATATTATTATGAAATAGGCATAAATAAATTTACTAGAAATTTATAATTGCAAACAATATAAAAACCTGCAAATTTGTTACGGCGGAAACAGTAATATTCTAAAACAATTTCTATACTCAATACTGGTTCTATTATATACTAAAATGTAGCTAAAAATATGCTTTTTCAAATGTATATGTTTATTGCAACCATTTCTTGTTGTTCTATGGTGTAGGCTTAGGGGTTCTATAGTGGTCGACGAAATTGTGCAGTGATATCCAGTGACAGTTTACTTTTTATTGATCTTGGAGAATTGTTTATGTTGTACCATGGTATAAATGTATTGTTTTAATGTAAAATACATTTCATAAATAAAAGAAGTTTGATTCAATTTGGAGAAAAAAATAATGAAATTAGAACATTTTGAAAAACTGAAAATAAGACATACTGTCATCTGATGACTGTTTGCCCTCCAACAACTCCCGGACATCTCCAGACTTATCAAGTAGATTGTCAGACATCTAAGAACATAAATAATATAGTTATTTACCTATTTATAACTATAACTAATAGTTACAAATAAAATAAGAACCTAAGTACCTATAAAATGCCTATATAGGGCTAAGTTGTATCACTCACTTTTCACTAATATTGCACTTATAACAATATATTTACTACTACACAGCATTAAAACAACTGCCAAGAAAACACTTATATACTTTACAACACTCTAAATGATTTGAAACTGTTTTATCTAAGAGAACAAACTGATTTCAGTCAGAAAATTTTTTATTTAATTTTAATAATAATAAATGTAAATACTTTACTGTAGTAAACAACAAGCCAAGTGTCAGCTAAAACTCAAGATGGAGTGAATGTCGTCAACAATATCAACATTCAATCATTCATATTCAATATAAAAACTCGACTAATCGATGATCGATGCATACCACTGTAACTGGCAAATAACGTAGATTCCATAGAGACCAAAAACTTTGTAGTAACTTAAAAGTTGTGTACAATATTAACCATTGTGTGCAGGCTTCCGCACTTTGCCTTTTTGAGAGTTAACAACACAATAGCAAATCCAATGTCAACACGATGGCAAGTGGGATTATTCTTGTAATAGTAGGTCTATACTGCTAGCAGTGACTGTACCATGCACATATAATTGACTGGTGATGGACAGAATTTGTCATGCATGCGCTGTTTGGAGGCCTTTTACCATGGGTGTATGTATATAAGATTCAATAGTCAAATTTCCACTGTCAATATTTGGTACTTCTGTCATTGAATAAATCAGATACAAAGCCCTTTAGGTGCATCTAAACTGGCAAGTAAAATTTTTTTAATATATTGGAATGTTTTATAATATATCTGTCATGGGTGAAAAAATGAAGTTAGAATAAAATTAATTAATTCCATAAATATATAAACCATTTTCTACAACACACATTTTGTTATTTTATTTCCCTCATTTATCTATTCTATTTACTGCAAAGCTCAATGTAGTGACTCATCTAGTGCACTGATGAGTTTGATTATTTTTTATTGTATTTTTATAAATTGACAATGTTGATTGCTTACAAATGCTGAAAGACAATAAAGATTTGAAGCGATATGTAATATTGAGGCAGTCCCGGCATCCTACCCCCAACATGTGTATTCTTGAATTGAAGATCTGTGTCTGAAACCTTTCAGGACAAGGGTAATTCACAAATGTTGTCTTTTTTCACTCATAAACAATATGGGCGCCTCTTTGGGCTCCAAAATGGCTCTAACATATTTCTTATGGGGTAATTTCAAAAATATTAGTGTTTTTGACCAAGCTCAGAATGTACTTGAGTACAATTTTCTAAACTTGACATTTGTGCACGCATAGCAAACGTGCCTTATATCTGAATTTCAGCTAAAAAACTAAAATATTTGGTTTATCAAGAGCCCAAAACAATTATTTTTTTTATACTGACTTTATCCACTTAAGTGGGTTAATAAATTACAGGTATTTTTCTGAATCCAAATATACCATAAAATTTTGAAAAGGGTAAATATTATAAGGTATATGCTCCAAAAAGCAAAATGAGGGTATTGTTAAAATTAAATCAACCAATTGGGGTATATAAATAGAGCTTTCTATCGCAAAGCCTGAATATACCAAATAGATTTAGAAATAAACAACATTTATGGGCTCTGCTCCCCGAAAAAAAAAAGACATGCCCCAAAACCCAACAATGAGTAATGTTAAACTATCACACCCAAGTGAAGTACCTATCAATCAAAGGTATTTCTCTTGATCCTAATACAGCATCAGATTTTAGAAAAGGCTATGTTGTTGGTCTTGAATACCCCAAAAATCATAGTGATACATGCTGAGTTCCACAAATTGGGCTCTAGCTGAGTGTCTTGGCAGGGTTGAGCTTCCCCTAAGGCTGCAGGCCCAGTTCCACAAAGGGAGCTGCAGCAGTGTCTTGGTGAGGCCTTAGGCCGAGCTTCCCCATGAGGTCACAGGCCAAGTTCCACAACAGGGTTAAAGACAGAGTTTTCAAGGCAGCCATGGGCCGAACATTCAGAATCAGACAAACTGAATAAAATAAAAACTGTATCACTTTAGTAATTTGGAAAAAAATAATATTGACATTCAGAATCAGACAAACTGAATAAAATAAAACTATCACTTTAGTAATTTGACAAAAAATAATATTGACATTCAGAATCAGACAAACTGAATAAAATAAAACTGAACACGTTTTAGTTTATTTACATATTGGACTTAAGGAAACAGCCAAACCTTATCTGAATATCTATTTGCCTAAACACAATATATTAACATAGAGAAACAGCCAAACTCTGCATAAAAAACTGTCTTCCTCCCTTTAACAACAAATACACCAACATTTCATAACCCCAAAATGCACAGAACCAAAACAGCAGGCCCTAAATATCCCTGCGGTTCTTGTGGCATTGAAGTGAAATATTCATTGATTAAATGCACAGGCCCATGTCATCAATGGTTCCATGGAGGCTGTGTAAACATTACAGATAAGCAACTGAAGAAATTGACAAAGGACGAAATTAAAAACTGGCTCTGCACAAAATGCTTCAATATACAGAACCACCCATGAAACCAAAATCCACAAAAACTTCAAACGACTCCTCAGATACCACAGAACTAAGAAACAAGGGGAATCTCAACAACCCCAAAATCTATGATACTGACATGATTGAAATCACAACCAAAATCAAAGACTTTGAAAACCAAGACAACACGGATCTTGAAATGTCACTCACCTTCACAGCTGAAGTAGGGAATGCATTACTCATAGGAAACCAAAAACTCAAAGCAGACCTACACCAAATAAGTCTGGAAAACCACAAGCTAACAACAAGAATTCTGGAACTAGGAAGAAAAAATGAACTGATCTGTGAAGAACAAATATCAGAAATGGAAAGGGACCCCACTCTAAACAGAAACAGCATTTTACAAGATATAATCCGAGGTCTAGAAAGGTAGCTAGAAAAAGAAATGCAAGAACAGCTAATACAAGACTTTGAAGAGCACGAGAAAGAAGTAATAATTGAGAAAGTAGAAAAACAGTTTCAAGAACTTCAACACAAATCTTATTCTAGAAACACATCAGAAAACCATACAATATACAAGAAAACACAACAAAATTCTGAAACACAAACAAGTAGTAATGGACTTCCTGATATGAATACAAACATGTACGTACTAACACAACTGGCTGATTTAAAATTACGACTGGACAAATTACAAAAATTGAACACAATAAGACAACAACAAACTCAAGACAGGCCGCCTAACAATGCTGAAAACAACCACACCTGCAACCCCAATAGTCATAAGAACACATCAAAAGACAGAACAAAAAAATAATCAAAACATCCAACCACACACAAAATATTAAAGCCACAAAAAACAAGAAATGTCTACAGTGCATCGCTACAGGTAGCAAAATACAAGTTAAATCAAAGAACTTAAGTCAAAAACTCCAGACCAAATGTGCCCCACACCAAAATGAAATACAAAAAAATAAGTTCAAAGTGACAATAGCACTCCCATCACAGCCATAAAGCGCGAAAATGGTGAAACCATAACTGACTTCTATTACAAACAAATGAAAAAATTATAAAATGCAAAACAACATTTATTACAACCCCTCTCCCTTGCGAGCAACATTCTAAACTCCTAAACCAGCATACAAAGCTCACCCCTTGAACACTCTAAAAACTGCCTTCAACAAAAAGACAGCCCTTTTTTAGGAGCAGGACCAGAGGGGAAAGACCTCACATAACAGTAGAGCCAGAAACACAAACTACAGAGCCAGACATAAGCATAAGCACTGGAGATGAAAATTTAAAATTACTCCACCAGAATGTACGAGGACGCCAAGAAGATTGATGCGTTAAATCACTTTCTACACACCCTGAGACCAACAGTAGTAATATTAACAGAACATGGACTAGAAGAAGAAAAAATGCACAATACACGCTTAGGTGGATATGACTTAGTAGCTAGTTTTAGTAGGGAAAACCATAAGCTGGGAGGTGTGGCTGTCTATAGAAGCACTACAGTACCACAAGAAAACATAAATGTTATGGACATAACTGAATACTGCCAAGAATCGACTTTTGAAGCAGCTCAAGTTACTCTTAGAACAAGCATATATTATACTAGCTGTACCCGCCCGCTTCGCCGGTCATAATATTGAGTTTCATTTAGAACCTAATAGCTGAAAGAATTCAAGCATTTTTGCTTCTTCTACCAATATAAGATTTTTTAGGAGGCATGTCATAAAAAGTAAACTGCAAAACAAATAATTATTTATTTTTTATTTTCACGTTTTACCACATGTTTTAATTACCGAGGAAAAGATGTTAACACCAAATACAGATCACCTGATCAAGTAAAAGTAGTGTGTGCTACACTCTCAAGGTGAAATGTAAAATTACAATAAATCAAAACATATACAGTACTGTTGTTGTGAGAACTTCAATCTGCTTATGGCATGTGAAACTACATTAAACCACACAGTCATATGTTTTTTGTAAACAATTCAGATTCTCCATTTGAATAACATGGGATCTTTAGAAGCCCGTGGGGCGGGACCCTGTGGACGGATCTGCATCAAACTTCACAGAAACCATCTCGGGAGTATACAGGACAAATCCTAAAGTTTCATGGTGATCGGTTGGATGGTTTGGCAGCGCATAAACTTCAAACATATATATACAAACATCCTCTTTTATAAATATAGACTAGGCATCTATCGACCACCTCAAGGAAAACTAAGTGAGGCTCTGGAAATGTTATCGAACATATTAGAAGAAAGTAAACTTGAGAATAAGAAAATAATAATAATGGGTGACTTAAACAGTCTCATAAACGGTAGGGATTTCTTATTTACTGAAAACCTAAGAACTCATAACATCATTAGACATAACCTTGAGAATGCTCAAGGTTCTGTGTTGGGACCGATTCTCTTTATTTTGCTGACAAATAACTTTCCAACTTACATAAAAAATAATAATACTAATATCGTGATGTTCGCTGACGATACAACTATTCTCCTCAAAAGCAAACTTGCTGTTAGCCTACATGATCTTACCAAGGTAGCTCTTGATAAAACAATCTCCTATTGCCAAGCATCTGACCTTGCAGTAAACCCTGACTAGACAATCCAAATAAATTTTAGTAAAAAGAAAGAGCAGCTAAAGAAACATGATCAAATAATGCAAAGTGACACAGTTAAACTTCTAGGTGTTACTATAGTTCCAAACTCTCGTGGACAGCACACATAGATGTGTACATTCACTCATCACACTCATTCGAAACCCATATTCACCCATATCTTGACGCTTGGCGTCTTATGAATAAATAAATAAGTAAAAATAAATAGATGCACTCCTTAAGAAAATTAACACAGCAATTTATGTAACTAGAAGAGTGAAATGGATAGCCAACCTAGAGGTAGCCAAAACAGCTTACAGCTCCCTGTTGTCTGGAATTGTGGTCTGGGGAGTAACATCAACTCGGAATATGACAAGAGTTCTTGCTCAGCAAAAGAAGGCAGTTAGTATACTTGCAAACCTTAAGCCACGTGATTCCTGTAGAGAATCTTTTAAAGATTTGGGCATCCTGACTGTTGTAGGACTGTATATTGAATCTGTGATACTACATACACTCACCCTGAAGTTGCAAACAGGACAGGATTTTCACTCACAACACTAGTCATGCATCTAACTATGCCCTTCCATGCCACAGAACAGCACTTTTGGAGAAGAAGGCATCTTACACTGGTCAAAAGCTGTACAACCACCTGCCACAGTATCTAAGGATGCTAAAGGGGAGCAAAATGAAGAAAGAGCTACATAGATGGCTCCAGAAAAAGCCAATCTACACCCTAGAAGAATTATGGCTATTGTACTTCTATACTGTAACTTTTTATGTTTATTTACTATGGCGCCATTTCCATTCTTAATGTTTGTGAAATAAAGATAATTTGATTTGATTAGATTATTCAAGGTAAAGGAAATGAATTATGGCATTACTGTATGAGGTAAGAGAGAATAAATAGGTTTAAGAAATTTTAGGAATAGTTCATCAATGATTTTCTGTCTGTAGAAACATGGTAATATTATTTCAGATATATATAAAATGTGTCCCTTATAAGAAAGTGTATAAGAATATTTAAATTGTGATTAAAAAATGTTTTACCACACTAAATTGATAACATACAAATCTTAAAGTAAGGCCACACATTATTTTCCCTCTCTTACAATATACAGGGTGAGGCAGAATGGACTCCCTGATTTGACAGGTTAATTGTAAAAAAACCATCCAAGATAATTAAAAAAGCTTTTTATTTCTGAAAACTACATATTATGCCATTTCATTTTCATTATGTTTTGAAAATGATATCGTCCAGGTGACGACCTTGACGAGCGATGCACATGTTAAGTCGTTCAAAAAAGTTTTCAAAAACTCTGCCCAGCATAGCTGGCGTTATTCCAGCGATGACATCAGCAATTGCTTCCTTAAGGGCTTCCAAGGTCCTTGGTCGAACTTTATAAACCTCAGATTTGAGGTGACCCCAAAGAAAATAATCACATGGGCTCAAATCTGGGGAACGAGGGGGCCATGGAACATCCCCTCGCAACGAGATCAGGCGGCCGGGAAACTGTTCTTGCAGGATTTGGCGTGAACGACGGGCGGTATGAGCCGTGGCACAATCCTGTTGAAACCAAAAGGCTTCCATATCATTTTCCTCACCATACTCTTCAATTTTGGGAAATAAAAGGTTCTCCAACATCTCACAATAGTGCACAGAGTTCACAGTAACAGTTGCACCTTCATATTCAAAAAAGTATGGGCCAATAATGCCTATGGAGGACACAGGGCACCAAACTGTCACTTTTGGTGAATGAAGAGGTCTTTGGTGAAGAGTGTGTGGGTTTTCAGCTGCCCAGTACCGAAAGTTTTGCTTATTTACTGAGCCGGAGAGGTGAAAATGGGCTTCATCGCTAGACCAAAGAATAGCGCCGGCTTGCAAAGAGGCTAACATTGCATTGCAAGCAGGGTGGTTCGTCACCTGGACAATATCATTTTCAAAACATAATGAAAATGAAATGGCATAATATGTAGTTTTCAGAAATAAAAAGCTTTTTTAATTATCTTGGATGGTTTTTTTACAATTAACCTGTCAAATCAGGGAGTCCATTCTGCCCCAACCTGTACTATGTTGGATAGTGCCAACTTGCAGCCTGATTGCAAACTCTAACTCTTTTGACAGAGTTTTCTTTCAATTTTATTGCGGCTGAATTTCGTTAGCAGCATAATAAATGTTCTCTTTGAGGTTATGAATTGCCTGTGGAATATGGCATATACAAGTCACTACATTATCCCAAAGAATTTACTCCACAGACCATTCAAGACCTCAAAAAGAAAACTTGTCTTGTTGTTAATGATATTCAGTAGGAAGAGTGCTTAAAAGTGACTTGATAGCATCAAGCTGCAGGTGGTCACTATCAGACATAGTATACAATTAGAAAGTGGAAATAACGTGCTCTAAGATTATATTTTATTTTGATATTATATTTTGGAAATAAACGTGTTTACAAATTAAATCGGGTGTTCTTGCTGGGACGTCTTTAATATATAAAATAGAACTATGTCTTGTCTAATTTCGATTTTATTGTCATTAAAACGCTACATTCCTTGAAAAAATAAATGGAAGTGAAAGACTTGTACAATTCAGTTATTTGCTTCATAAAAACCTGCTGAAATTATTATTAAATTTTAATTTAAAACCATTAGTTTTTATTTTTAAAATAACCATTTTAGGAAATCAAAAGTTCTAACTCAAGAGATGCAATTAAAGGGTTTGAAAATTATACACTCCTTCAAGTTGACAACAAACCAGGAATGTGTATGAATGTATAAAATAAAGTCTTCCTCCACTTTTTTTATCTTCTGTCTAATATTCTTTTTTTGCGGACTTCAAAAGTTTCTGTGTTTTCCCCTCTAATATTGCAAATTCTGGATCCAACAAACATTCTCTTAGTGTTTCTTCAATACAGTTGTTCGGCAAGATTAGCTCTGCAACAGCAATTATTTAGTTATATTAATATTACCAGTAAAATATGGTTTCAGTGTCTACTTAAACATCAGACATGTGGAATTGTTACGACTAGAGAGTGTTATGGCAAGTACAGTAACATAGAAAAACATGGAATAACAAACATGAATGAAATTATATAATACTTGTATTACACCATCACAGGAAAATAGAGTCCCAAGGATTTAAAAATGAAATGCACTTTATCTATATAAATAACTATGAATGTCCATCCCCAACCTTTGCTTGTTTTGACAGATTTGAGAGGAACATTACTGCCAACAATGTATCAGATAGCTTAGGAAGAAGGCATTACTACTCAACTCTGGACTTGGTAATCAAGTACATTGTAATCAATCTATAAGGATTGTCCATCTTATGATCGACTACAATATGGTTGATAGTGCTATCTTTTTTTCTTACTCTTTTACTATATATAATTTTAATCAGAAATATATGGCAATTAATTTGGTTTCAAACTATTTTTTTCTGTAACACAATGAGTTTTAAACGTGAGAAAAAACTTGAATGTCATATTTGCTTACCATTTCAGTACAACTCTGTTTTGAAAACAAATTTTAGGTGTTGGACTGTTTTGAGAGTGTATTTTTTGTTTGGCAAGGAAATAAGCCAACACTGCACAGGGCATTTCATCAGATTCAAGAGCATATAAAAACCTATCTATATTTATGATTTTATAAATCAGCATATTTTGTTTAGTTTTTTTTTTTAAAGAAAATTGAGTTTATTTATATTTTTATTAAAAAAATCGTTGTAAACTAGTCAAATTCAAGATAAAAGTCATCAGCAACCAAAGTCAACATCAGAAGCTTCATTACAACATTGGCAGGAATTTTGTAAAACATTGGCATTCTAGTATTTGCTATATGTTTAATGTTAATGAAATTGTGCATTCACCGTTAAAGAAGTTATTAAACTATTAATTTTATTTTAACATTAAATGTTTGTATTATTTAACTAGATAGAAATAACAAATAAAATATGTGAAAATAGTTATTTGTTAAAAATACCTGTTTCCTTGAACAAACTCTCAGCATTGGAACTAAGAATTTCTTTCATAACTTGTTGGAGAGGCTTTGTCACGACGACTTGTGACTTTATCCCTATGAAAGAAAACATCATAATTTCTTAACAAAGAAACAAATCAAAGTAAAGTTTATAAATCTGTATAACATGACTACAAGTAGAGTGTCGCAAACCTGAATATTGATATCCAGAACGTCTGAATAGTCTAAACAACCTATCAGGGTGGAAAATACCTTTTTGCCACAGCAGTGACCAGAGTACATTATGTGCAAGCAAGGTCATCAATTATTTTAATAATGCAAAAAAGGTTTGCCTAATTCTTTTTTTACTTCTTTCGTGGTAAGTTGGAAATTTCAAAATTTGAACACCTCCATATTAAATCAGGTTTGCGGGACTCCTCTGTACTCATTGTCACAAATAAAATAAATTAGATATTTTAACTATCCTTATTATTACTAATATAAATATAAGTTAAATCTATACAACATCATGGGACTTTTGTTTGCTTAGTCCTCATTTAACTTTTCTATTTCAAACGTCTTTCTTAAAATAAATTTTAACATTCCTTCGTTCATTTTCTTGTTTGTGTGATGGAAGTTTGGTGAGTTATTGTGCACATGCTGATGGAGGTTTCCGAAATAATACATCCATTTTCAAAAGTGGAATATGAATCGACTCAACAAATGAGTGTATTTTACTTAGTTTAGGAGCCCTTTATATGTTTTTGAGTCACATTATACTTTTATTATTTTATTGCACACTTAACTAACATCAAATTAACCAGTAAAAATAATTTATTTATGTTCATACAAAGTCATTAGGGTTATTGACTGGTCTGCTATATGCTTAAAAAATAGAAATAGTTTTGATTGCCATATATAACTCTACATTATTTTTCTGAACTGTGTAAAATTTTCTACAAAACCTTCAAAACAACAGGCAATAATTGTCTAAGCTCTTGGAAATATTCTCCCACACTTAAATACAGAAGACTTTTAAGATTTAAGTGATATGTTTTTTACTAAGGCAGAAGTAACTTGAACTTAACAAAATGTTTCAGCTTATTGCAACTGATTGCTCTTAGGTAATGTTAAAATAAATAACATCAAGACTTAACTTAATAAAATACTGACATTTTATATTAGTATTGAATAAAATTGTAATTTATTTTTTAAAGAGGGGTAGGCACTAGTGATTATGATTTTATGTTGAGGCACTGTCACACAACATGGAGTTGAACTAAACTAAGAATTACCAATACAGATGCATATAATTCAAGTATGGCCTTCCCAATATCGTTTTCAAATACATATCACAATTTGGTTAAAAAGTGGAATTGGTTCATATTTTGACGTTGATTCAATCCAGTGCCTTTATCCTTTGCTATACAATATAGTTATTTCACTTTTTTAAGTAGTTGAGATCTTGCAATGCAAAGTGATTTTGTTCATCAGTTTCTCAAAAGCATTTGATTTGAGGAAAAAAGTGAATTAATAATATTTGTATGCATTATATTATTACCTTTATGCTTAGGATGATCTGTCACAACTATAAATCTTTTCAGTTCATCAACAACTGCAATGCAATTATCTAATGAATTCTTTTCCAAACTGTTAGCTAAACGTATTTTAAAAAATTGAGCCAAGTTTCCCTGAAATAATGAAACACATTTGATATATTACTTTCAACTTCATTGTTTTCACAATAAACAGTTTTTCTATAATTCTAACAAGGCAAGTCAGCAAGCTGTGATTTATTTATTATTAAGATACGAGCCATAAAAATATCAACAGATTATGGACCCCAAATTGAATAGCAACTGTTATTACTAATGTCGCTACTAGAAAACAAACTTAATTTAACTAAATATGAAAAGAAGATTGAGTCTAGCTTGTTTGTTTGTAAAAATAAACAACTGACTACAATAGAACAAAGTATGGACACAATCATTATTAATTGGCTGCTAACCTGAAACACCGGCTTTAAAAATAACATGTTCTTGATTAAATTGAAGTGTTGGAATTGATTTAGATTTAAGGTATAAACAAAAAAAGTTTTAAAAGAATAATTATAATGTGGAAGAGACAATATTCTATTTCACTATTTTCATATTAAGTTGAAGTTAGAAAAAATCAATATCTGGATTTGTGAATAACTAGTTGGAAAGAGTTTTGCAAAAAAGTCTCAAGGGAGTAATATTTCTTATATAATTAGAAATGTTATTAAAAATGTAGGTCCTAAATACTGAAAATAACACTTGAAAATTGATTTATTCACTTTGTGCAACCTTAAGAGACCACTAATATTCTTACATTCTTACATATGAGACGCCGACATAACGTTGTTGGTATTTTAAGGCGAATATGAATGGTTATATGAGTGTAGGATGAGTATGGATGAGTGTAGTCTGGTTACTAACTGAGTTCAACTGTTCCTCAGTAAGGGCAATTTATTAATAGCCCAACAGCCAGGACAACTAAGGGACCTACAGCTTTACGTGGAATCCGAACCACGTAGTGCTGGTCTGATTTTCAGCTAATTGACAAGCCTGATACTCAGTTATCTCCCCTACACAACATTCGCACAATGATTACCACCCAACGTGGACACCCCAGGCTTTTCTAGTAGTGTCCACGCCGATAGCAACCATAAAGCGGACGCCATGTCGGTATTAAGAGGACTGAGCATCCAACCTATCGCCTACAATCTCCCAAACACTTTGTCCCCATGGAGCTGGGTTACAGCACTGCGCCACCAGTGAATTCACTGATAATCATAAAAAGATAGATAGTTTTATAACTAATATGTTTTTTCTTTTTCTCAGCAATTGTATTAATAAATGAAAACATTAATAATCGTCTGCCTTAGTGTAAGTCAAACCGGATTTTAATTTCAGTAGTCCTGTACATAGAAAACCTAATTTTTAACATAACATTGATTAATTGGTTGTCAACAACAGAATAAAAAGCAAAATATAATTTCCCAGATATTATTTTTACTTTTCGTATGTTTTGTTTTTGATTCCATAGTTTCCATATGTGACTTCATAATTTTGAGCAGACAAATTATGAATACAACTATACACGCCTACTTTGTAGTAATTAAGGTACTACATAAGAAAATTGCTCTTAAACAAATATTATTTAGTAATTTAATGATAATAGGCAAATCATTACTATCCTGATATTAGGCAAATTGTGCACTATCCTACTTTGGCGTATACAGAGCGCCCTCTGGGTGGCGGATAGGGGAAAGGCCGGTGGATCTGCTTAAACAGTCCTCCTGGCTAGGTCTAAGGGACCCGCTGACCACAAGTACTGTAGGTGCAGCCAGCCTTTCATATTAGGGGTTGAGCATAGGGCTAACAACCCTATCTTGTAAAACACCATTGTTACGAAACGCCAACAAGCCTCGGAAGTGGATAGATGAAATGGATTAAGACCCAAGCTTAGAACAAAGGAATTGAAACTCGGCTCATGGAACATTAGTACCCTGGTGATGCCAGGTAAAGTAGATATTATCAATGAAGAATTTGAAGCCTACAAGATAGATGTGGTAGCACTACAAGAAACCAAATGGCCAGTCTGTGGAAAAATAAACAAATACTATATAGTGGCTGTGACGATGGAAGACACTATGCAGGCGTAGGGTTTGCTGTAAAAAAATACTTTTTAGAATCAGTCATAGCCTATGAAGCAATAAATGAGAGGATATGTACAATTAGGTTTAAGGGAAAGTTTAATTACATATCAATGATAAGTTTCTATGCACCTACTGAGGACAGTGAAGATGATGAGAAAGACATATTCTATGCTCAGCTTCAGGAACCATTTTCAAAGTTACCAAGCTATGATACCAAAATCTTTCTTGGAGATGAATACTAAAGTAGGAAGAGAAACCATGTGGGAGAGTTGGTTGGCAAACACAGCCTACATAATATATCATATGACAATGGAATAAGACTTCAAAGTTTTGCTTCTTCGATGAATCTGTACATTGTCAGTACTAAATTTCCACGTAAAGATATACATAAAGTAACATGAACATCACCAAATGGAAATACGAAGAACCAAATCGATCATGTTCTGATTGATAAGAGACATGTCAGTAAAGTAGTAGATGTGAAAAGTAAGAGAGGGACTGAGTGTGGCACAGACCATTACTTGATTCTAACAAGACTTAGACAAAGAATAAAGATCGAAAACAGAAATGTTAATAAAATAACAGAGAGAATGTATCTGGATAAAGATAAGAAAATAGAGTTCCAAGTGAAAATCTCAAACAGATTCGAAGCTCTACTAACAGAAGAAGATGAGGAAGAGACAAAAGTAGAGACAATGTGGCAAACCTTCAAAAAGAACATAAAAGATACAGCAAATGAAGTTTTTATAAAGAAAAAGAACCCAAAAAAACCCTGGTTCAATGAGAAGTGCAGAGAACTAGTAATTAAAATGAAGGATGCAAAAAATAAACATCTAAACTGCAGAAATGCAGAAACTAAGGAAACATACAGAGAAATAAACTTGGAAGTAAATAAAACCTTAAGACGAGAAAAAAGAAAATTTATAAATAGTAAACTAACAAAGGCAGAACAAGATTTAACAGTGAATAACAAAAGATTTTCCAGAAATGTTAAAGTCCTAAAGTAATGGGAGTGAAAAACAAGGATGGAAATGCAGTAGTGGAAACATCTAAAATGCTTTAAAGATGGAAGAACTACTTTGAAGATTTACTAAATGCTGATAATAACGTAGAAGATGAACAAGAGGTGAACATAGAGTGTGTAAATCAGGAAGATGTTTTAGAACCAACTATAGAGGAAATTGAGAAAGTGATGAAAACATTAAAAAATGGGAAGGCACCAGGGGAAGATGGAATAACTATTGAAATAATCAAAAGTGGTGGTATTAAAATAATGAAATTCCTACATACGATGATATTGAAAATTTAAGAGAATGGAAGTTGTGCCAATGGAGTGTCAAGAGAGTGTGATAATACCACTATACAAAAAAGTAGATAAGCAAATGTACAAACTATAGAGTAATATCACTACTTAATTGTACATATAAAATACTGTCAAAGCTAATATTAAACAGACTAAGAAGATACGGAGAATAAATAATCGGAGAACAACAAGCAGGCTTTATGAAAGAAAGATCAACTACTGACCAAATATTTATTATAAAAGAGCTGGCCTCAAAATTCTGGGAATACAACAAAAATCTATATATATATATTATTCATTGACTTTAGAAAGGCTTATGATAGCATTGTGAGATCAAAATTGTGGACATATCTTAGACAAAAAACATCCAAGAAAAGATAATTAGACTAACAAAAATGTGTGTTGAAGGCTCAAGAGGGAAAGTAAGAATAGAAAGAGAGTTTACAGACAGTTTTGACGTCAAAACAGGGGTGAGACAAGGAGATGCGTTGTCACCAATGTTGTTCAACCTCGCTCTTGAAGAATCGCTGAAAGTGATAAAATCGGTACAAATAGGTGCAAACATTGAAGGTATAATCAATATTTTAGCATTTGCTGATGATGTGGCATTAGTAGCTGATAATAAAAATGATCTAAAAACACCAGCAGGTGTCCTGTTAAAAGAAGCCAACAAAGTAGGTCTTCAAGTGAATGAAGGAAAGACTAAATATATGAAGATAGGGAGACAGGCAGAGCCAATCAACTCAACACTGGCCGTAATGGATTACAAATGTTTAGCCACTGAAGAGTTCAAGTATCTGGGAGTTAATTTGACCAGCTATAATAAAATGGAAGAGGAAATATAGTAGCAGCAAATAGATGCTACTGGAGTCTCCTAAACCTATTCAAAAGTAAACTACTGTCAAGACCCACAAAAATAAGAATATATATATAGCTATTGTACAACCTGTTTCATTATATGGATCTGAGGTGTGGACCCTAACAATGTAAAACAAAAAAAGATTGATTACATTTGAAAAAAAAAGTTAAGAAGAATATGTGGACCTACCTATAAATCAGGAGTGTGGAGAATGAAAAAGAACAGAGAGCTTAGAGAACTGTACAAGAGACCTGATATTGTGGCGGTGGTTAGAAGCAGAAGAATAAGATGGCTTGGTCATGTGAGGAGAAGGGAAGAAGAAAAAATTATAAGAAGGGTATGGATGGGGAAACCAGCAGGAAGGCGACCTCTAGGACGACCAAGAATAAGATGGGATGACCAAGTGGAACAGGATGTGAGAAGCCAATGTTTGATCACCCCGATCTGCCTGCCAGGTTGTTTGCATTTCGTCTCATCTGTATTATTATATTATAACCTACATGTTTAATTGATACAATATAACAATACATTATAAAAGTGAACAAACACAAAAGGATATGTGCAGTATTGTAAGTTCAGTGAACCTATAACATGAGTCGCCACTGAGTATCACTAATTCTATTAGAGATATGTGCAGTATTGTAAGGAGTTCAGTGAACCTTTAACCTGAGTTGCAACTGAGAATCACTAATGCTATTAGGGATATGTGCAGTATTATAAGGAGTTCAGTGAACCTATAGCATGAGTCGCCACTGAGTATCACTAATGCTATTAGAGATATGTGCAGTATTGTAAGGAGTTCAGTGAACCTTTAACCTGAGTTGCAACTGAGAATCACTAATGCTATTAGAGATATGTGCAGTATTGTAAGGAGTTCAGTGAACCTTTAACCTGAGTTGCAACTGAGAATCACTAATGCTATTAGGGATATGTGCAGTATTATAAGTTCAGTGAACCTATAGCATGAGTCGCCACTGAGTATCACTAATGCTATTAAAGATATATGCAGTATTGTAAGGAGTTCAGTGAACCTATATCATGAGTCACCACTGAGTATCACTAATGCTATTAAAGATATATGCAGTATTGTAAGGAGTTCAGTGAACCTATATCATGAGTTTCCACTGAGTATCACTATTTAGGCTAAACTTAATATACCTGACTTTTCAAGACTGAAAACCCAATGCTATCATCAGCATATGTAGCTTTCACTTCTCCTGCACTGCCGATCAGGCACACAGATTCCACAGCTGTTGTTACGGAGTCTATGGTTTCAATTATTATCAGCTGGGTCTCCTAAAACAGTGAATGCTATTCTATATTGTTAAGGAAAGTTTGTTTGTGGTTATTTCCTTGAAATGCTATTTTGTTATCGTTATACACTGCTTATTTAGAAAACACTCTCCTCTTGCTATTAAGAATTATGTTTATTGTTGCATAAAAAAAATGTAATACAGTAATGGTGAGATAAAATATGTTATGGTGAACAAATTCACTGCACCATGGTTAGCAAAAATAATTAAGAAATCATTGTTCCATGTCAAGATTTTTGCCATACTTAAAGGTGTAATATTGTCACATGATGATCAGCTATAATTGATATTTTGTTTAATTATTTTTACTATACAGGGATGAAATCTTGTAAATAAAATGAGCTCAGATCTCTTAATACTTCTACCACATCAGTCTGTGCTCACGGCCAGTGACAGCTGGACATAGGCAAGAGGTAAAGAGGGGACTCTTTTATGAAAACATTAGCCTACTCATCCAGTTGTCTTCATCAAGCGTCAAATCTATATTATTGTTATCAATTGATATTTATTATTTTAATATTCATTAGTAATATGGTTAGTAGCAACACTGTCACACGCTCATACTAATCAGTACCTGTCAACTGTTTCATAATAATTATTATTATCTACTTACTGTCTAGATCTTTTGACACCGTCTAAAAGAACTATGAAATAATATAATTTAGAAACATTTTATTTAGAATTAATAACTTGAGTAATAGCATCAGAAAAAACATATGTTTAGTAATATACATAGTAAATAATATTAGCTGATTATCATATGACATTAGTTTTCAAGCTCTTAGATATGAGACGCCGACACAACTTTGTGCCTTCATATTTTAAGGCAAATATGAATGATTACAAGAGTGTGGATAACCTGTGTAATCTGGTTACTAACTGACTTAATATTAACACCTTATTAATTCAATAAAATAGTACTCCCTAAAAACAAAAATTCTAGATAGTTATCCAATTACTGTCGGTGCAGAAATTATGTGCACCTCAGTTTGAAGGTTGTTTTCTAAGGAACTAAAAGGTGTACTAAAAATGTAATCACACCATTGTTTTCCTTGTTTGATTGTGCATTTTAACATATAGATTTTAAAATTGATTTAAAGTTTTAGTAATTTTTATCATAGATAGAACAAAAAAGTACCGAAATTTTAAGTAGTTTTCAATGTGCATCTAAGGTATTACTTAGATGTCCGTTATTACTCAAAAACCCGATAATGTATCACATTTATATTTTAATCCTGGTTGATAAGAATGTTTTTTATAAGTTTTATAGATTTTAGAATTTAACTTTTTGAGAAAAATAGTTCTTATCAGTTCCCAGAAATACTGTTTTCTTGGCTTCTAGAGGTCATAAAATTAATTACTTGGTCTTGTTGTGATCCTTATAACATGTAAAGTTACTATACATTATTTTCATATGTCTAAGTAAATGCAATGATTTTATATTGATTGATTTGAATCAATTTAAATTTATCAATTTAAAGTTATTTTTAATTTATTTAAATTAATTTATAATCACTGCATTTACTTACACACATGAGAATGATATATATCGTAACTATACATGTCATACATAAGGATACAACAAGACCAAGTATTTAATTTTGCGACCTCTAGAAGCCAATAAAACATTTCAATGAATTGATAAGAACTTTTTTTCTCGAAAAGTTAAAATTCTAAAATCTATAAAACTTATAGAAAACATTCTTATAAATCAGGTGTCAAAATATAAATGCAATACATTCATGAATTTTTGAGTAATAATGGTGTAAATTTTATGTATAGTGAAAAGTAATTAAAATTTCGCTACTTTTTTGTTCCAACTAGGATAAAAATTATTATAACTCATAAAATTTTAAAATACAAAATTTGTAGCGTGCAGTTAAATGAGGAAAACCATGGGTGTGATTACATTTTTTTAGGCCTCTCAGTTCTTTATAAAACAACCTTCAAACTCGGGGTAATTTCTGGACCGAAAGTAGGTTTCCTCTCAGAACAAAATGTAAATAACTTTTTGAATTTCAGGTACTACAATTTATATTCAATTGATATGCCAATTTCAACTCAAACTATACATTGAAAAACCAAACTTAGACAAATAAAATGTTTTGTGCATTAGACTTTTGAGTTAATATAACATGTTTTTAAACAACGTTGTGCAATTAATTGGTACAATTTGAAACAGAACTTTATTATCTATACATATCATGAGGTTTTATAACTTTATCTGCAATAATAAATAGATCGCAACGAAAATAAGTGAGCATTAAAAACTCCCACCACAACATGGTGAACTGCTACAATTGCCCAACTTTGACGAATACCTTGTTGGACAACTTCCTTGTCCTATATCAATTCTTGTTTTGAATAAAACTTACTTTTAGGATATATATGCTAGAAATACAAATTTTCAACCTGTAAATTTAAATTTTTTTACAAGTGATTTTTGTCATATGAAAAAATGTTTTCTATCACTTATTAAAAATTACTTACACATATTTCATTATGAAGAGTGTTCGATGAAAAGTTATTCAAGAAATGTTGTTCTATAAAATTGTTAGTTACCTTATAAGTAATAAATATGTGGGAAATATTTTCTTCATGGAGATATGTTTGCCTAAAGTGACTAATTTGGCATTTTGGTATCTAACCCATTAACAAACTGTGTAATATGTATTTTTTTTATTTTGAGAATATAGTGGGAAGAGGTACTAATCAACCCAGTCTAGATAAATAAAAAAACATTTTTTAAAGTGTTACCAATTATTTTTCTATAAATAATGTATATTCAAATTTTGAGTTGAAATTTGTACAAAATTATCTTTGGCTTAAAGAGTAGATTAATAATATGTGTACAAAAACCTTATTGCTAGAGTTTGATATAAATGAGAGAGTTATGTTCTTCTGAGAATTTGCAGGGCACGGCAGACGGGGGCATTGAGGGGGAGAGAGGGGATGGGAACACATTTTTAGTTTGTTGGTGAGGCAGGCTCTTTGCTACTCCTAGCGACAGTTTTGATAAAATCTAGAACTACATTCCTTGGAGAGCTCAACTGGCTGCCTTGATGAACATCATTTTAAAAACTATTCTGTTTTCAAAAGTAAATATAAATCTCTACAAAATGTGTTTTTTGCTTATTTCATAGCTTTTACTTGTATGTCAAAAATGTAAATAACTTAAGCGCTACAAATTTTTCAAACTTTCTTTTTTACCTAATACCTGAGTGGTGACCCGCCTTCCCATACACATGTAATGGTATCGAGGGTTACACCACATTTGATGTTTTTGATATAAGGAGGAAGGGAGCATCAAGACCTCATTTACCCCGAGTGCTGTCAACACTACTGACTGCCCTGATAGGGTTCATATTTCTACAGAAAACAACTGGGAGATTTTGAGAATAGGAGTATGTAAGGGAATAGCAGAAAGAGTAAGGAATCTATAAAACGTGTGTAAAAACAGAGTAATAATAGAAGAAAAATATACAGAGAGGAGTAAGACAGGGTAGTATACTGTTTCTATTTCATGTCATAATTATTGCAGCGGTGCAAGGAAACAGAGGAGCAGAAGATCTGAGGATAACATATACAGATGACATAATGATATGAGAAGATATAGAATGAGAGTTGAATAATTAGGTAACAGTATGGTAAGAAAAAAGTGTGGGTTAGAGATGAACGTACAACAATGTAAGATAATGAAGGTAGACAGAACAGAGAGATATGAAAAAGATGTATCAATTAAAGGGTCAGTCCTGGAACAGGAAGATGAATTTTGTTATCTAGGGAGTAAAATAACGAACAGGAGCACAAGAAGAGAAGAGATAGGAAATGAATATAAAAGAGTTGACAATTTTTAATCTGGTAAAAAATATTATGAAATTGGAATACTGGAAAGGAAACGAAGATATTGATGTACAAGATGTATTGTCAATCAATCTTATTATAGCAAAAACATGAACATGGATAAAAGGTGATTTAAGCAAATTAAATACAACAGAAATGAGATTTTTAAGTGTAGTAGAGGAGATTAGCAGAAGAGATGGAATAAGGAACTAAATAAAACACCAATAAGAAAAAGGTTGAAAGTGATACTGCTACAAGAGACAATAGAAAGAAGAAGAATACAATGCATGGAGCTTGTGAAGAGGATGGGAAATAATAGATTGCTGAGGATAGCCCTGAAGAAATAAGAGAGAGGAAAAGACTGAGAGGAAGATGGGAGGACCAAGTTTGGAAGGATGTGGAGAGAAGAGGATTGCAGAAAAGAAAAGTGTTGGAAGAAGAAACCTGGAGGGATAGACAAAAGTGGTGGAGGTTGTGTAGGATGACATGTGAAAACGGAAATGTCAATGTATGATGATTTAGTACATCAAAATTCTTTAGTGCTAAAAAGTAAGTTTAGATAAAAATTAAATAAAATTAAGTTATTAGCCTAAATGAAATATTGTCAAAAGTTAAAACTATGAATTTTATTAATACAACTAATTTGCATATTTTAACAACAAACTAATATTGCTAAAAATATTATTGAGTTTGCAATTACATCACAAAAAAAGTAATATAAAACATACATACTAATACCTTTATCAGTAGGCAGCAGCATCCTTCCTTAAATGGTTTGTCTTCCCATGTTTTTGAACTGTATTTCCACTTAGAAATGCTTTGTAGTGGCCACTTTTCTGTAATTAATTGTTTGACGTTCAAAAATCAGTGTTATAGTGTATGGATAGTACAAGAGTGTACTTATAAATTTATTTCTAGGGGAGAGGGTTTAATGAAAATATGCAAGTCTGTGCACACACAAACACAAATAAACTCTAATACAGTACATAAACATGTTATATAATTATCAAATATAACAACAAATATATATATATAAGCCAAGTATTAAACATCTTTGGTGAGAATAAACTTATACATATAGTATTAAATATATATTGCACCCAAAATGTTGACTACAATATAAACACATGGGGTAGGGGCTATCCCCCAGAAAAGGTTTGAAAATTTAGTCTCATAATACTTTTAGTTAAGGCTTTCTAATTCATATTTTAATGTATATATTTTATTTATATTTTCTCATGTGTAAATTCAAAGTATTTTATTTATTCAAAGTGAAGAGAAATTATCGACAGTACCCAGGGCTTAAAGCGAAAAATGGAAGTGTGTAAGACTCACATTTTATGCCCTTACTGAGGGCATACTCTTTTCATGGAATGTCCCCCGAAGAAAGAGTGATCCGGAAAATGTTTCAAATTTAAGGTCTAAAAACGCAGTCTTTGTGAACTTTTGTGCCTTTTAGAACAATAAATTTATGTCTCTCAATTTGATTTATTACTGATTGACTTGATAGGTTTAATGCTCCTTCTTCTATCTTAAACCAATATTATGTTAAATAAACTAACGAAAGCTTCTGGGTCACGTTATAATTATTTTTACACTTATATTTCAAGTACTCTCAGAATAAATAGCTAATGCGGGAATCACAGTCCGCTAGACCCGAGGTAAATTTCCATATCTCATGGGAAAAAGAAAATAAAACAACAGAACAAAGTGAGCCAATAATTACAAAGTTTAATAATGATGCACACACAGCAAAAGTTTATTAACTATTAAGATAGCTCCATAGTCTCTTTTCTTATACATTCATTCAAGGACTTTTCTTGCTTTCATTTTGGAGAGTGAATTAACTAACTCCAAATAATCAATTGACTGAGACAGCTCGTATTCAATTGATAAAATTGAATGCCTGCTAAGTCTTTCTTGAGATAGTGTTGATTTGAGGTAAGTTTTGTCCACTTCAGCTTTGAAAAGCTTCGTTCAGCGGAGGCGACCGACATGGGCATTGTGGTTACGATCAGTGTTGCATTCCACAGGTTAACATAGGCATCCGTGCTTTTGGTCACTTATAACAAGTTTAGGACATCCATGGGAGACTTTTGACCTAAAAGTAGTAAAATTATATCACGAAACTCTTCAAGTGTAATTTTTAGAGAAGATATCACGGAAAAGATTAGAATAGTTTGGAGTAAAACTAGAAAAAAAGTACATTTGACATAAATTAATTATGTACTAAAATTCTAAGTTTAATGCATTTATCTGGTTACAAAATAAGGTAAGATAGGTTGAGGTAAGAAGTGGAATTTAACAGTACATAAACCTATCAAGTTTAAATCGTTAATTTGGTAAAAACAAACACAAATACATGCTTTAAGATGAAACAAATTATATGGAATTATGTCTGGACCATTATAACTATAAATAGTAATGGTGGGATATAGAAGAGTAGAATACAAAAACCTACCTTATTTCTCCACCTCACTGACTGTATAAACAACATTCAACTGTCCGTACGAACACAAGCTTAATTGGTGAATATACTAAAAGTTACAGCGTAAACTATTGTCGGATTCAAAAAGCAATGTACTCGAGTTTAAACCTCTGCTACAAAATAAATATTCATCCGATTTCGTTGTGTTGTACACCAAAATTTAGCTTCTTTAGTTCAACGTAATATCATATAGTTTAGATATTTTTTTGAAGACTTTAAGAATTTTTTTAGTGGGTAGAGTATAAAAAAAAAACACAAAATTTTAGCGCTTTTGAAGTAAAGCTCAACTTCAAACATTACTAAAACAAAAATATTACTAAAGATGAGTCAGTGAAACTTTAACCATATGTAAGAATGATTGTTGTTTGTAGTCTGTTCAAATTCTAGAATTTTTACTCTTTTAAAAAATTGTCTGTTGTAATTTTTGTAAACCCTTGCAATCTTAAAAATTGCTGATTGAAAAATAAAGTCAGATTATAAACGGTAAATTATAAATTTAAATTACAATAAAACAATCTTGCGATTTTATATCACACGATAATTCAACAAACATCCATGTGCGGTAACACACACTATCAGTCAGGCCACCAGCCGTGGTGTTGCCACGTAATGCAGCTGAACTTCCACCCCATATTAGGGGACTTGTTAGCTATGAATAACAGATAGACCTGTTACAGCTAAAGGCTGTTGAATCACTCACAGTTACTAGAAATTCCATTAGTATATCCTGCAAATCACCAATATAATGGGTGGCTCTCATTTTCACGTTACATTCAGCTTGTTACATATGAAATTTACATAATTGTAAATACCGTAAAAAAGTTATTTTTTTAATTTGACAATTTTTTAAAGCTATAAAATTTTTAAACCTGTTGTTGGAGGTCCACAGCACTCATGAGAAAATGTGATGGAAAATGGTTTAAATTTAGATAAAAAAACATGATTGATTAACTGTTTAATACTTCCACAGTAATAAACCTTTCGTGCACTGTTTAAATAATTCCAGGCGCGCAATTCAGCAATGCCGCAATGCTCAGTTGAAATTGGTTTTGAAGTAGTGGGACGCGCGAGTTGCTTACCCATGACGGCACGGCACATTGATGTCTGTTGAATTACCCTGTGATATGAAATCGCAACATTTTTGTATCCCACTTACCGTTTTATATTCTTACTTTATTTTTCAATCCGGTATTTTTGAACTGTTTTGGAAGTTTGTATGATCAGCTATTTTTAAGATTGCAAGGGTTTACAAAACTTGCAACAAAATATTTTGTAAAAGAGTAAAAATTTTAGAATTTAAACATACTACAAACAATAACCTTCTTCACGTATGGATAAAGTTTCACTGACTTATCTTCAGTAGTTTTTGTTTTAGAAATTGTTGAAGTTGAGCTTTACTCCAAAATTGCTAAAATTCCGTGTATTTTTTTGTGTTCTACCCACTATAACACATTTTTAAAGTCTTAAAAGAAAGATATAAGTTATATGATATTACGTATAATTAAATAAGCTAAATTTTGGTGCATGACAGAACAAACTCGAATGAGTATGTATTTTGTAGCAGAAGTTCAAACTCGAGTACATTGCTTTTTGAATCCGACAGTAAACACAACAAATGCAGCAAAACAAAGAGGTTCAAAACATCAAGACTTGAATGTCCTGTCACAATCGCATATTGGTGGCTAGAAAAACAAAGCTATGTGAGGGGGTGCGGGAAGATAAGTCACAACCTTCCCGTGTCAGAAGACTGCTCTACTGACCTTAGTCAAAGACATGAAACTACTGTGTATTTCAGAACTAATTGAGGTAGATTCTCGGTTTTACCTTGAAATTCAACTGCAATAGTTTTGAGACAAAGGTCATTATAGTTTATCAAATGTTTCTGCCCAAAATTTAAATCAATGCCTAAAAATTTATCAAATTTATTTTCTTTATTTACCAAAATTTGCCAGTTTTATGCCCCTCCAAAAAACTTGAGTGTGCGGCTGCATATGTCGCACACCCCTTAGGCCGGCCCTGACGGTACCTTTAATATAGTATGTAACAAGCATCTGTCTTATCGCTGACTCTCAGGAGCACTTCCATTAAAGTT
>JAQJVL010000168.1:183698-553692 GCA_035578905.1 Stictocephala bisonia
TACTTAACTTTTCTATGAAAAGAACATGATCTACACACAACCAAAAGCCTTGCTCAGGTTACAAAAGGTGGCTCCTCAAATGCAAGGAAACAATAATTATTTTAATGAGTGACACATATGCAGAAAATTACTTCTTTTAGAAGATTATAGGAGACGCTGAAAATATCAACACAGAAGATTTTATAGTAGTGTTTACAACCTCGATAACAGTTGCCTTAGAGAAGCATGAAAACTCTACTCCTGGTTTAGACTTATAAAATCACATAGTATCAGTAGCAGTTTCAACAGGTTTTAGAATTTTACAGTTAACAACGTGCACAGGTAATACAATGCTCATTTTTAAGGTTGGAGCCTTGCAGATAATACAAACAAATTTGTTAAAATCATCTGGTGAATAGTGATAGATTCGTTTTGTTTATTTTTGACTACAGAGTTAATTACATGCCAAGCTTGCTTACTGTACATTTAATTTACTACTTATATTCTTAACATTTTGAAGTTTCTTAGCCTCATATATCCGTTACGAACATGATTTTTCAAACATCTTCAATACATTTTTGTGTGTTTTTTCTGTGAACACGAAATTTTAACTATTTTAATCCACGACAGTGTTTATCCCACCGAGCTGCCTTACTTTACGGGCGTGACCTTCTTCCTTCAAGTGTTCAACAGTGTTTAAGATGGGTTGACAAGATACGAGCGTACCCGGCTCGAGTATAATTTTGGTACTCGGTCCAAGCACATTCGGCCAATGACATGCGATCGGATGGTAGAGTTGACATGACGGATTGTGCTCAAATTGATGCCAGACCGTTTGAATTGAATAAAATAAAATCTAGAGTTTTTAACACGATGGCTGAAATGATACTGACAGAGGTATAGCTGATGTTGCAGTAGACTAGTTTTTGAAAAACATAAACATAACCTAAACGAAACTAATAAAATAGCCGAACCGCAAATAAAAAAAAAAAAAAACACACACACAATTTGGATCACTCGTATAAGAATACGTACAGCGCTGTCCGACTTCACTCTTACCAAGTGTATTCAGACCAAGTTACTCGGAAAATGTATTTACACGTTAAGTGGGTAATTACACGCCCGGACTTGCTCACGAGCATGTCCACATCAGCATTGCACACTGAGTAAGTCCTCGCGTGTAATAGAGGTTTGTTGACGTGGACTTGTTGGTGAACATCAAAACGGTTAGACATTTGGGACTTGACTGCGCATGTAATAGCTCTGTCAGCATTTCAGCAAGTCCACGTCAACATATCGTACTGCGCATGCGCGAATCATGGGCGGAGTTATGGGGGGGGGGCAATGCCCCCAACCTTCGTGTGAATTTTAATTTATAAGGAATATAATTTATATAAAAGTTATTAATGAACGATGAACTTAAATGCATGTTGACTATAATATACTAATAATAAAAAATTAGAATGCCATTAACCAAAAATGAGATCAGTGCGAGTATTAGCATCCCACTTATACAATACAATTTACGGTTGACTTCGACTACCTACCATCTACAAATTGGCGCGGCTGACTGAATCGAGTCGTGTTTAGCGCGGCCGGCGGCGGTGTTTCAATTAATCGGCAAGTCACAACAGGAGTGCTATATCGTCTATACACGTGTGCGCCAGTCTGCCCAGCCCAGTCAGTCAGCAGTTGTCAGCTAGTATTCATGCTCTGTTCCCGCTTTCGCGCTTCATGTATTAAAATAAGTGTTTTTGTTTGTGTTATTTAAGATGAGATAAGTGGTGTTTCTATATTAATTAATTACAGTATTATCATTTTTCTGTTTTGTTTATCTATGGAATCTACAGTTTAAATAAAATGAGTAAAAAAACAACAGACATTAGAACTTTTTTTAAAATAAAAGAACCAGTGACCGTAGCTAAGACTGATGAAGAAGCGGAATTTGAGTGTTTAATAAAAGCTTCCCCAGACTGTTCAGAGTCTTGCCATGACGTAAGTAAACAAACTGATTCAGTTACTTCTTATTATGATGAAGGAGCCTACTCAAAAAAATTGGACCTTGGTAATATAGAGACAGGTCCATCGCGCCCAATTTTGACTACATATCCACTTTCAGACTTTAAAAATTCAAAACCAGCATTTACACAATTTTATTTTAAGAAATTGGAATGGCTAGAATACAGTATAGAGAAAGATGCTGTATTCTGTTACGCTTGCAGGATATTTTCTTCTAACAATAAAGAAGTATCTGTAACTGAAAAAGGCATAAGTAACTGGAAGAAGATAGGGGAAAAATTAGAAAAGCATGCATCCAGTGAAAGTCACTTATTTTCCATGGCGAAGTGGCATAACTATAAAAAGCCAAAGGATACTATTTCTTCGGAAATATCATCATCTCATAAAGAGCTTATTTCTGAAAAGCGTGAATATTTTAAGCAAATATTGGACCTTTTGTTATTTTTGGCCAAACAAGGAATGCCTTTTCGTGGACACGATGAAAAAGAAACGTCAGGCAACAAGGGAAATTATTTGAGTTATGTGGATTATACTCAAAATGTGATGCTAAATTCAAAGGAAAATATGAACGATATTTCAATTTAACAAGTCATGACTATCAAAACGAAATTTTCGAAATTGTTACTGAAGAGGTTTTAAGTACAATAGTGAATGAAATAAACGAATCTGGATGTTATGCCTTAATAATGGTCGATGAAGCAAAGTCACACAGAGTTCAACAATTGTGTATTTGTATAAGATATTTGTTTGAATCAGAAATTAAAGAAAGATTGCTAACAATGAAGGATATTTCTCTAAATCGTAGTGCTGAGTCCTTAGCAAACATTATTTTGAACTACCTTAAGGAAGTAGGTATAACTGCTACTTTAATAGGTCAATCACATGATGGCGCGAGTGTAATGTCCGGAGTAAAGAATGGGCTACAGAAAATCATCAGGGATACCCATTATCTCGCCATGTATGTGCACTGTTTAGCACATAAGGTTAATTTGGTTCTTGTAAACTATTGTGAAAGCAATAACTACAGTTGTTTCTTCTTTAATGTGAAGCATTCACTATATGAGTTTTTTCTAACCCTGATATGCATGCGGAATTCAAAATACTGCAAGAGGAGCTACAGATCAAAGTCCCAGGCCCACATGAGATCCACAAATTAAGTGACACTAGGTGGTCGTGTAGGGCTACTGCTGTCCAATCTGTTAACAGAAATTTTGATGCAATTCGTGCCGTCCTCAAAAAGATTGCTAATGATCTAAGGAATTCGAAGTCTCCTCAGGCCAAAGGATTACTAGCTTCAATTACATCCATGGACTTTGTAGTAAGTTTAATATTTTTATTGGAGTGTTTAACTGATATAAATATCCTCAGCAAAGTGCTTCAGAAGAAGGACTCTTGCATAGCAACATGTGCGAAAGCAGCAGTAGCAATTATTATGAAGCTCGAGTCAAAAAGAAGTGAAAACGCCTGGGAGAAAAAGTGGAATGAAGTAATGGAGTTTTCAAGGATTTATGAACTAAATTTTTCCCTGAAAATATTTGCATCACAACCCAATTCAATGAGACTACTACAATATCTTGTTCCTTGGAAAAAGAAAGTCATTCGACTTCAAGTTCACATATTGCGCCCAAACGTCAACGAGTTATTTCAAAAACTCTTAATGAATATTTTGTAATATAATGTAATGTTGGAGAGTCAAGAGGAGTCGATACAGAGAGTTTGAGTGATAACAGTGAAGTGAACAGCAAGGTACAGTATGTTGTGACTTTTATTACCCAATACTTGATATTTTGATCAGTGAACTCAAAAGAAGGTTTGCCGGTGAAGCAATGGAAGTAGCAAATGCGAGTGAAGAGTTCCTTTGCCTCAATGTAGAGAAATCTGAATCGTTTATACAAAAATATCCAGTGCCCGGATATTTGAACCACACTATGCTCATATCAGAAATGAGCATCCTACGGTGCGTTCTTGAGTCAGATGGTATCAACCCGAAAGAAATACCGCTTAAAGAGTTGGTTAAAATATTAAAAGAACTGGTTTTAATTCAAGATGATATTTATCCCAATTTCAAACTGCTTTTTAAGATTTGCCTTACCCTTCCATCTAATAGTGCTACTTGTGAACGATCGTTCTCGACAATGAGAAGAATTAATCAATGGCTTAGGTCATCCATGGGCCAAGAACGTTTCTCCAATTTGGCTGTCATTTATTCAGAATCTGATTTAGTTAAAAGCTTGATTTTTTTGTGTACATTTGATACAATGGTACATTAGTACCATTGTACGTGTATGGGCGGGCGGGTGGGTTAGTACCATCGCACGTGTATGTGTGGGCGGGTGGGTTAGTACCATTGTACGTGTAATTTTTAGTACCACCGCACGTGTATGGGTGGGCGGGTGGGTTAGTACCATTGTACGTGTATGGGTGGATGAGTGGATCAGTAGCGTGTTCAAAAGAATATTGGAAAGTTCATATAAACTCGAATAAACTAATGGATAAATATGCAAAAAAAAAAAAAAAAATAGAAAATTGCCTCTTATTTAATTAATAATAAAGGAGTGCTAATATTGTAGTGCTAATGTGTTAATATAAGGGTTACATTGCTTGACAATATGAGACCGTTCTATTGTAGAAAGTAAATATGTATATACCTGGTTTCTATTGCTATACAACCAATATTATGTTTTATGTTTGATAAAAATAAACATCAAATTTCATGTTCTGAGTTTAAGTATTTTTCATTCAAAAAAGGTACCTAAATGTCATGTTTTTAAAGCTGCAATTTTTAAAAATGTCCCCAGACCCCCCTAGAAAAAGTAGGATACAGGAAATTTAATGCATGGTAAACTTGTTACTTGTGCCCCCCCCCCCCCCCCCCCAATATACAAGGTCTAACTCCGCCCATGGCACGAATCCTTCAACCCTGACGCCACCGCGCTGTTTGAGATCTGCCACTTACGTAAACCATTGTTGTTGTCGTTACTTTACCCGTTTGCTACCTATATACTGTACTTATTTTAAATTTTTTACTTATATTTTATTTTATCTACTAGCCCTTGTAATAGAGACAATGAGTGAAATCAGATCTTATTCAAGAGAATTTATTAGTGAACTCATTGTGATACATCGAAGTGTTCCGTTTTTATGGAGGGTTAAAAACAAGGAGTATTTGGATAGGAATTTAAAATAAGGCTTAAGAAACTATTGTGAATAAGTTTCATGAAGTATAAACCGTCTCGTCCATTCATTCATTATTCATTTCTAAGACACCGATCACAGAGATATGGGTGAATGAGTGTGATGAGTTCAGATGAACGAGTGTAGTCATTGTTAGTATCTGAGTTCGACTTAGCTCAGAAAGGACTATTTACTAATAGCCCAATAGCCAGGGCAACTATAGGACCTACAGCTTTACGTGGAATCCGTACCACCATCCAACATGGACACCCCAGACTTCTCTAGTAGTGTCCACGTCGATAGCAACCATTGAGCTGACGCTGTGCAGGTATTAAGAGGACCAAGCATGGAACCTATTGCTTACAATCTCCCAAACAATTTGTCCCCAAGTAGCTGGGTTATTAAAATGAATAATGCATTTATTTCCTCCATAAACAATAAAAACAATAGTACTTTAAAAAAACTAGGAAACCTTTCTGATCACAATATACAAGTATTCATGATCAGACTGTTTACAATGAAAAATAAAACAGTAAGAACAAAATATATATATTATATATATTGTTAATACTTTATTTTGTGTAGTAGTAGGCTATATTTTCCACATTCATATATATATATATATATATATATATATTATATATATACATATATGAATGGGGAAAATATAGCCTACTACTACACAAACATGTATATGATACATGAACAGGAAGAAAATCAAACTATGACAAAATACTATGAAAGAAAGCTCACATCTTCTATTTGAATTAACTCAATTCTTAAGGTTAACTACAAAATATTTTAAATTGATACATTTTTTTGGAATGTGATAAGTTTTTTGGTAGTGTTTATTAAAGAAATGTGGCCCTAAAAACTGATATGTTTAAACATATTTTTATTAACTTTTGGAGTTCGGAACTCGAAAAGTTTATTTGTGTTCCAGTGTTTCCACTCATTAGCTAAAATAATTTTAACACTTTGAAAACAAAATGATTTTGTATGAGTAATATTTTTAATTGACTAAATAAAGGAAAAGAGCTTTCTCTTTTAGCTTTTCTTACAATTGTTCTCAAATAAAAATACTGAGTTGTTCTTAGTTTATTAATTAAAATTAAAAAGTCCCTCCCCAACATACTATATCATTGAGAATGAATCAGAGCGAAATATAGTGATCTGAGCAAAGCTTCATCACACGAACTCCTCAAGAAATAAGAATTTACAATGGATTGCCTTACTTTAATATGTACTGAGGTTATATGTTTATCCCATGAACATCTGTCTTTCCCTGTTGGTTTTTTATTGACCTGAGACAATTGATTATTTAAAAATTTACTACTCGATTCCTACATATTTAATTGTATTATACTGAACGACTATAATGACTTCCACCACATCAGAGACTTATGAAAATTCTTAGTAGGAAGTGTTATTCCGTTTATTATTAACTACAGTCCCAATAATATCAAATTCTTTTGGGTATTTGTACGTAGCATTTGTAGATGAACATTATTCAATTGAATTTGTACAAATGAACATCTTGTGGATGAGTACTAGTACTACTAAAATGGCAGCAGAGAATCTGCTCCCCGTTTGCCTAATTTTATACCTGCCTCATATGTACTACCACCCGTAATCCTGAACCATGAGATACCTTTTTTCATATGTCTTTTTGTGTTTTGAAGATAGAAGATGTGGATTCAATGTTGGGATCTCTATCCTCACAAATGAGCTGGGCCTGATGAAATACTGCTCTATGCTTTACAAGCTTGTTTGATAATTTTCTTAGACAAGAACTATTTCTGGACTGGACGAAATCTTTCGTATCGTCCTCATTCTCATTCACAAGTTTTTAGTTCCTAAAGAAATTAGCAACCTGCCTACTGACGTATCATAATCAAAACCTGCAATTGGAAAAGTTTTTGGAAGCTTGATGTTTTGTTCAAGAGCGTACTTTCAAAGGTACAGCTCAGAATTTTGACTGGCAGGTCCACTTTAACTCTTCCCCTCTATGCAGATTACATTTCGGGTTTTTGTTATGAATTGCAGGTTGATTATATATACATCAATTTTGCTGAGGGCTTGTGTGAACCATATTCACCTGATTTCTAAATTTAAAGCCTATGGTTTAGTTCATATCTTTCTAACAGGAAACTTGTGGCCATGTTAAAGGGTTCAATATCTGACATTTTTATAGCAAAATCAGGTGTACCACCGTGTCATATCACATTTTGACTTCGTTTCTTGGATCTCCTCTTACTGTGAGTAAAAAAAAAATAAAAAATAAAATGTGAGTGTTTGTATCATCGTCTTTTTTCATTGGTTGATAGATGTCTTGTGTTGTTTCTGTGGTCCTTGGGTTTCATTCTGTTGTTCTGCCTGTCGTTTCATTATACCTTCAACTGCATTGGCTACTAATATGAGCAGCTAACGACTCTAGGTTTCTTGGTTCCAAGGTCCAGGAGAAGAGGCATCCGCATTCCTGTATTCCAACTCTACCTTGATGTTGTCTAGGGCGCAGCGATTGGCCTTTGGGTTGGGCCAACTGCTTGGCCATTTTTTCGCCTTAGAGTGAGAAAGACTTAGAGTGACATCAACCCTTATAAGTTTTTTCTCTACTCTTCGTCTGAGTGTCACCCAGGCATGTTACTAGTGCTTAATACGTTTTCCAGTGAACATTGATCTGATTTCTTATTTTGAGTAGGACATTAGGATTTTTCACTGGAGGGGGGATTTCAGAGAATTTAGATTAAAATTTTTATTTATTAGTTATTGAAATATTTAATAAAAAGTCAACAGATTTTAAAAAAATATTCAATATAATTGAGGGATAACTTACTAAAGCCTTTCGATTATTTTTCTTCCTTGTAATTTACAAAAAAAAAATATATATATATGTATATATATATATATATATATAGGCCTATATATATAAAACCAAACAATAGACAATAATTGCATTAGTGTCTAAAACTTAAGTTTCATTGTTTTAGTTAGAGGTTAAATTTGCGGCACTAGGCTTAGGATTTCAGTAGTAATGAAAGGAAAGTAAAGCAGCATACCTAATAAACTTGGTAAACTGGTAACACTTGCAGATAAAGACACAATTACATCACAAAGAACTGAAAAGTGAAATATTTCATGATCATGATAAGCCAGATCTGATCTGATCAGATCACTCCCTGCAAACTGCAAAAGCTCTCAACAAGAATGGAAACTGCACATCAATGGATCACAAAATCTAGAGACCCACTTAATCTAAATATAAGATAAACCCCGTTTCTCCTTCCCCCACCTAAGCAGCAGAATAAAAATCAAATACATTATTACAATATAATTTTATCATATAACTTGAGGCATAAATAAGTCATACACAGGAAAAAAATATTGTAATGATTTATTATAAATATAATTTAAATAGTTCCCTATATTCTATTGGCATACCTACGAACAATATCTCTTAAATAAACAAAAAAATTCTCAGCGCATATTTTAGATTGTCTAAGTGCTTCTTGCTGTTGTGCCTCTGTGATTAACCCATCTGTGTGAAGGCCGATGACATCCAAGAGAACATTATCGAATACAAATGTCATTGTTCCTTGAGCTCCCTGTTGAAAATATATAAAAATTCAGTTAAGGATATTAACCATAGATAATTTTTTAAATGTAACTTTCACCAAAAAATTACAGTATACTATTGACCTTTTTAACTCCATTTATTTCGCCCTGCCAGATCCATTTAATTTTTTTCAATTTTGCACATGTTTCTTATATATATAGTTACAATGACCTATTATGTAAGCAGACACTAAGTGTTATAAACCAAATTATTCAGTATAATCTGGTGAACATTTTTATGTATTTTAATGACCTTTTACTCAGCATAAAAAAAATATAAATATTAAAACTCAAAATAAAATATTAAATTGTCTTATATTTTGATTAAGTTTTATCATCAATTATTTATTTTTTAAATTTGGCTATGAGCATCGTTTAAAAAACAATCATTTAATTCTAGACAGAAAAACACTAATTTTGTTTGGTTTCTCAAACATATTTTAATTTCTATGTGCTACTTGATAAAACATTATATATAGCGTTTTCACTTACAAAACTATCATTTTGGTTGAATACAAGTTTTATGTTATGTATATCCACATTTTTTTAACTGCTGCAGTTCTGGTTTTGTAGTCACATTTGACACATATGCCAAAAAGTACTGATACTGGGTAACAGTATTTTGTTCAAACATACAGTAAATGAATTTATAAAATCGTAAACATTCGTCAAACATAGTTTCAATGTTTGTGTCGTCTAAACTATCTCTACTTGTAGACACCGTAATATTAGCTGTACAAGAAAACAATACACAAATTTACACTTTGATATACTGTATTCTAAAAATTAATAATACTAACTAACAAAAACATAATATAAAAGACCAAGAACAATGTAAATATTGTTTACAACACAACCTGCGCAACAGTGAACGTTCAATGTGAAGACGACAGCTGGAGCTGACTAAAGCTGATTAGTTTTAATACGAAAAAAAAACAAAAAATACTACGAAGTTCAAATCAAACACTGAGTGGCTCAAAAGACAAGTAAATATTACCACGGAAACTGTAGATACTTTAAACAATATCTGGAATGAACTGAAATGAAATAAAGATCGATAACCGATATCAGACTGAGTCCGCCTATGGAGTGGAACGGAGGAAAATAGCGATGTCGGACTCAATTCGCCTATGGAGCTCAAAAGGTTAAACAAATAACAAGAAATATACATATGAATAACTAAACATCAAACCAAACCTCTTATTGCAAAATTATTAAGTTTGAATTTGCGAGTAATCTGGCTGGGAGTTTTGCAGTTGCAATCACCCATATTATCTTATTATACATGATCTGAAAATTGCTCTGGTAAAATATAATAGATTTTATTTGCTTCCATATATTTAATGATATCCAATGTCTGAGGGTGTCTACTGGCCAGACTAGAACTCTGTCACAGAGTAAAAAAATGCTTCATACTGAGAAGATGTAGTCTCTTTTTAAAGTTCTTTATTTTCTAATTCTCTTATACATAATGGTAGACTGTTGTTAGACAGTATAATTTGCTACCCATAACAAGAGAACTCTGTTCTAACTAATACAGTGATTTATACAGAAATAGCCATGCCATTTAATTCCTTTCGGCCTGTTTCGTTGTAAGTTTAGTTCAGAAAGGATGTTATGCTTATTTTCATAACTGTCAGAACGTCTTTACCCCAATTGTTACAAGGTTATTGTTCAAAGCATATGAATAGAATTCAATAGTTGTTAAATGAGAAGTAATTGTTATTAGCAATTTCTAAAAGTGAAGTTTTTAGATTATAAACAGTTTTAAAATATTTCACGAATGTAGTATTCCTTAGCAAAAAGACAATCTTTACCAGAAAGATAGGATAATAAGGGTAAACTCTAGCCAGTCAAATAAAAATGCAAGAGTAACAACAGTACTCGTACGTCCAGGTTGAACGCTACAGAAAGAATGAGAGGACACTGAGGACAGGAGGAGAAGATAGGTATCAGTTGTTAATATAGAGGATCAATCAGCAATTCATACCAATTGTTATTCTTTGGTAAAATTATAGATATTGAGTAAAATGTAATCTTTTATATAAATAATTTTTCATAAGTCAACGGTTTGTTCACAATTCTTGTACAATCTTCATTGATAAGTTTCCATGGTTGTCAAAACTGTATCTATAATTTGATCTTCTGGATCCGACCGTGTTAAAGGATTATGTACATCAATACACATAGGCCGACATTTTCGGTTGCATGTTGAGCCTTGAAGATGGGACTCAACATGCAGTCGAAACATCAGCCTATGTATATAACGTACATAATCCTTAGACCCGGTCAGATTCAGAAGACCAAAATTATAGATATAATTCTTGTACAAGTTAATATGATTGCCGTAACACCAACTGTATGTTGATTAGTTGCTGTGGATTATCTTAAATAAGAAGAATTGGATTGATTTGTATATAAACTAACACATTACCCCGCGGCTTCGCTCGCATTGACTTTCATGAATGGAAATATTTTTTTGTAATATTAGATGTGGAAGGATAGTACCTAATAATAGCAGAAGAAATAAACAATATAACAAATTAAATATGTGAAAATATTATTCAAATTTGTTTCTCTAAAACACTTCTTTGTATATTACATTTTTTGTTTTTCTTTTTGGTTGTAGAATCACGGGGCTGTCAGCAGTGCTTACACGAGGGCAGCCAACGTAAAATTGTCCATGTGAAAAACAGTCATTTCTTAAATCAATGCCAGCCACTTTTAGTGACTGACTCTGCGATTTATTTATTGTCATTGCATAACACACTTTGGATGGGAATTGTTGTTGTTTGAACATGAAGCGATACTCAGAAGGAATCATCGGTATGCGTGTATAAATACTGTTTTCTCCAGCACTACAACCTTTAAAAATATCACATTGATGTGTACCCACTTTACTTGCGATCTAGTGCCATTACAAAGCTTTGGAGGTAGCAGATTCTGTAACAGCATTATTGGTGTACCAATTTTAAGATTTAAATTATGAGGAGGCAGGTCTGTTGGATTTAAACTGTGTAGAAACTCAACTGGACAGCCTGACTCCTGTGCTTCCACCATAGAGTCAATAGACTTATATTTTATTTCCTGTGTAGGGAATTTATCCAACATATCATTTATGCTTGAGGCTGTCATTTTTAGGAGTAAGCATTGATCTTTCCATTTACCAATTTGTATCTTTTAATTTAGACTCGCTTAAACCAGGATAAATCTTTTCACACAATATTTTCAAATCACCGACAACTTCACATATATGTTGTGGAATATTAATTTTGCCATCTTCTTCCTCTAAAGTTCCATTGCCAATTTCAAGAAGTAATTTTGAGAACATTTCTTCCTCAATATTGCCTTTGACATGAACTCTCATGTTAATTTTTAAAGATAAAATTTTTATGATGACTTGAGACAGGCATTTACTTCTTCAGCACATGTGCCACGTGGAACAATTGGTAGTGTTTGCCAGAAGTCCCCGGCGAGTAGTACTGTCATACCACCCATCACACATTTACTATTCTGAATGTCTTGCAGCGTTCTCTCCTAGGCTTCTACTCTTCTCTTGTGTGACATAGTGCATTCATCCCATATAATTAATTAGCAGTCTTTAAGGACTTGAGCTGTATCACACTGTTTTGAAATATTACAGCGAGGACTATCACAGGAGTTTAAGTCTTAAATGCTATTTAAAAGCGGAATGTGCGGTTTTTCCACCATGTAATAAAGTTGCAGATATACCTGATGATGCTAATGAAATTGCTATGTTTTTTGCGTCTCCTGACAGTTGCTAGTAACAGATTTATTAAAAAGGTTTTTCCTGTCCCACCTGGGGCATCAAGAAAGAAAAGTCTACCAGGTTCTGAAGTAATGCTATTGTTGATCTGTACATACAATGTACTTTTGTTCAGTGTTTAGTAATGTTATCATAAACAAATTGAGAAAGTTTGTCTTTGTCATAAGAATTTTCTTTAAGGAATTCACGATTTACACTAATGACATTTAGACCATTAGATGGTGATGGAAGGTCAAACTTTTGAGGCATTTGGTTTGACATGGAAAATACTATATCTTCTAAAAGTGCTAAACATTTGTTGGAAATAATATTTTTACTGTCTTTAATTCCAACTTCTTGAAACTCAATCTCCATCTGCATTTTTATATCATCAGAAAAGTTGTCCTTGTTATTTTCCCAAAGTCTCAAGGGATCAGACAATTGACAAAAAACCAGCATAACTGTAAATGATTCTCTTAATTTGTAAGGTGAGTCTCAAATGGCGGCTTCTTCCAAAGTATGTCGCCCGTGACTGTCATTCTCCAACAGACCCAGTGCTTGGCAAGCAGACTGAAAAGTTGGATGCACCACATCTGACACAGTTTTAAGGTCACTGAAGCAAGTAGGTCCTCAAACTTCATGTAGCAGGAGATGCAAGTAATAACACTCTGCATTGTTTGGATGGACTGTGTAAGCTCGACCAATCGTATCATCGTGTTTCATACCTTCATGACCAGGAACTGGTTTACCTTGTTTTCCATAGTGTGCTGGAACCTCACTATATAAAAGAGTTCTTGCAAAATCATCTGTTTGACAAAGTTCAAATAATGCTAAGAGGGTAGTTTTTGGTGGAGTTTGTATTTTATTCACAACAGTATGAGGTGTAAAATAAACTCTTTGACCATTCTCGAGATGAACAGCTAGGTGCATAACAGGTAGATACCTCCAATGAATTTGGAAGCGAAATATTTTCCACACAGCTTCTGAACTGCTAATATAGCACCCTGATTCATACTTGGTTACTTCATCCCATTTGTTTTCTCCACTAAATGTTGCTTGATCACTCCCCTTGTTAACATATTTGTTGATATATTTAATAGACTTAACAGAATTGCATAACTCCACGTTAATATGAGCAATACAATATGTACGGGACAGAACAGGGTTTTATGGAACTACCCAAAGGTTATCCAGCTCTACTCCGTAAATATTAACTGTATGGCCACCATCAGACTGAGATCGTCTATAGTACAGAGGATAGCCATCATTAGCAGTTAGAGCTTCCTTGCATAATGGACATGGATACCTCTTACTACAAATTCCGCCATTCATACATGGCGGTCCTCTGTTTATATTTCCACATGGTCCGTGAATCATTGTTGACTTAATTATTTTACTAAGAGCTTGATCATGGTTGGGATCATGAATCTCAGCACTTATAATGTTGTCGATTTGTGAAGGAATGATTTTGTCTTTAAGCCATAGTAAAATGTGGGTGTAAAGTAACCCCCGTTTTTGCCACTCCACTTTATACATGTGACACTACTTTCTCCAAAAATAAAGCCTTTAGTCAAAAGATTTATCTTTTTTTTTACTTTCATGTGGAAAACTCTTGCAATGATATCGTGTCTATCTTGAGCCCGTTAAGTTCCACTTAATTCTTCTTGTATATCTGCCCACTTCGGGTTGCATGTGAAAGTTATAAAAAGATCAGGACGACAGTAATAATGTACATAAGTCATGGCGTCCTGCGTTCTTTCATGCATATAACAAGGCCCACACGTAAAACTTGAAGGTTGCACTACCAATTTACCCAGATCATTACTTTGTCCATCTTCTTTGCATACAGCATCCCGAAGGTGGATGTACTCTTTCGTTTGCAGTTTACTTTGGTTGTATCTAATAAAATTAAGTCTTTCAGTTTCTATTTTAGCAAATACATTAACTAAATACTGATTAAGAAGACTGCGATAAAGTAATAATAGTTTTCTTAGCCCTCTCTTTCAATAATCTGATCCGAAGCAGAAACCCTTTTTTAGAGGAGATTTTGTATTTGGATCAAATTGAGGAATATTAATAGAGTTAATATTAATCTTCTTCACGACAGAACTAAAATCAGTGAATATTGTAGAGTCATACAAACTATATGTTCTCGCTGATTCGCACCAATTTAGTGTCTCTACTATGAAGAACGATGTCTCGTTTTTCAAATTCCTGATCCACAATCAACAAAGCCACTTTGCTTATCATTGGTGCATTATATCGGCCTTTGTGTTCAGATAGTGGTTTTCTGTTTGCACTGATCACAATTTTAATGTCCTGGCCATTTGGAGCATTCTCCATTGCGGTTTTAAAATCTCTCGTATAAGGACTATGATTGTGTCAAAGTTTTTGAAGTTGTACAATTATGCCAGGATTTAAATTAGGAATGACTTTGGTCCTAATTTCCAACTCTTTGTCATCATCACTAATAAAATAAATTAGTAAAAATGATGGGGTTTCCTGTGAAGAAGGTAAAAGACTGCCTATTCTATGGTATACCTGGTCTTGGATTTTAAAAGTTTCCATAACATTCCCTTCACGTACCTCATTTGCTCCAGAAGAAGTCATTTGAAAACAGCTGCTGTATTTTCTAAAATTTGTTAAAAAATGTTGAAACTCTGAGTGATTGTTAGTCAGGAGGCTGTGTAGTGGTTCAGGAACTAGTTCATAGTGATTAAGTTTATGTTTTCCATTCAAGCAACATAGATCTAGGCTTTCTTCATTTCACTTTTTTGCATAACAATATTTACAAATATTTTTTTCATGTAAATAAATTACAAATGAATAAATTGTGACAAATTTTGAAAATTTATTGAAATAACAACAGGATTTTTCTTATTACATGACTTCAGATTGTTTTAATAAATATATTTACATCAGTGTAATTAGATAATTCTAGAATAACAAGTTTCTTTAAGGACACATGGCTCAAATGGAAACCGGGGACTAGAATTATGATCAAATTAAACCAGTTTTTAAACTAATTTTAAAGGAATTATTGACTATCTAAACAATTTTACATTGAAAGATTTAATTTAAAATAAATATCTACACAGGGTGTCTACTGCCAAATAGAAATGAAAATTAATGACTTTTCATGGCCTTACAACATGAAAATTCATCACCTGAATAATGGTGAATACGGTTCACGTTATAACATCGCATTATTTTCAGTCATATTCTACTAAATTGATGATACCATTATTAACCTTTAATAGACCATAATACAACAGACATTATACATTAAATATAACAGATCAAAGTAGGCTAACACTATTTATTAAAAGAAGCCCTGCATTGTGTGAGTAAAATGGATTTGCAGACATATTTCATTATTAATATGAAAACAAAACAAAAAGCAGGTTTAGACTCCAGAAACCCTGCAAATTGAGCATTACCTACTTATATTTACACAATGATTTATGTGATGATGACACATGTGTGCAGTAGGTTCAATTCTTAATTTCGCATTATCAACAAATCAAATAGGCCTAAACTAATAATTTTGCATTATCAACAAATCAAATAGGCCTAAACTAAGTTGAACAGTAAATTGAATTTATAGTGGATTAATTTACCTTGTAAACAGTCTGTAAGTGTTCCTATGTACCACCATGTGCTCCTATGTACTATTATAAACAAAATTGTCATTTGTTTTGTAGTAAATATAAATTTAAAATTTCAATATACAATTGAAAATCATACAAACAATTCTTCAGCCCCATAAAATTTCAGCCTTGGTTACACTCTCAGACAATAAAAAACTTTGATGCCTTGGTGAGGCCTGTTCTTTAGAAATGAAGATTCTGTTTCATGACTTGAGCTTGTTGTAGGAGAAGCTTTTAATAAATTGCCTGCATCAGTATCTGTTTCTATTTTTATATTAGGCCTAGTCATAGAGCATGAAGGCATAGGGTTATCAGATGACTGTATATTTTGATCAAAACAGTGAACTAGCATCATTTGCTTACTACTTTATAGGTTATTTTCTATCGAGCTATCTTTTTTCCCCTGAGAGTGCAACTTAATAATATTTGATATTCCGAATGGGAAATATTAAATGATTTTTTGCAATATATACAAAATGCTGAATGTACATCACTTTCATTTTTCCGAAGCCACTTCTTTGAGCCACAAGTTGTAAAATTTGCACTTTCCAGGCATTGTGCATAACACAAACACTAATCATTTTTATTTGACTAATTTTAGGCCTATTTTGAATAATAATACAAATTAACAATTTTTATTATTATTCATATATAGAGAACAAACTAAGGTTCTCTATACATAAAAAAATTGCTATACGCATAAAAACAAACACTAGGCCTAACAAAAACTAATTGTAATAGTAGGCCTAGTAACTTAGACTCAGAAGAGAATTATAAAGTTGACGAAATTCCATTAACAAATATAAAGTTTAAAGCACAACTGAACACTAAAACTGCCAGTTAGATGCCCACTACTTTGAACAATAACGATCTAATGAAAGGTATAACAGACCATAAACAAAACAAACACTGATCAACAAACATCCGTTCCGGTGCCGCCAAGAGCGAGCTATATTTTCTTATTTCTGTCTCTACTGCAATGGAGAATTGGAATATGGAAAACAAAAGCGTTTCAATATTAAATGCCTATTGTGAATTCAAATATTGTAAAGCACACGGTTAATCACTTTCATCCATGACAAAAATTCAAAACTAAAACAATTTTAAATGTATGGATTGCATGATTATATACATGTATAACATTAAAACATTTTGTAATATTGACAATTCACAACACTGTTTTAATCTGTTTTTACACAGAAAGAACGCATAACTTCGCATACAGTACTAATAGTAGCAAACGTACGATATTTTGAGTGGAAATGATGACGAACGGTTGCCTGATTAATACACTTACACCATTCTCTTTACCTGAATAGAGGAAAGAGAAGTACGATAATTTTGAATGGGCAAAGAGCTGGCTGGTTCTCTGCACCCTAAAAATGGTTTTTTAGAAAAGACTATGGATAGATCAACATAGTAATGAAAACGATAAGAAACAAAACTACTTTTGGCAAAATTATTTGCCACAGAACGCTTTGAGCAAATTTTCCAATTCACTCCAAATGCCTCCTGAATTCCCTCTAGTAACGCTTTGGAACGCTAGAAATTAGAAGCTAGACTTTGCTTCAAAGCAGACTCTGCTGGAATGAACATGTCCATTGCTTATGCAAGAAACTGTAACAGAATTTTTACTAAGGAAACTGAAATATTGTGCGAGTCCTGATGGCATATTTTAGTCTCTTTCACAGCCATTTCAGTTACAGTATACGTTTCTGGGGAAGTTCTAGTGCCACAAAAAAATCTTTTACTTGGTAAAAGAAGGCATTTAGGGTATTGGCTGGATTATCTGATCGAGAATCCTGCAGAACAAGTTTTTTCACAATTAAAATCATGACACTACCAATATGTACATTTATAGTAATTTAATCTTTGTTAAAGAAAATATATAATAATATTACTACTCATAGTTTATTACATAATTATCAAACAAGAAACAAACAAGACCTAGTTGCACCAGTTTTAGACTAAGCAAAACATGAAAAGTTACCAATATTTGAATTTATTTAGTTACCAAGAGTTGAAATTATTTAATAGATTACCAAATTCAATTAGACTGTTGCCAAATAATGTGTTTAAAAAATTTGTATTTAAATGGCTTAAGTGTAACATTTTATACAATTGAAGAAGATATGTCTTGTAAAAAATTAAGATAAGATTTAGCTAACCCTTTTAGTTACAGTAATAACATTATGATGGTAAAATATACTTTTATGACATTAGATTTAAGCTGAAGAAGCCTATTGTAATTAAAATTTATTTAATGGCCAATAAAGATAAGATAAGATAAGATCATGATTCTTATGTTGACACATTAAATTATAAGTAGTTATTAATAGTATTTTTTAGTATTATTTTTTTAAATTTATTAAACAATCCATGACATCCAGTAAAGTTCTGAGTGTGAAGGCAAAATATGAAGGAAACAAAAACCCAGAAGTGTTCTTCTTGTGAGGCTTGGTTTCATTTTACTTGCCTTGAATTGAAGGATTACAAGTATGAAATCTACAAGAGCAGTATCTTTAATAGTGTTTCATAATTCAGCAGACCTGATGATTCTGTTCAAACTAAACGCGGTCTAGGACACCAATTAGGACAATGAGTCAATCCAGTTTTATGATTAACAAAATGCCTACTGAATTTTGTCAAGTAATTGAGCTTATAACAGTGTCATTGGACACCTTGACTGCAACCACAGTTACCTTACGTTCCACCTTGCAGTGTGCACCAAGATAAAAAAGAGAAGAAGGCAAAAGAAGTTGAAAAAACCGAGTTAGGCACAGCACCTGTCGTGTAGTTTTCCTCAAAGTAAGAGATGGGTTGGGGAATTGCAAAGTCTCCAAGTGTGTATATTCAGAATAAGTTGGTTAACCCTTCTTTAAAATGAAGGAATAACACATGGTCAACGGTCACCAGGAGTGGCAACCATCCTAAAACTAGAAGTGTTCTTGAGCATTATCCGAGGAAGCTGAGTAATAATGTTTGTTGTCAAACCTCTGTTGTTGCCAAGAGAAGAAGGAGTCTGTTTGTCACTAAATTTAGCTCCAAAACCGTCACATCTTCTTTTCTAACCTTGTTAAGGATATAGGTGTCTCCTTGGTTGACGTCACCAGATTAAAAACTAGAGGTAGTGGCTTCGTCTTTCTAAATTGCAATGGCTGATTCTGGATTCACCACAATCTGTAAAGCAGACATGTGCCCGGCTGGTCTGTTGCTTGCTCAATTCAGACGGCGACTAAATGATAAGCACAGATGTGTGTGTGAGAGATCAATGGAAGAGGCTTCTTCCCAGGATTCAAAATAAACAACCCATATATTATCAGAATACATGAATATGATTACATATTCTCTGTTCTTCTTGTAAATGTTTTGCCCTGACAAACACTGGTATTGTTTGACCATACCAGGCTCTTATATTTCAGTAAGCTATGTGGTCTTCAGATCAGATAAGCAGTATGATGGGGTTTCTTGCTCTTCCCTTCATCCAGATGTCTTACTTAGTTACAATCAGACAATTCTGAAAATTGATCAGTTTTATTTTTTAAGTCTACATCTTATCACAAAGATATGCACAAATACAAACTAAAAAACTTATTTCCTCCTCTATCATATTACTTATGATATTTTTTGGTGAATATTGTGTAAGTTCTTACTGGTCCTGTTGAACTCCGCTCGATACCGGTCCCAAGCCCGGCGTCTCATCTTCCCATAACCGATGAGGAGGAGGAGGGTAGGACACCTTCCCATAGCTCTCAGTGTGATCCCGATGCTGAGAGCACTCCTATCCCATTAATTCCTTATCCTACCTAACCTCTCCAACCAAGCCAAGGCGGGAACAGCGTGGCCGAGGGCCTGAATGGCTGGTGGTAGGACCAGTCTATACCATGCGGACCTCTGGACACCTGCCGAAATCCAGTTTCATATAGGCTTACCCTGGCATGCGGGGCTCTGTCGGGGCTAGACCATTTATTTCCCTAGCTACTCGTGGGAATCCTATGGATCCTAATACAAAAAAATCACCAAAACCTTCACCTAAGGACCGCATTGAGTCCTTAGGCAATGAACCGAGCATGGAAGCAGAGGGCAGCCACACTGGCCAGCCGTTGTTTTCCATTGCTCGGGCCAAATCTACGTCGGGGGGGGGACTCGTCTCTCTCCGATTCTGAATCAAACTTGGCTGAGGACCGCTCAGAGCCCTCAGACAAGGACCCTGGCACGGGGAACGAAAGCAGCCAAGCAGGCCAGCCTGAAGTCCCCGGCGCTCGGGTCAGGGGTTCAGTGGAGGGGGGGCATGTCGCTCTCTGACCCCGATAAAATCCTTCCTCGGGGCCCAGGCTCTGATCAGCTGGATCGGACGGCTGAGGCCCTGAATAGGATGAAGATAGCCAGGAAAAACATTCCTGGCAATCAGAGGAAAAAACTCCTTAGGGAGAGACTTGCTCGGCAGGGTGTACAGTGGGACCCTGCTAAGTATCGTCCCCTGAAGATAGCCTCTTCCGGCGACTTCTAAGGCGGAGGGTGAAGAGCTCCAAAGGTGGCGCCAAAAGCGCACGGCCCGCAGAGCTCGACCTCTTTACCTGCGGAGGCCGGGAGGGGAGCGACTCCTAAGGCGAGGGGTGACGGCCCTAAAGGTGGCGCTAAACGCGCACGGCCCGCAGGGCTCGACCCCCTCTCCCTCGGAGGCTCAGAGAGATTTGAAGAGACAAAGGAAGGCCGAGGAAGGTTCCCAGGGAACCTCTTCTCAGACCCTTCCTGGAAGCTCTCAAGTCCATTAAGTTGGCGGTTGTGCCACTAATTATCCGGAGAGCAAGCTCACTGAAGAGCAAGGCAACCTCATCCAGACTGCTCTGGTTGAGTCGATATGCCTGCTGGACAGTGGTGAGCTCCCCTTGTTCACCAACTCCTACATGGAGAGAGGTGCTCTTATTGTCTCCGTCGAAAACGAGGAGACAAAAACATGGATCGCTGCATCTGTTCCCTCTCTCAAACTGTGGGAGGGGGCACAGTTCAGGATCGGTGACCGAAAGGACATCCTACGGGCTACCAAGGTGCTTTTTAAGACGCCTAAGCAGCCTGGAAGGATGGACGAGTCCAGAATCCTGAAGCTTGTGGAAGATCAAAACAAGGAATTAAATGTGAGAGAATGGACCATCATCAGTCGAAAGGCCGATCCGGAAGGAGCAAAGACCTTCGTCTGCCTGGTGGATGATCACGTTCTCTCAGCCATTAAGGCCAAGAGCAATAAGTTGAGGTTGGGGCTCTGGCAGGTCTCGGTGGTCATTTTGGCTAGGGACAATGCCAAGGGTGATCCAAGTCAACCTGCACCACAGTAGGGCTGCCTCGGCAGCCCTCTGTCAGTCCATGACTGCACTCAACATCGACCTGGCCTTGATTCAAGAACCTTGGTTACACAAGGGCAGAATTGCAGGACTGGCCGATGCAAAAGGTAAGATAATGTCCTATTGTTCCACCAATAATGCTAGGACTAGTATCTTGGTACGCAATGGTATGGAAGTATTTCCCCTGTTTTGATTTCTGTTCCAGGGACATCACGACAGTGAGAATTACACTGAGCACTGAGGAAGGGCATAGGGGAGTTCATCGTCAGCTCTGTGTACCTTCCCTATGATGCTCAGGATCCACCTCCTTCCAGGGAACTAGAAGCCCTGGTTGAGAAACAATCCATTGGGGGGCGGCACCTTCTGGTCAGCTGCGATGCCAATGCACATCATGAAGCATGGGATCATCCGACTCCAACAGGAGGGGGTGAGTACCTATTAAACTTCATTGTAAATTATGATTTATTTATACTAAATCGGGCAATGAACCCACATTTAGAAATAGAGTTAGAGCAGAAGTCATAGACCTGACCCTTTGCAATGCGGTCACTCTAGGCCTCATTGACAACTGGCGGTCTCTGACCAACCTTCTCTTTCTGAATCATCTGTACATTTGTTTTGATATCAAGGCTAAATGTCAGCCCTTTCCTCTCCTCACCGAAATCCAAGGCGGTACGGACTGGGAGTCCTTGCTGCGGAACTTTCGGCCATTGCGGGATTGGGTCCCGGGGGGGGGGGGGGGGGGGTAGAGTACGAATAAGGTCTGTCGTGGAATTAGAACAGGCGGCATCCTGCTTACAGGACGCGATCCTCGAAAGTTACCACGACAACTGTCCAATTCAAACACACCGCCTAGACCAAAAATCGGGTGGTGGTCAAAATCCCTGGAAGCTAAGAAAAGGTGCGTTAGGATGCTTTTTAACCGCTCTAAGGTGGCCAATTGTCGAGGAAGAGTATCGTTTAGCTCTTAACGACTACAATTCATCCATTCGTGATGCCAAGAAGGCTTCATGGCAAACCTTTTGTAGGGGCATTGACTCCATCAAAGAGGCAGCCAGAATCCAGAAAATCTTGGCTAGCGAACCTATCAACCCCATGGGCAGTCTTAGAACCAGCTCAGGGGAACTGACAACTTTACCTGGCGAAACGCTCAAGCTCCTCTGGAGTGTCACTTCCCAGGGAATCTCGTTGACGATGCTCTGGAAGTCTCTGGCCCTCGAGAGACTAGCCCTATCCTAGGGCAACTCGAGAGGACTGGAGGCAAGCTAGACGTATAGTCACCGTTTCCAAAGTTAAATGGGCAATCGGCAAGTTCAGCCCATTTAAATCGCCAGGAGGCGACGGCATCTTCCCCGCACTGTTGCAGAAGGGCCCACACGAACCTCCACTTTCTACTTTGCGAAATCTTCAGGGCGAGCCTTGCCTTCGGGTATATTCCTCAGTCCTGGAGAGTCAGCAAAGTAGTTTTTATTCCTAAGCGGGGTCGTGGCGACTACACAAACGCCAAATCCTTTAGGCCAATTAGTCTTTCCTCGTTTCTGGTGAAGACCATGGAGAGACTCGTAGAATTTTTACATTCGAGAAGGGGCGCTTAAAGACTCCCCTTTACATCGAAATCAACATGCATATCTCCCGGGGAAGTCTTGTGAGTCTGCCCTCCATTGTTTGGTCAGACACCTTGAACATTCCCTGGAGAACAAAGATATCGCTCTAGGAGCCTTTTTGGATATTGAGGGGGCATTCAACAACACCTCATATCAGTCAATTATTCGTGCTCTGGGACAACGTGGTGTAGAGCCTACCATCTGTAGGTGGGTCGACCACATGTTACGGGGCAGAAGAATTCAATCAACCCTTCTAAGTGAGGTGGTGGAGATTTCTGCGAGCCGGGGATGCCCGCAGGGGGGGTGTTCTATCACCCCTCCTGTGGGACCTGGTGGTGGATGATCTCCTAGTCAGCCTCACGGAAAAGGGCATTTTTATACAGGGCTATGCGGATGATCTCGTCCTACTGGTCCGTGGCAAGTACCAGGGCACTGTTACGGACATCATGAACGACAGTCTGGTAGCAGTGAACTCCTGGTGTGCAAGAGAAGGGCTTGCAATAAACCCTTCCAAGACAGTAATAGTTCCCTTCACCAGGAAAAGGGTTCAGGGCTCCTTCAGAGGCCTGGCCCTTGGAGGGGTGTCTCTGCCTGTTTCATCGTCGGTTAAGTATCTGGGAGTAATCCTTGATCAAAAACTGACATGGAACCTTGCATCTTGATAAAGTCATCCGCAGAGCAAGTGGTCCTTCGTGACCCACTAGGCGCTGCGTGGGCTCCCACATGGGGTCTGTCACCCAAGGTCTGCCACTGGCTTTTACACAGCGGTCATCAGACCACAAAATTACTTACGGGGCTTTGATCTGGTGGCCTCAGGTCAATCAGGTAACAGTCCGGTGTAGGCTTTCTAGCCTACAAAGACTTGCCTGCATTGTGCATAACAGGGGCCTTTAGGTCGACCCCTTCTATTGCACTGGAGGTTCTTCTCAACCTGCACCCCTTGATCTCTTCATTATTGGGGAGGCTCGGGCGGCGGCTTATAGGCTTCAGCTAACTGGCCACTGGAGGGTCCTGTACAGGTCACTCCTCAGTAGCCAACCTAGCAAACGACGAGGTACTCTCAATGAAGTCTGACTTTGTTGGGACAAAGTTCCTCTTCACTAGACCCTAAACTGTGGACTTCAGGTCGAGGGAGTACTGGGACGGTTTTAGTAACCGAGTTTCTTCTCACGACCGAATTGTATGGTTCACAGACGGGTCTAGAATGGGCAACAGGGCTGGATTTGGTGTCTATACTGGCGACCCCAGGACCAACGCTAGCGTGAGCTGGGAGCGTATGGCACTGTCTTCCAAGCTGAAGTCACCGCAATCCTTCATTGTGCCGCCCAGGCGGTCGAGAGAGGGGTTTGTGGGAAATATATCCGCATCCTCTCAGACAGTCAGGCGGCCTTAGGGGCTCTTGACTCCTGGAAGGTTTTGTCTGGTCTAGTCTGGGAATGTGTGAAGACCCTCAGCATCCTGGGCTCAAGAAACCAGGTCTCGCTGGAATGGATCCCAGGACACAGGGGATTGGAAGGCAACGAGCGGGCCGATGCCTTGGGCTAGGGAGGGGGCTCTCAAGCCCTTCATTGGGTCCTGAGCCGGCCTGCGGCGTTTTGACTGCAGCTGCCAAAGCAGCAATTAAAAACTGGGTCAGCGCCAGACATCTGGAAAGATGGCGGCGGTTCCCAGGGCAAAGACTAGGCAAGGTTCTTGTCAAGAATCCCTCCCAGAAGTTGACAAGGTCACTTCTTGGGTTAAGTAAATCGCACGTTAGGCTGGTGGTGGGACTCATCACCGGCCACGGCAAATTCCGGAGGCACCTAAAAACGGTGGGACTCTGCGGAGGATCCCATCTGGTCACCTCTGTGGGGGAGGACGAAGAGTCGGCAGAACACATCGTCCTGGAGTGTGAAGCCCTTGGTGCCAGAAGAAGGCACTTTTTTGAAGGCTCACCTCCGGGGCAGTTGGAAATTTCCAATCTAGTGAAGAAGCTCCTTGACTTGCTCAAGGGCAGCCAGCTTTACAACGATTAGGCACCGGGATTGGCACAAAAAGCCCTAGGCTTCGTTGCAAGGGTTGGCTAGACCAACTACATATCCCCACTTAAACTAACTAACTAACTAACTACTGGTCCTGTAAGCCAATGATCAGGCTGAAGAGTGTAGGGACTATCTGTATATTAGGACAGTCTATAATTTGTAACCTCAGATGAAAAAACACACATCAGTTGTTGTGATGTTACAATGTTTAATTTCAAATAATAATCATATTTTATATGTTTACATTTTATTTTATATTGGAAGATGGAAGGATTGGAATTCCAGATAAAATAAAGAATAAAAGATTTATTAATCCCCTCTTCTCTTTTCCTATTCTATGAATAATAAACAATTATATAGAAGTACTAAATCTTTAAAAAGATTCTGATGTAGTTGGGAAAGTTGAAGGTGGCATACTAAAATGAGTAGAAATGCTGTACCCTTGTACTGTGGGAAAATTACAAGGGTTCAGCTCTGAAGAAATTCTAAAAACTTTCTTGAGGCAAAAGACTAGTTGAGATGTCTAAAGCAAGATGGTTGAACCTTGAATAAAAAGAATTCTTAAAAATGATAATCAAAACCAAATTCTGTCGAGGGAGGCACATTCTTGTTATTAAACCGGAGTGAAAACTAGCCAGGTATGTAAAGTTTTCAATTTGTATTAGTAAACGGTAACATATTATATGATTAAAACATGTGTTTTAAGAGTAAAAAAAAAAAAACATGGTTTGGATCCAACTGCTTTTGAATATATGAAACTCATGTGTATTCTAAGATTTTAAGAATATATACCTGTAGCTGTTTGTTGTCTGGATCTATAATTATGTCTCCATTTTCATCCACCATGCAAGAAACCGCAGCCACCAAGTAACGCATGGACAGTCCAGAGTTGATTAAAGCCAAGCAAGCAGCATTGATTGCACATGCCAACCCCTAAATAATTTGATAAATAAATATCTCAATTTTGTATTTGCTAAGCAAACATAATTGGTTTAGTGTTCACTTTAAAAAGAGAGCTAACGTTTTTTTTTTTCTATTTGATGTTTCTAGAAATTCCAAAATTTAACGTTCCAGCATTCAAAGTAAAAAAAAAGTGTATAATGCTGATACATAAGCTATGAAAGAAAAATGGAATTTTCAATATAACTTATTCATACATATTCAAAATACATAAATATTCTGTTTTCATAAAAATATTAAAAAAGAATACAGAAGTTATATTCTGTGAATAATTAAATCTTTATTTGCCTTTTGACAACATCCCTGTTTCAGCAATGTCATTTGTACAGTTCCAACTAAAATTGAAATTGATTTTATTTCCAAAATTCAGTATACAGAATTATATAGTTACAGAAAATAATTGACTAAATAACTAAAATAATACATTGAAAATTACAATTTCTATAAAACTAAGACTAATTTACAATAACTGTAATTACTAAATAATCATGACATGTTATTTATTATGTTGTGAATTTAGCCTGCATGGGTGAACAGCCTGTGCGTAGGGTAGAGCCACAAACAGAAAAAAAACAACAAAATAGTCATAATTATTGCTTTTAGTTGGAATCTAAAAGCATAGCTGCTTGAAATCTAATAAATAATAAGTTTTTTAAGCCTTTTGCCATAAAGCGTAAGTAGTTAATCGTTTAGGAAATAGCTTGTACTTCAAAATTTTGAATTGGTTTATACTGATAGTGTTTCAAGTATAGTTCATAATGTTAGTTCTTTAGCCCATTGGCACCGCTTTACAAGTAAGACTCGTACAAACATGGCAGGCCAGAAATCTGACTTACCAGTACCACTCGCTCTGTAGTCACTCAGCAAAACTACACTATATAATTACATAATACTCTGATATATAGCATCTAAATTAACTTTCTACATATTTCTTATTAGGGCCTACACAAGAATAAGAATAAGAACTCTTTATTCCATTGATCTTTACAATAAAGAAATAGGACACGTCAAATAACAATGCATTAAGACACACTTTCAACTTAATTCCTACAACTAAAAACAACTACAGTAACAAAAAAACACAGTTAAAACTACAGTCCTAAAAACAACTAAAATTACAGTACATTTAAGTTTGTATATTAAAAATTCACATCAAAATTAGAATTGAGAAATTCATTCATATGATAAAAAGGGTGCTGTACTAGCCAATTATAAATATTATTTTTAAAGAGTTAAAACTCACAGTTCTTGCACTATCAGGCAGCTTATTAAAGAAACGAATACAGTTGAGTTTGAGAGATGTGCCAGTTTTGGCCAATCTATGAGGAAGTATGTTAAGCTTAACTCCACCTCTAGTATTATACTGGTGAACATCGTTTCTAATTGGAAAGTTTTGTAAATTTGATTTGGTATATAAAAGTACCTGAAAAACATACAAATTTATATATAACTGTAGGAATTTTGAGTTCGATAAAAAGTGGTTTACAGTGAGTAAGTAATCCAACTCCTGCAATATTACGGACTGCCTTTTTCTGTAATAATAGAATATCATTTACAAGAGGAGAATGGCCCCAAGCTAAAATACCATACAGTATATGTGATTGAAGAAGACCATAATATGACATTCTTAAGTATTCAAAACTTACAAAGTTTCTCAACTTCCATAGTAAGTAATTTACTCTTGATATTTTTTTTGCAAATTGTTCCAATATGCAAGGGACCATTGTAACCTTGAATCGATGTGGAATCCTAGAAGCCTAACAGACTCAATGTTAATATCTTGCTTAAGGCTTAATGTTAAATATTGCGTTTTATCTGGATTAGAAGATAATTTATTTGAAGAAAACCAGGAAAGAGCCTGGTCTTCTGCTTCAATAGTGATCTGTTTCAAGGCATTAAGGTTGTTATGACTGGCCATTAAAGTAGTGTCATCGGCATAAATAATAGAATGAACATTTAAATTTTGCGGCAGATCATTTATATACACCAAGAAAAAGAATGGTCCAAGAATGGAACCCTGAGGCACACCTGTGTTAATATGTTTCATAGTTGAAAATTTATTTTTTATAGAAACAAATTGACTCCTGTTAGATAAATACGATTGAATTATTTTTAAAGAACTATCTTCAATACCATAAAATTTTAATTTTTTCAAAAGAATATCAAATGGAACACTGTCAAAAGCCTTACTGAGATCACACAACACCAAGGACACTGACTCTTTTCTTTCAAAAGCATTCAGAGACAAATCGATTAGATTAAGTATTGCAGAAGTAGTGGATCTACCCGGACGAAATCCATGCTGACATGATGAAAGTAAGTTATGTGACTCAAAGAAGTTACTTAGTTGTTTGTACATTAATGATTCAAATACTTTAGAGAATATAGGAATTATTGATATTGGTCTGTAATTTTGGGGTAAACTTTTATCTCCTTTTTTAAAAATTGGAATTATTTTTGAAATTTTTAGTGATGGCGCAAAATATCCCTTATCCAAACATTTGTTATAAATAAAAGCAAGTGGTTCACTAATCAAATGAATTGTTTGTTTAATAATTGAATTAGAAAGCAATAATAATCCATAGAATTAGAGTTTGAAAATTTAGATACAGCTTTTATCACATCGGATGAGGAAATTTCAGACCATTTTAAAAGACAATTGATTTCCTGCTCTGTTACCCAAAACTCTTCAGGAGAGTTGGTACTTGGATTATTTCCTTTACTCAATTGACTTATTGAGTCCAAGAAAAAATAATTTAATTCATCTGGATTAAGATTGATCTCACTACTATGAGTTGGAGAAAATTCATTACTTATTACTTTCCAAGCAGCTTTGCAGCTATTTGCGGCATTACCAATATACTCCTCTACTGCCAGTCTTTTTGCTTCTATTAATTCTTTTGGTAAATTCTTTTCTGTTGTAAGTAGACGTTATAGGCAGCCTGATAGTGCTCTGACTCCTGCCTCAAAAGATTTTTATAGATTGTATACAGTGTTAACATTCTAGTTTTAAATTCTGCTAACGCTGGTGTGTACCAGTTGATCAATTTAGATTTTTTTGAGCTATTTCTATTACATATTTTGATTAAAGGTGAGCAGAAGTGCCATAGATCTACATATTTTTTAAAAAATTCATTAAATAGTGTTTGTACATTAATTTTGTTCTGTTGAAAGTCTTCTATCATCTGCCAATTTTCTTGTTCTAAACTAGATATAAACAAATTGACATTTTTTTTTTTTTTTTTGTAATCTAATATATGAGAAACCTGATTGTTTTTTACTTCCAGAGGAATTACTTACTAAATACATATAAAATAAAAGTGGTACATGATCCGAAAAAGAATGATCTCCGAGAGATACATCATATAGATTCCTAGTAAAATTAACAATAATGTTATCAATGCAAGAGTTTATACGAGTTGGCTGATCATTGGAGGGAAAAAAGATTAAGTGCTCTAAGAAGATTTAAGAATTTAAGGAAATTGCATTACTCCTATCACTAACACCCATTTCAATATTGAAATCTCCAGCAATAATTAACTTTTGATTGTGTTTTTGTATCTTTTTTACAGTAAGTTCAAAACAAGTCAGGAAACCATCAACATCCCCACTTGGAGATCTATAAATACTTAATATAACAACATTTGTTTCCAGAAATTTAATACAACAACATTCAAAGTGTGTCTCAGAGTAAAACTGTGATACATCAATAACAGAAAATTTAATAGAATTTAAAATATAAATACCCACACCTCCATTCTTTTTAATTTTCCTACAAACTACATGAGCAGGTATAAAATTAATTGGGACAAATACATTTACTTGATTTTCTTCCAACCAATGCTCTGATATGCACATTAAATTTAATTTCTTTTCTCTACATATGTCTTCTAATTCTAGAATTTTATTTCTAATACAGCAAACATTAATTTGCATTAGTCTAAAAAACTGTCCTCTAAATTACCGTTATTTTGTATTATGGGGGTGGTTGGTGAAGGGAAGTTTGAAGGAGTGCTGGTTGTTGGAGTAGTGATCTGTGGAGTGCTTGATGTTGAAGAGGTAGTCTGTGGAGTGTTGATCGCTGGCGCAGCGATCTGCTGAGTGAAGGGCACAAGTATAGAATCGGACACAGCAAGAGATGGAGTAGACACTGAGAATGCTGTTGGTTGCTGGCGTGTTGCTGTTGGAGGATGTAAGATGGTATCTCCTGAATGCTTTATCTGCTCCTCTGAGTCATGTACTTGTTGCTCCAATGCAATTGGCGTTCTCATAGATCTGGATGGTTGTTTAGCAGTTGTTATTAACTGCTCAATGTCGCTTGAAATTTTCTCTTTCCCTTTTCTGTTAAGATGTAATCCATGGTGCGTATAGAAGTGCCGAGGTAGACAATGGAGGGGAAGAAGTTTCACTGTTGGCGTATTCACGATAAATTCCTCAATTAAGGCATTAACATGAGATACCTTCAAGTCTAAACCAGGCTTGTCATGTCGCATAGGCAGCGAAGCAAGAATTACATTGGTATGTTTTAATTCTTTGGCAACTTTGAAGAGATCATTAGTCAGCCTTTTAGCGCTGGTTTTTTCTACGCTATTAGAACCAGCCACTAGCAAAAGGTGGTCTTTTTTTGATAGGTTTTTAGTGAGGGTGTGAATATCATGAGTGACTGAGTACAAACTAGCTCCAGGTCGGACGAATGACTGCACACAAATCTCCTCAGTTCTGCGCTGTACAAGACAACTCAAGTCTCTGCCGTGACTATCAGCTACAATCAAAAGTTTACTCTCTCCTTCAAATGTAGACTTTGAAAGCTTTTTACTTTTAAGTGCTTGAGATTTTCTTTCATGCTTGGATGTATGCCCAGCTAAGAACCTGGTAGCCATTTCTTCAGCCAAAGCGTTATCTTGGGTTTCATTCCCTTCTTCAAGAGAACTGAACCGATTGGAACATCCTACATGGTTAGTTAACGGGAATTTATTTTTATTTTGGGATGTTTTTACAATCTGCCACTGGTTTGCTTTTACTTGTTTATTTGTAGTCTGAAGAGGCGGAAAACATCTACAACATCCCATATCTTTTTCCCTTAATGTCATAACTTCATTTTCAAGTTTTGTTCTATCCAATTCAAGGAGTTCAATAGTTGTTTTGTAGTTTTTAATTTTTTCTTTTGCTTTATTAAGCTCGTGAATTAGGATTTGAGTTTGAAAGTCTTTTGAGCTGCGGTATGTTTTATCAGAGTTAATAGTGACAGGATTTAGTTCTTTTTGACATCTAATAGTGACACATAGTGTTTTATTAATTTTTAAACATTACGTTTTGGTGCTAAAAGGCTATTATTATTCATATGTTCTTTGTTAAGTGTTGTGAAGTATGACTAGTACATGTGGATTGTTATTTGTTTAATTATGTTGAAGCAAAACAAACTACGTTATTCTGAGATTGATAGGCTTCTAATTTTTAGTAAGTGTGTAAATAATTTAGTGAATGTGAAAATTTGGGAAAATATTTAGAGTTGAACAAACTGTACTAACGAATCTTCTTCAGCAGACATTTGTTCTCGAATGCCTTGAGGTAACTGAAATTTATCATTACTGTTGAATAGTTTGACCGACCTTCATATAAATCATTTGGAGCATCAAGTATTAGTTAAAAAATTAATAGATAAATAAAATAACTTTAGTTGATATACATAATGTAAGCTGTAACTGTGCAATAATTGAAAAAGTAAAATCCTTTAAATATTTGGGCATTACAGTTGATGAAAATTTAACTTGGAAAAACTCATACGAACCTCTTACATAATCAGTTAAAAAATAATATAAGAAAGTTTTATTTTCTAAGAAATTTTTGTGTTGCGTAGTCTTTATTTTGGACTAATCCATTCCAGACTACAATATGGAATTGTCTGTTGGGCGGGTAGTTCCAAAACATTTATTGACCATCTAAGAAAAACACAAAACATGTTCATACGCATTATCCTAAAAAACCAAAACGAGAATCTTCATTTCCTCTTTATCAAAACCTAAAAATTTTTCCTATACAACATTTATTTACTTATAAAGTATTACGACTTTTCTATTGCAGAAGTGGAAATAGAGGGTTCATGAGGAATCACTATAATATGCATAGTAAAAATAATAGACTATTTCAGTTACCAAAAGTAAACAAATTATAACTAAACAATCTTTTTTATATCTAGGACCAAATTATTTTAATAAACTGCCTATAGAAATTAAAGAACTGCAAAGTATAAACTTCTTTTGTAAGAAAATAAAAATATGGCTCCTGAATAAGAAGGATTTTACTTTCCTAAAAAAGTATATATGTTAAAACAATTAAATTATTGTAAGACAATGATGTTAAGTACAAAGGATTAAATTACTTAATAAGTATAGTCATAATGTTAAAGATCAAGTAACTAACTAAATATGTAGTCTAATAGCATCACACTGTTATCTTATCTTATCTATTGTTTACCTCCCTCACAGCAAGACATGCCACAAACATTACAGAGCTGCTAATTTGATTTTAAATGAACTGAACTCAATTTATTATTGTTTGTAATGTATAAATTCACTTGTTGAACTGAACTGGTCACAACTAATTGGAAAAGTGGCTAGTTTATATTCCATTATCAGCATGTTTGTGAAATTGTATATTTTGGAATAAACTTCATTATTTCATTATTATTTCATATTTTACATTCAAATATTCCAAACAATTTTATTTCAAGCATAGAATATTGACTATACAAATAATGATAATACTAATCAATCAAGTCATTAGTTTACCAAAAACAAATGCTTAGGCCTACAAACAAATTCAAATTTGTTAGTTCTACATATCTGAATGCAACACTTTCAATACTAGAAAGTAATAATATACTGTACCGAGATAATTAACTGTCATATAGTGCTTCTCAAGTTTTAAATCTTAGGATATAATAACATTTTATAATTATAATGTGATTTCTGCCCAGTGCTCTGAATGTCACAGTGAAGAAATTCAAACAAGCGCGGGTAAACAGCAGGAGTAACTATGACTCTCTTAAAAGAACAATCATTCACCGACAGTAAAGAGCAATTAAAGAAACGTGACTTGGTTATAAGGCATAAAGACACTCTAAATATTGTAGATGTAGATCATAGCGAGTTTGAAAATCGGAACTCGCTAGTAGAGGCGTTAGTTCCAAATTTTTGTAAGAAGAAAAACTATAACAATCTCATTGTGAAAGTTAAAAATGAGATGAACACTACCAGAGGACGTTATCCCTGTTGTAGTGCGAACGAGGGGAGCCATGCCTGGAATTACCATCAGGGCTCTAAGAGACTTAGGCATTGACACAATTAAACTCAAGAGAGACATTGCTCTACTAGCCCTTAGGTCCTCAATAGAGATAGCCGAGAGTCACCAGGACTATACTTAAAAATTATTATTAAATCTATTGGAAACTTTAGCAAACAGTTATGAAAAGATATTTTTGTTGATTTTTAAAGAGAAAAATTATTTTAGTTTCAACAAATAGAAATTTAAGTTAGATAATAAAACCAATTAGAATTACAATTGACATTGGAAATTCGTAAGAATTAAGAAGAAAGTGATATGGAGTGGTAACATCAGCCAGGCTGGGGATCTCAGGGGATGGCTCTGAATTGAGTAGGGCCTTTGTCAAGGGTATTACACCCTGGCGGTACGGTCTTCTCGCGCCAAGCGTTCACAAGGGTTGCCGGCGGCCAATCCAGATAAATAAGGCTGGGGGATGGCTCAAGTCCAGAAAGGGATAGGGTTACGAGTGGCACTCGGAGGGTTAAAACGTAACTCAATAGCTGGGCGGAAACAAGAAAATTTATTGCAAAAATATTTAAACAAGGCAGAAGGCCACAAGAGAAATTATTACAATCAAATAGCAATAATTACAGTAACTAACATATTAAACATTTCAAAATACAACAGTAATGGCTATCTGCAAAAGTCTTGTTAACCAAAAATATGAAAACTATTTAATGACAATGTCAAAAGCCCAAAAATGAGAAGAATCTGCAATGTGGCTAAAACAAACAAATTAACAAGAATGAAGAAATTTATTTAAAATTTTGAAGATAGAACAGACAAAATTATCCAGCAATTTAGCCCACATCCCATGATTCCACTGAGGCTAGGAAGTCAGTCGGTATTCTCAGAAGGGTCCGAACTGGAAAATATTTAAAACATTAACCAGTAATCTCCTTTTGGTGAAAATGAAAACTAAGAAAATAAAATATAGGACGGTACCGACTTTTCAAAAATCCATACTAAACATAAGATGATATACAAAATAAATAACACATACAAAACTTAACAACTAGGCCTAAATAAAAAATAACAAAATAGATGCTGTCAGTGCCACAATATCATTTTAAAACTATAAATAAACATTTAAACAAAATTAACAACATGTATATAAATCACTAAAGAAAAAAATTAACAATAAATAACTATAAAATGTTTAAAGTATAATTTGTTCAAATAAATATGGCCTATTAAACAATAAACAAATTTAGAAACAAGTTGATTTATATAAATATTTTTGTTTAAGAATAATATTTTTTTCTTCTTAAAATGGCTGAGAACTTCATTACAAAATGTAATAACAGTTTACTGTCCTAGGTCTAGTAGTAAAAAGTTTTCCGTACAAAGAGTAAAAATGCTCACTAGTACCCTCCAGCTCGGCCGCTGGGGACAAAAAGGAAAGGACTGACCTGAGGACAGAAGAGAGCATCCTAAATATGGAAAATGGGCAGCGATGAAGAAATTACTTGTATCAAAAGGTCCCCAGGCAGGCCAGCACAGTCCCAGTAGCAGATGGTCGGGCGGCGGTGGTAGGCTGAGGGTAAAGTCCTACACGAGAACCCTGAAGTTTTGGTTTTTTTAGCTGTTCATTCTTCTTCTAAACTGGCTGACGGACGGAGACTAACAAAGAATGCGAGATGTCTAACAGGCAGACCAAGAGTCAGAACGACGGAACAAACCAAGGTCTGAGCCAACGGCCTCGATAGTAACAAGCAGATAGCGCAAGCACGTTCTCTGGCAGCCACGTAAACGAAAGAGAAAAGAGTAAAACAAAATGTACCGCTCAAAAGGTCCAAAAATTGATGTTATTTGTAAAATAGTATAGATGTAACTCATCTGGCAAATGTGGAAATCAAATTAAAGACAGCTGTAAATTTAGAACTTACCCGTGTTTATATACCTAACCCATCACAATATGACAGACTTCTCCATTAAAATTATAACGGACTTGATAAAATTAACAAATTTTATCCAGTAGAACAATTATAATCCATTAGAACAAACGTAAAAAGATTAAATATTCTTGAATGGCTGTGTCAGGTCCTTAGATTATTTGAAAATTATAAAATAATAGATATAACAGTGCTGGAAAGATTAAAAATATCATTTATATAAAAAATAAAAGAAAGTATTCTAGTTCTTTTAATTTCGAAAACAAATGGCTATATATTATCACAAGTGTACAAAAGGAGATAACATTGCAAATGCTAACATCAACTTACGCCACCACAATCTTGCATTTCCTGAATGACAATGTTTATTGCTGTCCGAGGGTGAAGAGATGTGAGAAGAGCTGACTCACAAATGTTTCTTATTAAGTTTTCTTTTATTCGATCACTTACAGCTGCAAAAAAAATTTGTTTAATTAGTATGTTTCAGCTAATGTGAAACATTCCAGTTTAATGTGGTCATGGAAGTCATTCTGAGAAAAGTGAATCGCATAATGGGAGATGGAGTTAAAGTGATAATCTACACTAATAACATTGTAATATTGGGGGAAAATGAAAGTGTGTTACAAGAACAATTAAATTGCTTAAGTGTACAAATGAAAGAAAGAGAATTGTACATTGGCATATAGAATAACAAGGTGATGGTAGTGGGAAAATGTAAATTTGGTTGAAAAAACAAAGATAGAAGGAAGAGAACTTAACATACTTGGAAGCAATGATGACAAGTGATGGTAGATTTGATCAGGAAATTGCTATTAGGTTGTGGAAAGGAGCTAGATTTTACCTAAATGTGGAACACCTGGTGTGGGATAAGAGAGGAAAACTAAATCAATAACGTAAAATGACGGAGAGAAATTGGAGCAGGATACGGGTGGGGAAATGTTATTTGAGAGCAATTAACCCTCACCCTGGCTTCGCCCAAAAAACTGGTGATGTGAAACTGGCAGCGCTCCAAATTCGGGGGATTTTGCACGCGGAAAATATTTAATTTATTTTAAAACGTGTGTTGCCGTAATCAATGCGATTGTTATACCACTGGATAGAGAAACGTTGATCAATTGTTGAAATGCAAAAGATGTACATTTATACAAAAGCACATTTATAATAAATTGTTGAAAAATAGTGTTACCATGGAAACAAAATTTTGCATTCACGCATTCTTGCAGTTATATGACAACCAATCGTAGTATACATAAGTATGTAATATATATAACTATATATTTTCTAAAACTAGATAAAGTGTTGAATATTATGGATATCTTCAACACCTATTAGCACTATGGTATAATTTGTTCCTTTACAGTGTTTTATTTCATGTGAAAACGTTTTGATAAATCTCTAACGTTTTTAAACGGCAGAGCCATGTTTTTTGTTTTTATAAAACGACAAATTTTAATAATTTTATCAAAATAAAAAACAAAATTCATCCTAACATGCCATATTTTGTTTATTAAACTATTCTTTTGACATTTATGAGTATAATTAATTATAATGGTTTACAGTGCTTCCATGCTTGCTTTATCAATCTGAAATGTTTGTAATTTTACTTACCAGATGCTCCTGACTTTGGTTTATAAAGTGCTTCCACGCTTGCTTTATCAATCTGGAATTTTTGTAATTTTACTTCTACTGGGCCATATACAGCAGCTAAAAATACAGTTTCTCCTGGAACAAACATTATCATTTTTTTAAAAAGCAAAGTTAATTTTATTTAACAAAATTAAGAATGTTATAACAAAATGGAATTACATCATGAATATGAATTATTGTGGACACAACAATAAAATCAAAATAAATATATATGAACATAAACATATATGAACTGGGACATGACCTTGCTTTGATCTGCAATCTCAAGTTAAACTTTTCCTTATCAATAAAAAACCTAGGACCCTCTTAAAAATTTGTATCTCTGCAATTCTATTGTTAGACATTTGGAACATTATATTATTCTTAGGAATAAAACCCAAGATATAAAAGATGAGTTGTTCTTATCGGCATTAAATTTGTAACTTTACCAGAAGCTTCATGGTTGCAGACAATACACATATGAAGTACTATTTGAAACAGTGGCAATATGTTCATATAGAAGTGAGCAACTTTCGACATCTTTTAAATAAATACCAACTTGTTGGAATATTAGTTATGAACTGCACATAAAGTGAAAACTGCTGAGAGTGACTGTATGTCTTACTATTGCATCCTCACCACACCCACAGGCAGCTGCTTAAAACCTCCCTTTAAACTCCTTATTCCCTTTTCCCTACCACAACATGGTCTGTTCTATATGATTTTACTTAAATACACTTACAAGAACTAATGTGTCCATATGTTTTTCTTTTTTTTAATTTATGAGAGCATGTCTGTAGTGTATGTTTACCCAGCATTGAGCAAAGCGTCTAGAACAATTGGTTAACTCTTTTTAGCTTTTACTATAAAAAACTTAAGAGGTAAACAACAAAAGTTATGATTGCCAGGTTTCAAATATAGTTTCTTGTTTCTTATCAGCAAAATAAAACCAATCACCTTGTGATAAACAAATATTAAAAATCATTATAAATTATATGTAATTTTGAAAGAGGATCATTAAGGAAGTGCATCTGATTGTCCACGATAGAGAGGCAGATACTACTGTGTTAAAGGAGATGTCGATAATTTTTTCCACACTTAGTGCAGACTTACAGTGCAATCATTTTATAAATAAATATTTTGTACTGATTTAAGAGCAAATATAACTCTCCATCAATATCACTGTACTTGTATAGATGGGAGGGTGGGTTATTACCACTGTAAATGCATGGGTGGGTGGGTGGGTAGGAAGTGATAGCAATTCTTGTGGAACAATACATAAGGAAACTAGTCCTAATTATTACTATCTAAGGCTCTTTCTATGGAACAGTCAACCTTAGCTTATATTAACAATTATGAGCAATGACTACATTCGTTCATCTACATTCATGACACTCATTCACTTCTCATATTCACCCATATGTCTACGATCGGCGTCTCATTGATGAATAATGAAGGCCACTGCTCATTAATAAAAAGTTTTGCCTATGTTGAGCAAGATAAGATTAGAAAAACATAAGAGTGCCACCCCCAATGCCATAAAAGAACAATGTTTCAAGAACATTCACAAGATTGATTGCTCAGGCCATATAAGGTGGCCTTGCATCAAAGTCCTTTTCCTCGAAGGCTGAAAGCATATTGCTTACTAATTTGTTAATGGCACTGACTGTGGACAGGTTTTTAGAAAAACCAAACTGGTTTCGATTAAATAAATTATTTTCTTCCAAATATTTATTCTACTCACAAATTACAACTCTAAAAGTTCCTCAATATATACAGCAAATGTGTAAATCAAACTTATTAAAGAATACGTAATTTCCTTTAATTCAATTTCATTGTACAGCAATAATACAGTAAAGGAACTGGCATATTTTGTTGTTGCTGGGTAAAACGTCAGTAATAAGATGCTATGAGAGAGAACCTTCTGAGGACACCGGGTCCAATTATTTGCCCGAGCCAGACCCGCACTGGTGTGTAAGAAGCCTTCATTTACATGTTGCATTACTAGCAAAAAGGCAGATAATGGATTCATAAAATTTCCTTTGTAAAATGAGGTTTTTAATTACTTATTATCTATTTTTTTTTTTTTTTTTTTAATATAAAATTCCTTACCTTGAGCCAACATAGCAGATCCATCCGGATTTCGTAAGACGTTTAATTCACATTTTGTCTCTCTTGTAGTTACTTCTACAGTAGGACTTTCTGTCATTTTAAAGATTTTGATTAGGTTAAATACTAATAATTTGTAGAAAAATAAACCTAAAACCAAATCCACAAATTAGTACTTCTATAATACTTGAATACACTTCTATATTCGCTTAATCTATTTTTAGTGTAGGCTACTGTTACAAAGCTGTTTCTAGAATGAGGTTCTTAATGTATTATTATTATTAATTTTCTTTATTAAGGTAATAAACTTTATTAAATGTACTGTTTATGAAAAATAAATAAATACCGTAATTCAAGTAATTATTCATACTCTTACTCTTATTCGTATTCTTACATATGAGATGCTTACACAACGTTGTGCGTATTTTAAGGCGAATGTGAATGATGATATGAGTGTATGATGAGTGTGGATGAGTGTAGTCTGGTTACTGAGTTCAACTATTCCTCAGAAAGGGCAATTTATTAATAGCCCAACAGCCAAGGCAACTGAGGGACCTACATCTTTACGTAGAATCCGAACCACGTAGTGTTGGTCTGATTTTCAGCTAATTGACAAGCCTGATACTCAGTTATCACTTCAACACAACATCCATAAAATTATTACCACCCAACATGGACACCCCAGACTTCTCTAGTAGTGTCCACGCCGATAGCAACCTTTGAGTGGACACCATGTCGGTGTTAAGAAGACCGAGCATCCAACCTATCGCCTACAATCTCCCAAACACTGTCCCCAAGTACGGTAGCTTAATTAGAAGTAGATGATGCTAGCTAAATTTATCCTCAAAAAAAAATAAAAAAAAAAATAAAAAAAAAAAAACATGAATCCCAGGTTCAGGTTGCACCCTGGTTGCACTCAGGTTGCAGTTCAGATGCAGTATCATTTGAGAAAAGAGAGCTATTGAAAGAGCCTGAAAGGTTCCCAGAAAGAACTGAATTTTTTGTAATCTATTGAATTCTTCAAGGTAAGATACTTGAAATCCATAATACTCCAATAATAGGAATTAGTAACTGATACAGGAAATGCTAATGCATGACTATGCTCTCCATTCTCTCTGTTCACCACCATCTCTGAAAAAATCTGATCATATAGAAGAAAATCATTTAAACAACTGATGAATCTCCGAATAGACCCAAAGAGCTGCCAAAACTTTAAGAACATGCTAAAGACCTGGCTGCTAGAGGAGACTTTCTATTCAATTCAATAGAAGAATAATTCACATCCTTGAAAATAGCATGAAAACACACAAAACCAGCAATTTCTGTGCCACTGCCTTTTGCACAATGCTTATAAACTGCATTAATATCTACCAAATACTTATTTGTGTATACTTTCACCAGAGGCCAGGCACCATTTAAATCGCAAATCTACCTTTTAAAATATAAGGTTATTAAGTGCAGTTTCTAGTCACCTGCACTTAACAGAATTTTAAAACTTTGGTTGAAATCGGTCAAAAATTGGATAGGCCTTATATTTTTACTAACCCTGCAGGGGTAGCGTAGCTGTCCTTTCCACCGGGCCGTAGTATATTTCTCTATAACTATTGAGTGCGTAACAGTCATGCTTCCTCCCCTCCCATACCTTCACATAGACTCGTCTGCCTCCGCGCCATGCATCCCCCCAACCCCTTGCAGCTGCCAGTTCACCGCAGTACCTTGTTTGTGAAACGCCTTGTCTTTTCCACCGTGCGCGACTTCTGACGTAAGTTCGAAACCGGTCATTTCAACCGTGTGCGACCCATGGTGTTTGTTGAAGTTTTGGTCGATCTGTGTTGTGTTTTTATATTTTTATAAAAATATGGACAGAAAAGAAGAGGATAGACTGCTTAATCTTTTAAAAAGTGTTGAAAGAGAAGAAAGGCAAGAAGAAGAAGATCGTAAAATCCTGGAGCTGTAAGAAGAAAACTCTTTTTGGACGAGCGTATAGCTCCTCCAATTGATAAGTTAGATTCCGACGATAATGAAGAAGATCATTTATCCACACAGGATGTTATAGTCAGAAGAGTCTGGTGAGGAATTAGAAATCCCTTAGGCGTGGAAGTTCCTGAGTATACAGGGAAAGATGGAGTAACAAAATGGAAAGTTCATTGCCCTAACATAAATGTGCGAACTCCTGCTGCCAATTTAGTGCGGCGTTTACCAGGTGTAAGGCAAAATTATGAAGTTGACTCTTATGTCATCCTGGAAACTGTTTTTTACGGACGAACTTTTAGATACTATTGTTTCTCACACTAACCAACGTATTCGCAAAGTTCGCCCCAGTTACACCCGTGAACGAGATGCTTGTGACACAAATAGAGACGAAATTGAGGCATTTATTGGGCTTCTTTACATGGCAGGTATACTCCGTGCTTCCCATTTGAATCTTTATGATTTATGGCAGACCGATGGTACTGGTGTGGAGTTTTTCCGAAACTGCATGAACTTGCGTAGATTCAAGTTTCTGATAAGAGTACTGAGATTTGATGACGCAGACACAAGGATGCAGAGAAAATTATTTGACAATCTAGCACACTTACAAGATGTGTTTGAGTCATTGGTTGATAAGTGCTAAACATTGTTTGCTGTTTCAGAATACTTGAACGTAGATGAAATGCTTGTGGGATTCAAAGGTAGTTGCAAATTTAGACAATTTATAAAAAATAAGCCAGCTAAATATGGCATTAAAATCCATGCCCTAACCTGTGCAAAATCATTTTACACGTTGAATTTAGAAGTGTACTCAGGAAAGCAACCAACAGGTCCATTTGCAGTGAATAACTCCGGTATTGCTGTTGATTCCAGAATTGTACAACCTATAAGTGGCACTGGAAGAAATATTACCACAGATAACTGGTACACTTCTATCCCCTTGGCAGATATCCTCAAGAAAGATCACAACCTTACTTTAGTTGGGACGCTACGTAAAAACAAAGTAGAAATACCGATTGAAATGAATAACACAAGAGCTCGACCAGAACTTAGTAGCATGTTTGCCTTCAATAACGATAAGACTCTACTATTCTATTGCCCAAAAAAAGGAAAAATTGTTTAGTTGTTATCAACTATGCATCACTCTGATGAAATAGATCCTGAATCTGGAGATAACCTTAAGCCTTATATGTTGACTTTTTATAACTCAACGAAAGGAGGGGTGGATGTGGTTGATGAATATTATGCCCGCTATTCCGTGAGCAGAACCAGCAATCGATGGTCACTGACTGTCTTTTTCAGCCTGCTTAATACTATAGGCCTGAATAGTTTCATTATTTATAAACACAAAAAAGGGGACTTCGAAAAACTTAGAAGAGATTATTTAAAAGATTTGGCCTTTGCCCTTTGCCACAATTACATGGTACTACGCCAAGCTGAAGAGATACTGCCCAGGCAATTGAAGAGGAACATTCGGCACATGTTAGGCATCCAGGAAGAGGTTCGAGAGCCAACTGTCAATGTAGAAGGGCATTGTGGACTCTGCAACTGGCGGAAAAATTGTAAAACAAAAACTACAAGTAACGTCTGCCGTAATTTAGTAACAAAAAACAGCCACATATGCAGGGAGCACACCGTCTTCACTTGTTCCCAGTGTGCGGTGGAGGAAAATCAGGAGTCATCTAGCAGTGATTGATTGACTATTTGGTACTTTGCTGTACGCAGTAAGTTTTCTTTATTATTTTTCATTATTCAGTTGAATTTGTTACTACTCTATCATATTTTAGGTGTTCAATTTGTATAATAGATCCAAACTTTTTATAAAAATTGTATGTTACAATTTCCAGTTAATACTAAAGGCTAATTCAAATTGCAAAATTAACTTTGAATCTGCAAGTTAAAGTTAAAAAAAATTTTAATTCTTATTAGAATTTTTTTTTTTTTTTTTTTTTTGTAAGTGAACATGTGACAGTAGTTTTAGTTCATTAAAGTCACGTTTTGTATATATTTCATGTGTTTTTATTGAACCTGGTGGAATCCACCGTGTGCGACTCATGGCATGATTTTTGCCACACGACCTCTGTAGGGCTAAATATGCTTTTTATTATGTGCAAATTACGGTTTTTACAGAAAATTTTGAAAAACCAATGTAACAACTTCTAGTATTCTTGACACATTTTCACTAATTTAGATGATTTTTAATCATATTTTTTAAATTAGTGTATTTTTAACACTGAATAAGTTTATGAATTTGAATACCATTTTATGGTCTATAGCAAAAACTGAATACCGCATGATCTATAGCAATTTTATTATTTCTACAGAAACTAAGAGACCTATAGCTTCAGAGCCAGTAGGCTAGTGTTTAATTAATTTATAAACTTTGATCCCAGATAATAATACTTGATTCTACCCACTAATTATTATTAAGTGTCAAAATTCTCGAGGTCTCTATAAAATTCATCTTGCCCTTATCAGGTCACTTATGCGTACTCTATATAAATAGGCATTTCAACTCATCTGAAAACCTGTGTTCATTATATATTTGTTTATCAAACATAGTTTTAAGACATAATGCACACTTGGGACAAATTTAATTACTTGTAGTACAAGAAAGGAATAACAAAATAAAGTTAGCAATGAATTTAGTTTCTCTTTTTAACTTGACACAACACTCTTACTTAACCTCTACAGAATACACATGGATGTGATGGATGGATAATGAGTGGGATAGGACAAACATAAACAACAGTGAGGTTGTGATAGGTATCAGGTTTTTTTTCATAACGTTTATTTGTATTTACAGGTAACCAACTAAACATATATGTATAAACTAGTTCACGTTTGGGCTACTATTTTAATAAATTGAATGATAAATATAATGAAGTACCCTTTTCATTCATTTTTATAAAAATATATGACCGGTTTCGGCTCTTAGGCCATCTTCAGATAGCCATTTACTCATGAAGATCACAGTGTACATTCATGAGATTACATTTCCTATAGTTGGGGACAGAGGAAGTAGCCGACTTGGAGACCGCTGTCATATGTAAGAGTATGTATAGAGCAGGATGGTGGACGTCCTCTTTAATCAGTGGGTCACGATCTCTAATGAGTTCTTATTCTTATATATGAGACGCCGACACAACGATTGTTGGTATTTTAAGGCGAATATGAATGGTTATATGAGTGTAGGATGAGTGTGGATGAGTGTAGTCTTGTTACTATCTGAGTTCGACTGTTCCTCAGAAAGGGCAATTTATTAATAGCCCAACAGCCAGGGCTTTTTTTCAAATTCAATTCAAATATTCTTTATTCAAAGTTTGCATAGTATACCGTAATTGGTTTTGCTGTAAAATTATTTATTAGCCCAGAAAATGCATTTTTTACTGACCCAACCAAAAATAACTTAATTTATCCTAGTTGTCTATTTACTCAAACAAAAATTCGTAATTTGTGTTAAATTCCAGTGTTAAAAAAATTCTTTATTGCATCATACAATAATTAACAATTGTGTTGCAAAAGTCAAAATTCAGTCTAGCCTAAAACACTTACACACAATCGGACAAATTCATAAATACATTTTGCACATGCATCCTACATTCACACACTTGACACCTGAATTGCATGATAGGGTGTTTACTGATTGTCCCAGTGACTTTGAAAGAATTCTTCAACTGAATGAAAAGCATTTTCCACCAAAAGGTGTTTTAAACCTCTTTCGAACAAATTTAGGTTTTGATTTTTAATTTGTTCAGGGAGCAAATTGATTATGTTTACATCTACTTGTGATGGCAGACGCTTGAAAGCTGCTCTTCTATGCCTCTGCGTTCTGTAATTATTCCTTCCTCTAGTTTCATAAGAGTGAACATCCTTGCCGCGCGTCAAAGTGCACTTTGACTTGCAGTACAAGGCGACCTCCAATATATAGAGGCAGGGTAGGGTCAATAATTTAAGCTCCCTAAACGCTTCTCAACACGACTCTCTGACGTTTAGTTTTAAAATAGCTCTGACAGCTCTTTTTTGAAGTCTAAATACCCTTTCCAGCTTGTATTCAGAACAGCTACCCCAAAGTCTTATACCATAGGCTATGTGGGTATGGATCAAGCCATAATATGCAAGTTTTAAGACTTCCAGGGAGCAGAATTGTGCCAGGTTGCGCAGAGCAAAAATGCCCGAGTTAACTCAATGCACGCACACTGTCAATGTGAACGTCCCAAGTCAACCCTTTGTCAAGGTGTACTGTATTCCAAGGAACTTCGTGAACTCTATTTGAAGCCCCTAAAGGCAAAGTGGACTAACACAAATTTTCAATTTTGAGATTGGTATACCTGCTGGTGAAGAAAAATCTGCTCTATCTAATGGTAAAACAAGCTAAGCTCTATCAGCTGTATTTTTTTTCTAGAACAAAAAATGTCTAGGCCAAAATGCATTATCACACATCTTCTTCTAGGCAGAATGGACTAACCCACAAAATTAAGTGCAAATTTGGACTATCCCCCATTAGAACAATATTAATCCAAATGTCATTTTGTTGTAAAGTCGTGTCATTGTTGTGACATGCCTTTTTTTTTTTTTTTTTTTTTTTTGCTCTATTCTCCTTTATACTCTATGTAGGTCGTACATAGTTAGGTGTAACAGTAAAATGGACTAACCTTAATGTTAAAATGGACTAACCCACAATGGACATGGAAGCAAAACGGACTACTCAATTTTGGAAGCCATTTTGGAAATGAAATATTGTGTTTTTTTAAATAATTTACCAAAAAGTATAATTCTATAGGTTTAATCTGTCAGATTACAAAAAATCACAATCCAGATCAACTTCTGACCTAAGATATGATTTTTTAACTTTAGCACTTAATATCTCAAAACTTACTTTTTGGGGTTAGTCCACTTTGCCTTTAGGGGCTTCATTCCTCTAAGAGTACATCGTCCACCATTACTGTAATTTGGTTCTGTTCAAAGTGTCGAAGAAAACAAAATGTTATGAAATTTGACTTAGAATTGTTTGTTTTCAGGCCCATTTTATTAAAATATTGAATGCATTGATTCAGATCAATTAATGATTTTACTTCTAAATCACGTGATAATCTATCTATCTCATAAAGAGTCGTATCATCAGCGTACTGAATGACTTTGCGAACTGAATTGAAAATTTTAGCCCTTTGACATATAGATTAAGCAAAACTGGGCCAAGGATTGAACCCTGTGGGACACCTTGGGTAATAAGCGTTTTGCCTGACAGGGCATTCTGAACCTGTACACACTGGATCCTGCCTTTATGGTATGACGAGACCCATTTGTGTGACAAACCTCGAACGCCACAAGACTCCAACTGGTGCCAACAGTGTCTCATGCTGCACACAATCGAAGACTTTGGAGAGATCAAGAAATATGTGTTAGGCCTACATAACGGCTTGCGGGCCGTCACGCCGGCGAGATTATAGGTGAATTCGGTTTTCGTGATTAATAGTTGTTAATATATACTGATCGCGTAAGAGCCGCTAATCCCGATTCACCGCGAAAGTAGTTTTTCCGTTACATTTAAAAAACGATAATTATAATAGACCAAAATAGTTTTCAAATTCGTATTCAGCGTAAAAAAATACATGAAAATAACAAAAATAGGATTAAAATACTATTTAAATTAACGGGAATATGACAGAAATACTAAAGGTTGCGACATTCGTTTTTCGAATTTTTCGGTAAACTTGCGTTCGTATTTTGCGTTACATTCGTGTTTTCATATTCCGTGACGGCCTTCCGGCCGTCACTCCGGCGGGAATATAAGTGAATTCGGTTTTTGTGATTAATAGTTGTTGTTTAAAATGCGCGTAATGCCTGATAATCACGTTTCACCGCGAAAGTAGTTTTTTCATTATATCTCGAGAAATAACTTTAATATACCAAAATAGTTTTGAAATTTGTATTTATCGTAAAAAAACACATCAGAATAAAAAAGATGATCGAAATACCATTTTAATTAACGGAAATGTGACAGAAATACTAACATTTGTACATGGGGGTTTTCGAATTTTTCTGTAAAATACGTGATTTCCGCGGAATTAAAAGCATAACTCGTGAAAATAAAGCCAATTCTAGATCCATTTCAAGGAAAATTTTCCAATTTTGTATGGTGGCAAGAAACTGCATAAATACCAAATATTGTATTAGCATATTATACCGTATAATAGAAGGTCTATGGTATTAGTAGCACCCTTCTTTTTCATCCATTCCCTGACCCAAATGGCCTTTCTTTTCTTTTTTCACTCAGGTCCTTCTGTGTTAACTATTTCAGCTCATAGTATCTTTGTAACTGTTTGATTATCCTATGAACTATGACCAAGTGTGAATTTGGTGATAACACAACTTGAGACATGACAAAAAGTTTGAAGAGGATAAATTATAGAATTAAAAATCAACATTTAAGTAGATAAATAAGTAGGTAGGTAAATAGGTATATTATAGTGATGATCCAACAATTCAACTACAAAATTGTTTAAAAGAAGCAAACTATGATAAAAAAAAACTTTCTACTACAACAAATTAATAGCCGTGCAAAAAGATTGCTGTCAAAACAACGTGCGAGTAAACAGGTGCAGTAGCTGTCAAATAGCTGTACAAAAAAAGCTAGTAACTCGTACTTGTGTACTGGGAGAGACGTATAGGGAGAGACGAATAGAGCTACTACCATGCGAGTCCGAGTATAAGATACAGATACAGTAGCTCCCTATTGTACAGGTCAGTAAATGGCATCGTGTAAACAGGCAAGGGAGAATTTCCCTAGATTTAGGGAAGTCTTGAAGATCCTAGGGAAACAGGGAAAAGGCACTAATATTTAGGAAAATATAGGCAGTCTTGCAAATAAATATTGAATATATATTTTAGAGAAATACCTATAAAATATATTGACGTGTGATAAAACCTTAATATTTGGATTCTTCATACTACAAAAGACTTGGGGTAATTTCCCTGTATGTAGGGGAGTCAGTGATGATACAATGGAAATATTTATGGTCTGTTTGGAGTTTATATTAAAAACCTAGATCTGGTTATCAGTATCAGGTCATGCTAATCTCATCGTAACAATCGTAATAATGGTGGAAAAAGCATAATTTCCCATACGCCATTTTGTTTTACTAAATTGTCGATGTTAAAATCATAATAAGCTACTTAAAAAACCCCTGGTTACTAATTTTCATTAAAATATGTAATGTATTTTTTCGATTTATTCCAAGTATTTACTGCTTTTGTTTACTATGTAATTGAACCATTTCAGAATTTTACAATTAGTATATTTATGGTGTTGAGGCCTTTCTTATCAAGTTGAAGGTTATCAAATCAATTTATCTACTTTGTAATTAACCTGAACTTTTCCACAATTTATTCTATATGGAATTGTCTTCTCTATTCTATTATCATAGACCTTCTATCATACGAGGGTATAATAGAAGGTCTATGCTATTATGTCCTTGCTGTATTTTCGCAAGAGTCACGTATCTAGGGAATTTCTTAGTAATCTAGGGAAATTTAGATTGTTCATCTAGGGAAAAACCACTGAGTTAGGTTGGCAACGTTGAAACAGGCCTTTAGGTTTCTGTATTGTTATTAATTAATGTTATTATGATGTTATGAGAGTGAGTGTTTAGTTAGTGTTGGCATGAAAATGGTATTTGATAGAAAATATTTTAAATAAGTGAAATCAATAGAAAAAGAACAAGGATAAACCTGGGGTAGCAAATGTGGAATCAAAAACTTTATCATTAGGACACAGGTGGTAATATTGCTTATTAGAGTTGTAGCTTAATCATAACCAGTGGCGTAGCCAGGACTCGATTTCGGGGGGGGCCTGGACACCGGGGGGTCTGGGGGGTATGGAATACCCCCCAGAAGAAAGGGGGGTCCGGGGGTCCGCCCCCGGAAATTTTACGATTTTTATTGCGCTTAACGCTATTTTAGACCACTTTTCAGCCTTCAGTGTCACAAATATCTTTGTAAATAGTGAAAGTAAAAGATTATGTATTTTTTAGTTTTCCCCTTATGCATATAGAAAATTTGAAACTCAGAAAATTTGCAATAAAAATTGTCTTATTTAAAAGTTACTGTCTGTTGTATATGTATTTAATTTAATAGTTTGGGTTTTCAATTTTAATTTCTTTTTCTTCATTGATTACACAAATAAGTTAAAACACTTGTTGAACTTAAAATATAATAAATAATACAAGATAATTATAAAAGGATAATAATGACTTAGGCCGTTAGAATATTAAACTGTATTGGAAGATAACTGTATTATTATATTAACTAGTGATGGGCCGATTCCAAAATTTCTTGATTCCGATCCCGATTCCAAAATTTGGGACTCGATTCTGTACTCGATTCCGATTCCTTAATAATAAGTACTATTGAGGATGAAATCATAATACTACATTTCAATTCAATAAATATTAAGCACTTTTAATAATAACTGTTACTATAATAGCAAAATTTAATTAGTGAAATCAATTACAAAAGGGGACATTTAAATGACAATAGGCATTTAGTAGGCCTATATAATGAAATCAACTTTAAATACTGAACAAATAATAAATTCAAATTGGTTAGTAAGAATAAAGAAACTGAATAAACATTCAAAGGCAATACATCTTAGCTGGCCAGTAGGCTATAGTAAATTAATTAAAGTTAAAAGTTAAGTAAATACTACTTAACACGTCATTACACGCCCCCCTTTTGTTACACAACTACACGCCCTACGGCAGTTTCAATTTGCTCGCATTTTGTAAAATTGGCTGTAAAAGCTATTACAGTTACACCTACTCTCCAAATATCAAGTTGTTAGCCTATCTCTATTAGTTTATAATACTTACATATTTACCTATTAAAATTACAGGGAACATGTTATCGTGATAAAAAAATTATATTTGATAAAACAATGTAAAATGACATCATTATGGCAGTATCGCGGCTACACGCACGTTAGCAATTTGCCGATTCTACACTGCTCTGTCGTTACGTATGTACACGCCCCGTGAGCAAATTGCCGCAAATTATTCTATGGGGGTTTATAATAAAATACAGGAGAAATATGAACAAGATTTATACTTTATTGATTAAAGACACCAAAGGAGATGACAAGGCTATATTTGTATGTATAAAATGCATAATTAAAAAACAACTTAAAGACGACACCTATTAACCGTTAACTTAAATCCTCATTCGGTATTTTTCTCATCCGTATGAAGTCATTTTACCTCACGTTAACACTACAAAAATACTATAAGCTAAATACAAATACAATATATTTAATAAAATCACAAACACACGCCCGTTAGCAAAATGCTCACTGAATTGCTCTGTGTTGAAATGGAGCAGGCTGATAACTGGTTTCACCCAGTTTCCTGCGTATTAGGGGGAGTGAGGGGTAAACATGGTGGCCCAGCCCCTCCCTTACCTCAACGACGGAGATATTTAAGAAAATCTAACTCTGCGGCAAAATGCCGCCGGGGCGTGTAATGACGTGTTAATACAAATAGAAAATGAATAGACATAATATCTTAGACAAAACAATAGAATAGAATAGAATAGCACTTAATATAATGATCAGCCTATATAAGCACATATTATTAATAACTTAAAACAGTTAAAACTAAAACTATAATATCCAGAAACAAACATTTATAAAAATTAAATCAATTATGGGTGCTTAACAAGCAACTAAATGATTTTAAGTTTAAGGGTATGAGAAATTAATTACAAAAGGGGACATTTAAATGACAATAGGTAGGCATTTAGTAGGCCTATATATATATATATATATATATATATAAAATAAATAAATAAAATAACACGTTAGTAAAAAAAAAAAGTGATCAATGTGAGGTCACTCGACCAGCCTCAAGCAGGCTGCTCTGAAAACCGCTGGCTTCATAGCTACATCCAGATAATAAATCTAGCTACATCTAAAATAAATCAGATGTATTTTAACATGTAAGTTTAATTTGACATTACAACAAAAAGTTCTTGAAAACTCAACACTTGATTTTCAAAATTTCTCATAACAGAAGTTTTCGATTCGGTTTCTTGGCCATTTCATCGAGCACTTGATCTGTAGAGAACGGTACTGGATAGTGTATTGACATCAGAGCAAGACCGTTGAGTCGTTCATTCTCCATAGAGTTTCGAAGGTAGGTCTTTATTCTTTTAAGACTTGAAAAGGACCTTTCTACTTCACAAGTCGAAACAGGCAACGTAGCCAACACTTTCAGCAAGTAATTGATGTGAGCATAAAAGTTTATATCACAAGCGTCCAAAATTGTCATGATGGTTTGAGGTCTCTCTGCTTTTGGGATTTTACACCATTTGTGACACCATAAAATGTACTCACTTTCAACAGCACTTTGTGATGCCTTTTCTGTGTAATAGATTTCCAGGGATTTAAGCTTTTTTACCTCGGCAGGGTTAGTATTTTTGGGTGACAAAATGTCAAAAGCTTCTAGGACACGTCTATTTTTGGAGAATCTGTCTTGAAGTCCTTGGATTAAAGCGTCTAGACAGGGTAGAAACACTATTCTGCGATAATATTCTTCGGGAGTGCTGTGAGGTACATTTCCTCTTTTAGTTTGTTTAGCTGCTTGTCGAGGAACTTCAACTTTCGAACTGAAAACCTCTTGCATAGTTTGTTCAGCTTTTGCGAAAAGATCTGAGAACTCTTTGAAAATGTAAACCTCGGGGTCATTTTCCTTTTCTTTCCCATTACGTATGTCATTTAGAAGATCGACAATGTCGTCTGTATACTTCACAGCTGAGGATAACTCAATATCTGTCTTTTGGAGATATCTAGCTAGTGGCAGAGTGTTATTGAACACAAATTCACAAACATACAGGCCCACGACAAATCCTCCCTTTTCTATCGACGAAAGAAGAGTGGAAGCCGAAGAGGATACAGTACGAACACTTGTAGACAATTCCTCCAAACTTTCTACAATGGCAGGGAAAAGCTCAACAAAGTCAGTAATTGCAACTTGTCGTTCAATAAATCTTGTTTGGCATAAACCTGTCAGACGAGTTTTCTTGGATTCAGGTAGAAGACTTGATATTTTATATTTTAGCAAATCATTGGCAAGAGCATTGTTTCTAAAAAGATTCGTTATTTCCCCAACTAAACCCAAGCAGTTTCTTATGATGGGCACGTTCATAGATTGATTCAGGACCAGATTTAGTCTATGAGCGGCGCAATGAACATAAATAGCCTTAGGATACAGCTCCTGAATTCTTTCGTGTACACCACTAATGTGTCCACTAAAAGTGGAACAGCCATCATAACCTTGGCCGATCATTTTGTTCATATTTAGTCCCAAACTGTTGCAAATATCTAAGATAACCTTAGAAATATTTTCTGCTGACAAATCGGTTAAGCTAGTGAAGCACAAAAAATCCTCTCTCATAACTGGCTGAAGGTCGTTGGACAAATATCTGACGCAAAAGGAAAATTGCTCTTTGCCAGAAATGTCCAAAGTTTCATCGCCCAGAATTGAAAAACACTCTGCTTCATTTATCGATGTAACTATGTGTTTCTGGATCAGGTCTCCACATATATTAATAATTTCGTTTTGAATTTCCGGGCTTGTGTAGGATGCATTGCGATGACTTTGTACAAGATGGTTCTGTAAATCTTTGTCTGTATTTGCCTTAAATCTAAGGAGAGCTCGAAACTTACCTTCCTTGTCCACAGGTTTTTCCATGGTCACAGGACCACTGTCCCTGTGACCTCTTAGAGGTATTTCATTTTCACCACAAAATACTATAGTGTCTATTAGTGGTTTTAGGGCAGCCCTATTTTGTTCTTTCTCTTTTTTTCTCTTAGTATCCAGCATTGTCACTACATCATCGTTTTCTCCTTTGGAAATTTTTAAAAAGTGTTCTGCCGCCACACAAGAAAACTTATGATAGTCAGTATTTTGGTGATATGTAAATTTGTCAACAGCATCTTTCCATTTTTTGAAAGGTGCCGTAATCAGAGAGCCTACTTTTTGATTCGACCCTTTACCCACAAAATCTTTGCCAAATGACACACACCACTTACAGTAAGCTCCATCTTTAGCAGCTGAATACGAAAGCCATGACCATCTATTCAGCCAGTTTTTCTGAAACTTAAGTTTTTTATTTTTAAAATCAGTGGTGGGAAAAACGAATTTCTCGTCAGGAACAAAAAGATAGTTTATCGTCCTTTGTTTCAATTTGTATGCTTGATCTGGAGCTAGAACCTTTTCATTTGAAAAAAGAGCATCCGAAACAGATCCTATATCTATAGATATTATGCTTACTGGTATCGTTGTGGTTCCAACAGACGAGTCAGGTAAGATGGCGTTTTCTTCTACAGGAAGAGTAGAACTAACAACAACTGGAGGTGTAACCGGAACTTCGGGAACTTTATCACTTTCATCAGTCTTGGCACACTTTCTGAAAAATGTATCTATTGTTTTCGTTTGTCTCTTCATTTTTAAAACGAACAATAAACTAAACTCTAAACAAACTCTCAATTATTAACACAGAAGAAATGAAGAAAGCACATATCAATGAAACTGAGATGGTCTGAACACTTGTAAAATGGCGACTGGCGACGGCTGTCGGCTGGTAACATGAGACAGGTGCAGTCGGCTCAAGGTCAACTTATCCGACTATTTACGGTTTCGACCGAACCAGCCCGAGCTCTACGTTCTACCGAGTACGGACGAACTCTCCTGAGTCCCGATCTCTCTTCCACAGCCGAGTGCAGATGTCTGCCGTCTATTGGTATCTGATAGGCGGTATTTAGTCCTCGAAGAATTGTATGTTTTATTATTTATTTGTTACTGTGAATTTATTTATTTATGTAGTTTATACTACGTAGTTATACATATGTACAATTGCTTGTAATACATATATTGTACGTGTACATTTTCCTTTTACTTAAGGGGATTCGTCACCCATTTTCAAACAATTTATTTTTTTGCCCATTTACGGGTGCTGGATCCCCTTAAATAAGATAATCTGCCTTTTCCCTTAAATTTCGGGGGGGGTCCGGACCCCCAGGACCCCCCCCCTTGGCTACGCCACTGATCATAACCTAAAATAGGAATAGGTATCGTGCTTTCAACTTACTAATAGTTCAATCAACCAGAATGTTAAGAGCCTGATCGGGTGTGAAATTAAGGTATATGGTGTTGTTGGCAGTCTTCATCATTGGTTCTGGTCATGTCTGAGTGACAATGAGAAGTAAAGTTTTCTGGATTTATCTCACAGCCTTTTCTTGCTAGTACTTGCAGTTCCTCTAAGCAGTCATCATATTTATAAATGACATTTCTGTTGACTCTGATGTAAATTATTTATTTTTTGCTGATGACATAAAAGTCCTCTAGGTTCAGTAACTGCACATGATCCATCTGCCCTCAGAATGCTCTTGGTAGGATTGAGGATTGGTGTAAGGCTAATTGCATGAGACTCAATGAGTCAAAATGTGCCATCATAATTTTTTACCAGACCACTACACCTATTACTTTCAACTACTATTTAGGTAAATCTGCAATAGCTCACCAATTCTCAATAGCTACCATGATCTGGGAATCATACTTTCTTACAACTTGTGTTCTGGGGAACATATTAACCCTCCCAGGGTCCAGTAGTTTCACCCCTTAATGTCCAGCCTTTTTGAACTACTTTGCATTGTTTTATAGAAAAATGTATAGAATACACAAAAACAAGTAAAATCTCAGAGTATTATACCTATATCAATGTAAACTAGACAAAATAAGCTATATCAGAAGAATAATTTTGTTTACATATCTTGAATACTGTAGATGTTATTATAAATTGTAACTTATTGTAAAGAATCAAAATCTTTAAGTTTTTTCAAAGTTTACACTATGCTAGTAAGAGTTATTTCACCATATATGGAAAAAAAACCTAGATAGCAGTTTTGTTGAAATGTTATACTTAAAAAGAAAATATATACATTATAAGGTTTACTACTACACTATACATAATGAACTATGTAGGCTATATGCTGCGTTTTACTGTACTGGAAAAGTCTTGTAGAGAAACATCATTACGAAACTCTTCGGCCTCAATGTCACTAACATTTCCGCGTAATAATTCCCTAATATCATTTGATTTTTCACGTAAATCGTCATCCATTTTGCACTAAAACACAATAAATAACGTCAAACCAAAACAATAACACGGCAGACTGTTTCACTTTCACTGAAACATTGACAGTGATGTCAACACAACAACTGCGTACTATAAATAAGGGTCAATATGCTGAAAGTGACCATTTTCAAAATACAAATTTTATATTTAAAAAAAAATTTAATTGAGTTTGTTTCATGTTTGGTATGTCTATTAACATGTTCTTTAACTTGTCCATTAGTGGTTTTGCAGGAAATACATTACAACTAAAGATATTTACTGTCAAATTTTCATACCTGCACGGAGGTGACAGTGTGGTGCACGGAGGTGACCGATTCGGACGTTTTCCTGTTAATAATATTGGAAACAACTTAGGTAGAGGAATACTTAAAAAAACTACTTTGTTTCATTTAAATGTTAGCACTCAATTTATTAAAAACGTTTATTTCACAAACTAAACTATCTTAAATAGGCAATTATTACATAACTACTACTATCAACATCTATTTACATAACTTAGTTTAAACTATCTTAAATAGGCCTATATATCCATATTTGATCTTTGAAGGAGAGGATTTAGTTTAAGTTACTAAATTTAAGTTTTTCACCAAACTTATACTGTCCTCGGTTGTTAAGTAGAGGTTGTTGGAGCACTTTGACGACATTTTCTCTTTTGACATTTTGGCAATGTCAACTTGCTCAGGAAATACAAAATATATCGCCCCAGATTAAAGCAAAAAAATTGATTGTTATATGCTCTCCATTGATAGATTGTACAAGCCCTATATAATGAAGTGTCTTGTTTTTTGATTGAGGACTTCTCATTTCTGTGACATCTAACTTTATACTTATTACATTTAGCTTCTAGTGTTTTTACTTTTTCTTTAAGCGCCGCAATTTCGCTCTTTAATTCTCTTTTATGCTTTCTGGACCTTCGTTGGCCACTTGCTCTTTGATGAGAAGGACCAGCAACTTCTAAATTAGCTTGGGGGCTATTTGGAGGGGTGTTTTCAATCACGGGTCTTTCTGAAATCTCCCTATGCTTTTTCAACTGTCTGCTTTTTTTTTGTCTTCTCCTTCCACACTTTTCGAACCTGTCTTTGGGATCGAGAATCCAAATCAGTGATTTTTTAAATCTTTCCATCTTTTACTCGTTTATAATAGTGCTCTCTCTCTTTTCTTTTCATTTCCTCATATAATTCAGGATTGTTTCGCATATATTCTCTGACCCTTTTCATACGCTCTCTGTTTTTTTCTCTCGCTTTTCTTCTGTCAGCTTCCGTAGTTTGACTTTTCTTTCTTGCCATTTCAAATCTGAAAAAATTTTACCTCCACAATTATATTGTTAAATTTTTCTAAAGGCTATACCCAAAATGGTCATAGTTTTTAAATTTAAAACAAGGATGTTTTGAAAATAGAATATAACAAAGTTCAATTTTTGTATTATCATATGTGCAAAAATGTAGACCGAATTTCATGCATTTATATTGGGTAGGCCTAATGTTTCAAATCAGCAATATCCTGTATTTTTTTACTTTAGGCCTACTTCTAGTTTTTTTTTTGGTTCACACAAAACAGGTTTAATTTATTTTGCAGTTATAAAATCTTAAAAAGTTATTTTATATTTTTAGAAGCATCTTAGAAAATGTTACAAAAGTGTTTTTATAATACTCCATAAGTTTATAATAAAAAAAGGCAGAAATATACAAAGAAAATGGAATCAACATTGTGTATTGAACCACTAATATAATACTATTCCATTTTCTTTGTATATTTCTGCCTTTTTAATTATAAATTACTCATTGGAATCTGTGGTCAACTTCAGTGGCGTAGCCAAGGGGGGGGTCCTGGGGGTCCGGACCCCCCCCGAAATTTAAGGGAAAAGGCAGATTATCTTATTTAAGGGGATCCAGCACCCGTAAATGGGCAAAAAAATAAATTGTTTGAAAATGGGTGACGAATCCCCTTAAGTAAAAGGAAAATGTACACGTACAATATATGTATTACAAGCAATTGTACATATGTATAACTACGTAGTATAAACTACATAAATAAATAAATTCACAGTAACAAATAAATAATAAAACATACAATTCTTCGAGGACTAAATACCGCCTATCAGATACCAATAGACGGCAGACATCTGCACTCGGCTGTGGAAGAGAGATCGGGACTCAGGAGAGTTCGTCCGTACTCGGTAGAACGTAGAGCTCGGGCTGGTTCGGTCGAAACCGTAAATAGTCGGATAAGTTGACCTTGAGCCGACTGCACCTGTCTCATGTTACCAGCCGACAGCCGTCGCCAGTCGCCATTTTACAAGTGTTCAGACCATCTCAGTTTCATTGATATGTGCTTTCTTCATTTCTTCTGTGTTAATAATTGAGAGTTTGTTTAGAGTTTAGTTTATTGTTCGTTTTAAAAATGAAGAGACAAACGAAAACAATAGATACATTTTTCAGAAAGTGTGCCAAGACTGATGAAAGTGATAAAGTTCCCGAAGTTCCGGTTACACCTCCAGTTGTTGTTAGTTCTACTCTTCCTGTAGAAGAAAACGCCATCTTACCTGACTCGTCTGTTGGAACCACAACGATACCAGTAAGCATAATATCTATAGATATAGGATCTGTTTCGGATGCTCTTTTTTCAAATGAAAAGGTTCTAGCTCCAGATCAAGCATACAAATTGAAACAAAGGACGATAAACTATCTTTTTGTTCCTGACGAGAAATTCGTTTTTCCCACCACTGATTTTAAAAATAAAAAACTTAAGTTTCAGAAAAACTGGCTGAATAGATGGTCATGGCTTTCGTATTCAGCTGCTAAAGATGGAGCTTACTGTAAGTGGTGTGTGTCATTTGGCAAAGATTTTGTGGGTAAAGGGTCGAATCAAAAAGTAGGCTCTCTGATTACGGCACCTTTCAAAAAATGGAAAGATGCTGTTGACAAATTTACATATCACCAAAATACTGACTATCATAAGTTTTCTTGTGTGGCGGCAGAACACTTTTTAAAAATTTCCAAAGGAGAAAACGATGATGTAGTGACAATGCTGGATACTAAGAGAAAAAAAGAGAAAGAACAAAATAGGGCTGCCCTAAAACCACTAATAGACACTATAGTATTTTGTGGTGAAAATGAAATACCTCTAAGAGGTCACAGGGACAGTGGTCCTGTGACCATGGAAAAACCTGTGGACAAGGAAGGTAAGTTTCGAGCTCTCCTTAGATTTAAGGCAAATACAGACAAAGATTTACAGAACCATCTTGTACAAAGTCATCGCAATGCATCCTACACAAGCCCGGAAATTCAAAACGAAATTATTAATATATGTGGAGACCTGATCCAGAAACACATAGTTACATCGATAAATGAAGCAGAGTGTTTTTCAATTCTGGGCGATGAAACTTTGGACATTTCTGGCAAAGAGCAATTTTCCTTTTGCGTCAGATATTTGTCCAACGACCTTCAGCCAGTTATGAGAGAGGATTTTTTGTGCTTCACTAGCTTAACCGATTTGTCAGCAGAAAATATTTCTAAGGTTATCTTAGATATTTGCAACAGTTTGGGACTAAATATGAACAAAATGATCGGCCAAGGTTATGATGGCTGTTCCACTTTTAGTGGACACATTAGTGGTGTACACGAAAGAATTCAGGAGCTGTATCCTAAGGCTATTTATGTTCATTGCGCCGCTCATAGACTAAATCTGGTCCTGAATCAATCTATGAACGTGCCCATCATAAGAAACTGCTTGGGTTTAGTTGGGGAAATAACGAATCTTTTTAGAAACAATGCTCTTGCCAATGATTTGCTAAAATATAAAATATCAAGTCTTCTACCTGAATCCAAGAAAACTCGTCTGACAGGTTTATGCCAAACAAGATTTATTGAACGACAAGTTGCAATTACTGACTTTGTTGAGCTTTTCCCTGCCATTGTAGAAAGTTTGGAGGAATTGTCTACAAGTGTTCGTACTGTATCCTCTTCGGCTTCCACTCTTCTTTCGTCGATAGAAAAGGGAGGATTTGTCGTGGGCCTGTATGTTTGTGAATTTGTGTTCAATAACACTCTGCCACTAGCTAGATATCTCCAAAAGACAGATATTGAGTTATCCTCAGCTGTGAAGTATACAGACGACATTGTCGATCTTCTAAATGACATACGTAATGGGAAAGAAAAGGAAAATGACCCCGAGGTTTACATTTTCAAAGAGTTCTCAGATCTTTTCGCAAAAGCTGAACAAACTATGCAAGAGGTTTTCAGTTCGAAAGTTGAAGTTCCTCGACAAGCAGCTAAACAAACTAAAAGAGGAAATGTACCTCACAGCACTCCCGAAGAATATTATCGCAGAATAGTGTTTCTACCCTGTCTAGACGCTTTAATCCAAGGACTTCAAGACAGATTCTCCAAAAATAGACGTGTCCTAGAAGCTTTTGACATTTTGTCACCCAAAAATACTAACCCTGCCGAGGTAAAAAAGCTTAAATCCCTGGAAATCTATTACACAGAAAAGGCATCACAAAGTGCTGTTGAAAGTGAGTACATTTTATGGTGTCACAAATGGTGTAAAATCCCAAAAGCAGAGAGACCTCAAACCATCATGACAATTTTGGACGCTTGTGATATAAACTTTTATGCTCACATCAATTACTTGCTGAAAGTGTTGGCTACGTTGCCTGTTTCGACTTGTGAAGTAGAAAGGTCCTTTTCAAGTCTTAAAAGAATAAAGACCTACCTTCGAAACTCTATGGAGAATGAACGACTCAACGGTCTTGCTCTGATGTCAATACACTATCCAGTACCGTTCTCTACAGATCAAGTGCTCGATGAAATGGCCAAGAAACCGAATCGAAAACTTCTGTTATGAGAAATTTTGAAAATCAAGTGTTGAGTTTTCAAGAACTTTTTGTTGTAATGTCAAATTAAACTTACATGTTAAAATACATCTGATTTATTTTAGATGTAGCTAGATTTATTATCTGGATGTAGCTATGAAGCCAGCGGTTTTCAGAGCAGCCTGCTTGAGGCTGGTCGAGTGACCTCACATTGATCACTTTTTTTTTTACTAACGTGTTATTTTATTTATTTATTTTATATATATATATATATATATATATATATATATAGGCCTACTAAATGCCTACCTATTGTCATTTAAATGTCCCCTTTTGTAATTAATTTCTCATACCCTTAAACTTAAAATCATTTAGTTGCTTGTTAAGCACCCATAATTGATTTAATTTTTATAAATGTTTGTTTCTGGATATTATAGTTTTAGTTTTAACTGTTTTAAGTTATTAATAATATGTGCTTATATAGGCTGATCATTATATTAAGTGCTATTCTATTCTATTCTATTGTTTTGTCTAAGATATTATGTCTATTCATTTTCTATTTGTATTAACACGTCATTACACGCCCCGGCGGCATTTTGCCGCAGAGTTAGATTTTCTTAAATATCTCCGTCGTTGAGGTAAGGGAGGGGCTGGGCCACCATGTTTACCCCTCACTCCCCCTAATACGCAGGAAACTGGGTGAAACCAGTTATCAGCCTGCTCCATTTCAACACAGAGCAATTCAGTGAGCATTTTGCTAACGGGCGTGTGTTTGTGATTTTATTAAATATATTGTATTTGTATTTAGCTTATAGTATTTTTGTAGTGTTAACGTGAGGTAAAATGACTTCATACGGATGAGAAAAATACCGAATGAGGATTTAAGTTAACGGTTAATAGGTGTCGTCTTTAAGTTGTTTTTTAATTATGCATTTTATACATACAAATATAGCCTTGTCATCTCCTTTGGTGTCTTTAATCAATAAAGTATAAATCTTGTTCATATTTCTCCTGTATTTTATTATAAACCCCCATAGAATAATTTGCGGCAATTTGCTCACGGGGCGTGTACATACGTAACGACAGAGCAGTGTAGAATCGGCAAATTGCTAACGTGCGTGTAGCCGCGATACTGCCATAATGATGTCATTTTACATTGTTTTATCAAATATAATTTTTTTATCACGATAACATGTTCCCTGTAATTTTAATAGGTAAATATGTAAGTATTATAAACTAATAGAGATAGGCTAACAACTTGATATTTGGAGAGTAGGTGTAACTGTAATAGCTTTTACAGCCAATTTTACAAAATGCGAGCAAATTGAAACTGCCGTAGGGCGTGTAGTTGTGTAACAAAAGGGGGGCGTGTAATGACGTGTTAAGTAGTATTTACTTAACTTTTAACTTTAATTAATTTACTATAGCCTACTGGCCAGCTAAGATGTATTGCCTTTGAATGTTTATTCAGTTTCTTTATTCTTACTAACCAATTTGAATTTATTATTTGTTCAGTATTTAAAGTTGATTTCATTATATAGGCCTACTAAATGCCTATTGTCATTTAAATGTCCCCTTTTGTAATTGATTTCACTAATTAAATTTTGCTATTATAGTAACAGTTATTATTAAAAGTGCTTAATATTTATTGAATTGAAATGTAGTATTATGATTTCATCCTCAATAGTACTTATTATTAAGGAATCGGAATCGAGTACAGAATCGAGTCCCAAATTTTGGAATCGGGATCGGAATCAAGAAATTTTGGAATCGGCCCATCACTAGTTAATATAATAATACAGTTATCTTCCAATACAGTTTAATATTCTAACGGCCTAAGTCATTATTATCCTTTTATAATTATCTTGTATTATTTATTATATTTTAAGTTCAACAAGTGTTTTAACTTATTTGTGTAATCAATGAAGAAAAAGAAATTAAAATTGAAAACCCAAACTATTAAATTAAATACATATACAACAGACAGTAACTTTTAAATAAGACAATTTTTATTGCAAATTTTCTGAGTTTCAAATTTTCTATATGCATAAGGGGAAAACTAAAAAATACATAATCTTTTACTTTCACTATTTACAAAGATATTTGTGACACTGAAGGCTGAAAAGTGGTCTAAAATATCGTTAAGCGCAATAAAAATCGTAAAATTTCCGGGGGAGGACCCCCGGACCCCCCTTTCTTCTGGGGGGTATTCCATACCCCCCAGACCCCCCGGTGTCCAGGCCCCCCCCGAAATCGAGTCCTGGCTACGCCACTGGTCAACTTCATGAATATAATCTACATAAGTTTGTTTACTGAGTAGCAAATCACTTTAATATTACAAAGTTTTTATATTTCAGTTTAAAATTGTTATAAAGTACATTTTATATCCTAAAAAACAATTCAAATTGGTCATCACACTTATACACATTTACCTCCGTGCATAAGTGTCACCTCCGTGTAGATGAAGGGTGCACGGAGGTGACCAGAATTTTATTGCACGGAGGTGACAAAACCACATGAATACTATGGCTCAGTTCACAGTTTTGAGGTAATGCCTATCTAGCTTAGAATACAAACAGTGTTCTATAATGTTTATTGGGACATATGATCAAATCATAATACAGTTCAAACTTACCTTACATACACCTTGCACGGAGGGGTCAGCTGATGCGGAGCACTTGAAGGAAAAGTCTAATAAGAACTAAAGATAACCAACACAACAAGCTTCAGGCTTCACCAAACAATATCAACTGTCGTGGCTGCCCTTCTTCTTCCTCTAGTGAAGCTGTTGATTACTCATGATGCCTTGTGGAGGGATATTCAAATTTATGAAAAAACTGCACGGAGTTGACAGTGATTTTAGTTACTAGACTTTGGGCCTTAGATTTAAATTAATAAAAACATATTTTCATATTAAATAGTAGATTTTGACTTGTTGTAATACATTTTTAAAGAAAAGAAAATGTTTGAACTATTTATTCCACTATTTTATGGTTTTAAACATCATATCCTTTTGAAAGTGAAGGTGGTTTCAGTGCACGGAGGTGACATGTCACCTACTGTGTGGACATTTTGGATATGAAAATAATATTATTTTTAATTTTTGTCGGTGTGCAATTGTTTATTTAAGTGTATTAGAGTGTATGAAACTATTTTTTTAATGTTTTTAGTCAAGTTTGTCCTAGTAAATGATAGTTACATAGAAATGGTCACTTTCACCATATTGACCCACAAGCTGTATTTTTTTGTTTCAATAAGGAATAGAGGAAACCCAAAGACTTGTGATGTATAGCAGAATCTCCTCTATTGATTCATAAAAATTACAATGTATTATTAAGAAAAATAACCGAGTTAACATTATAGTTTAAAACTGATTGATTGCTTGATGTCGACGGATCAACATTTATCATTCAGGGCGCCGCAATTGTGGTTGAATTTTCAACAAGTAACACTGGGAGGTTTTACTTATCAAATAACAAGAGCCATTTCCGCCAGAGCCAATCGTTTTATTGGGCTCATCATCAGGACCTCAAGATGTGGACTAAGCATTGAAGCCATGAAGTACATTTACTACATCTTATTTACTAGGTCGATTTTTGAGTATGGCAGTGTGGTGTGGTCTCCCTTTCGCTTGCTATGATCCGGCAACTTCAAGGAGTACAAGATCGATTTCTTCAAACTGATGGTGTTGTCTCATTAGGTATAGTAGTGGAGAGATTAGGAATGAAATCATTGTTTACCATAAGGTAGCTTCATGATGTAGTCTTCTTTAAGAAAACCTTAAATGGATTTTAATATTTTCTTAAAATCTTAATATTCACTGTCTGTGGTATATTTGACATCAAAGTGCCAGTTAATACACGCTTGCAGAACCTCTTTGGCCCCAGCTCTACTGATAATGAGAATTACAGAGTTTTACAGATGCTTCATAATTTGAGTAATGTTGCACTTTACCATAATTTATTTTTTGTAAACTGTCTGAAGATAACATTTTCATTAGTCTGCATTAAATATCAATTTCTGTACTCTGTAACAAAGTAATACCATCACTTCTTCTCAGAATACCATCAAACCGTATTGTTATTTGCTATTGTTGTATTGTTAAATTTTATAGTTTATTTTTAGAATTGAACATTTAACTACTGGTATATATGATACAAAATGATTAATGAAGTAGTATTCCGTTTTGTATTGCTAACTCATGTTACCATTATATTTTTGTTCTAAATTATTGCTACTGTTGCCTAATTGATTTTTTCCTGAATAATTAATTAATATTATCTCCCGTCATATGTGATATTTAGAGATCCTGATTTGATTGTGGTTGTATTTCAATTGATTAATGAGCACGTTCACCACAATGTGCGCCACTGGTGGTACACACCACAAATCTTTGAACAGTCAAATAAGTGTAGTTTTATCATGTGTACTATGTTAAAAAAACGACAATGTTTTCAAGGTCAACAATTCAAATATTCAGTAATGTTTGTACGATATACATTTTATATAAACGTTATAAGTTACATGAGTTTGTTTAGTGGTAATAATAAAAATCGAGTGAGCCTGAGAAACGTTTTTGTAATTTTTTTTATGGGAATCCTACAATGTGCCTTGACTGTTTTAAACACATTCATTAAAATATTGTTATTTTATCAGACACATTATTTTTCAATATGACAAACTATATCTTGTGGCTTACATGTTATAAAATAAAATACTTGTTTTAGTTTTTACATTATGCAAATCCTGGTAATAATTCACTGTAACGTGCGCCACCGGTGGACATATATGGTCGATATTTAGTATAAGCCATGTATAAGACATATACTACACTTAAATAAAACCCGGCTGCAGTTTAGAGCAAGTATTGTTGCCATTAAAGTGTGCGCCACGGGTGGCTCATGCCAGGATTTTAAAAAGTTCGCCATGTCCACCAGTGGCGCACACCGTAGTTTTGTGAAGAAATATTTCTATTACTAACAAGGCATCGTAATGAATGTGTAAATGAGCCATCAAATTTATTTTCATTGATATCTTATATTTTTAGTTGTTGATGTTATAGTTTATATCTTCCCTAGTTGTTGGGATCTGCTTTAATTAACGTTTTTGTTTGTGGTATGAATTCTGGTTTATTCTTCAAATAATTGTACCTATTCACAATTATGTTATGTTTGAGCACACTTTCTTTCCTATTATATTCTAGTTCATTTGTTTTAGCTTGATATCATTGCTAATAATTGTGCTATAAACTGGTTCTATAAATAAATTACCTTTAATAGTATATTGTGTTGGATACAAATATATTTGTGACTTTATTATACATTGAATATTAATAAGAATACAATATTTTTTTAATTATAACATCTAATAGGCCTCTTGCCTGTCATTTCATCAATATTGTATATATTTGTAGTGAATTGATTTGTATTTAAGAATCTATTTCATTTCAATTTGTTGTGGTTGTTTTTTGACAGGACTAAACAATGGCTATGAATAATACCACAACTGTATCAGAAATTCTCAAGAGCAAAGCATCTTTAGAAGATGAACCTAAGAAAAAATCAAGAGAAGATTGGAGGAAAGCTAAAGAGTTGGAAGAAGCCAGGAAGGTAGATATAATTGTTATCTAATGCATTCAATATCTTATTGGCAATTGGAACATTTTTTATATGCACCATAATATTTAACCCTTTTCTGTATAACAAAAGAAAAAAAAGTCAGTTGCTATATCAGAGAGTAAATAATTCCTAAGCAAGGAGAAGTGGTAAGTAGACCCTGTAATGTGAGGTGACAAGACGCAAGAACAATCTTAAACTGGAATATAACATGAACCGGCAAGAAAATTTTTTTTATGTATTTATTACATTGCTGGACAAATATACAAAACTGAATCCTGAATACTGGTTTTAATAATCACTGGAGCATACTCATCAGCCAAACTTAAAAGGTTTTTTAATGTAATCCCCAACTGATAAGCCACACAATAGAACATTTTTTATCTCTGATTACTAATCCTTTATTGTAAAAATGCCATCGTTTCATTATTTTTAAAGTTTTTCTTTTGTAGGTTGGCTAAAACATGATTAAGTAAAATGAATAAAAGTTTGATAGACAGATAAAGTCAATGTCCATTTTTTTGTAGGCTGGTACTGCCCCTGCTGCAGTGGATGAAGAAGGAAGAGACATAAATCCACATATACCTCAATACATTTCTGCAGCACCTTGGTACTTCAGCAATCAAGGACCCACACTCAAACATCAGAGGATACAGCCAGAGTCCGTCAAGAAACCAACTCCCATTGACCTATGGTACAAAAGAGGTGTAAACACTGTAAGTGAATATTTTCGGCTCACGCACATTAAAATATGAATAAAATTCAAAAAGAAATGTAATTAAAAACAAATGAAATATAACTTTTATATCCGCTAATAAAAACAGTGGTTTGAAAAAGATTTGCATTTAGGCTCCATTTCACTGTTTACAGCTTAAAATAAGCCTGGAACATCACTATCCAAAGTTGATAGGACCAAGCTTATTTTGGCTGATTGAAATCTTGGCTAAGACAGTCCACCATTATGAACTTGCTTCTCTTTGGTTTTGAGGCCTTAAAACGGAGTATTTGCACTTGCACACTTGTAGTGATGGTCAGTGTTCGCTTTTTATAGCAAAAAGTGAACATTAAATGAAATATATAACGTTAGAGTTATAATCAACACGGCCTAAGCCCTTCTATAGCATGGGCACCGCCGACTATCTGACTTGCCTACGCCCGTGTATATGACGGGCGATTGTATTTAATATAATACTTTCATAATATCGGCGTATTAACGGGATCAGGCAATATCAATATATTTGTTGATTATCTGTCTTTATGTTTTGTGTTGTTTGGTTTGTTTCAAACCATCTGATGAAAAAAAAAATATAACCAGATGTCACCCTCGGAAGTTGCCTTGAACGTCAGTTTTCACGTGACAGCTGTTTTGATACACTGTGATCTTTGTGCCTATTATTGTTTAGAGTTGTTTATTGTTTACAATTCTATAAAATCGTCTGTATTATAGGTGCTTGATATGAATATTGCATTTTATTTCTGTTTGTTTGTACAGTTGTAACTTATTATTTGTAATTTAGTACAGTTTCGTTTTAAGATTCTTTACCAATCGAAAATAATAACATAAAAATAGTCTGTTTTTGTTTTCAGTTATTTCAAGTGTTCTGTTTATGATTTAGTATTTATTTTATGTATATAATCATGAGTGGTCTTAGAAGTGTTTCAATTCATGACATTCTGTTTGATGATTAAGACTTAGACGATGATTTATTGTGAATTAAATCTTGAATTTAATTCACAATCTGACCAGTATGGTCAGAGATCCCTACATCCAGTACTTTTACAGATATTTTTGTTTCTTCCAAATTAGTACAAACACAATCGATTGATGACTGTGATGTTGGTGTTATTCGGGTAGGGGGAAGTAACACCCGAAACATATTGTGACTTATTAACATTTCTTCTAACTTGACTTCATCTCGGTTAGGGATCATACAGTTGATATTTATGTCCCCCATAACTATCTGTATTTATGCAGATATATTTAACTCCCATTACAGGGCAACCCGCTGTATATAGCAATGCTGAATAGGTTCAGAAGAGTGCCTGTGACCTCTTTAATCAAAAGGACGTAATGCTCATGCATTGCATCTCTATCATCCAGAGCAGGGAATGTGGTTTTTATGTACTACACAGCATTATTAAAGGTAATTTAGTAAACGTCACAAAGGGGACAACAATTTTAAAACTAAAAATTACATCAATGATACTTATTCTACAGTAAAGCAACAAACAAAATAATGTACATACATTATTGACACAGTAGTTCAAACTGCACAGTAAATTTGTATTGCTACTGAAATTATAATATAACTTTAGAGTGGCTCTAGATAAGGGATCTTGTCACACAGTCGGTCCGGATTTGATTCCTGATGTCACCACTAACAGATTTTGCCCTGCCACTCCCATGGTTCGGAATTCACGTAAAGGCGTTGGTCCCCAGGTTAAGTGTTAAAGAGAGCTTCTTAGCTCTAACTTCGCCTGGTTAAATAAGACGATCTAACTTTTTTTTTCAATTCTGTAAGAATATAAAAAAAAGATGATATGAAAAATAAATAAATAATTTTATCTGTAAAGAAATCAGTAATATTTATCTGGGGTTTTTCTAGAAAACTATTGTTAAAATCATATTTTTACTCAGGGTAGCTACAATAATTTTAGTTGTGAGAGTCTCCAAACAAATGATTATGATTTTTTTGTGCATGAAGTATTTCATCAGCTGTTGGGACTTCTTTATTTTTTTCATCTTAGACGAGACACGACAAACCCACATTACATCTGATGCCGCTGTATTTCTGCTTTAATGTTGTCAGCTGGAATAAATTTGGTTACAATGGGTCATCTGTTTTCAGGAGGAAAAGGCTAATAAATACCGTAAAGGAGCTTGTGAAAATTGTGGAGCAATGACTCACAAGCGTAAAGATTGCATGGAACGTCCTCGTAAAGTAGGAGCCAAGTATAGCAATGCCCAGATTGCTCATGATGAATTTGTCCAGCCCGTCATTGATGCAGACTATGACGGTAAGCGAGACAGATGGGCTGGCTATGATTCCTCCCAACATCGCACTATTGTGGAACAGTACCACAAAATTGAGGAGGCCAAAAGACAACTTAGAGCAGATAAACTGAATGCAGCTGGTGAAGGCCAGGTATATTAAGAGATATTATTAAATACAGTATTAAGTTTTCAATACTAGTCTTAAACTCACATTGATAAACTCTCCAAAAACACTAATATTTTCATTTATTATCATGGTTATAATTAGTCTTTCTACAATAGTATTAGTAATTCTGCATTATTATATGATTGAAATATATTTTAGCTTTCAGATAGCTTGGTGATATTTTGGAACATGCTGAGATTAAGTTGGCTTATTTGGCATATGTTCAGATCCTTTTATCCTTTGGCATAATTGCTTGGGAGGGAGCTCATAAATCTGTAATTCAGCATCCAACCATTGTCCAGAAGGCCATATTAAAAGCTCGTTTAAGAAGAGTATACGTTATCTTACTGACACTCAGTTTTAAGAATCTCACTGTTTACAGTCTGACTACTTTTTATTAACACCATCTCCTGCATATTCAAAAAATTGTATTTTTCTAATACTATTGTATTTTTTTTGACGATTTCCTGCATGTACAAAAAATTGTCACATGATTTTTACTAAAATTACTCATTCGTTTAGTGACCTCTATTTTAATAACATTGGTTTTAATACTAACCAGCTGACTAAATCATTTTAACCCTTATAACGTCATAGGCGCCGTACCGCGCATTAGTGTTAGTTCCATGAAACGTCATGGACGCAGTACCGCGCAAATTCACATTAAGTGACCAAGGTGATTATTTAACTTTAACAAAGTGTTGGATTAGTGTCGTGAAGTATTGAATTAATTCGCTTTACCGGCCTACCCTACTATCGAGCAATATAAGTACACTGTGCATTCAAAATGGCCGCTAGATGGGGCGGGGCATCTAGCGCAGCCTCCCCCCACACGTTACAGACGCTGTACAGCGCCACTGCCTTGTCCCACTCCACTTCATCAGTCGGGCTGTCTGCCGCGATTGTTGTTACACTACTACTGTCTGGTGTATCCCCGTGCTATTTATGTTCAAATTTACGTTTTTATAGTTATTTATTGTTGTTGTTTTATAGTTATTTATTGTTTAATTGTTGTTATTGTATATATTTTATAGTATAAGGTAAAGTAATCTGAGGTGAATATGGCTCACATTGAGGACCCGGGTTTTGACGAGTTTGTCCGAGATATGATGAATACATCTATGTCTAGTGCTTATAACATGGACATTAGTGACAATGAAGACGAATTGATACATAATGTAAGTGATGATAACATGGACACTGATAATGGACAAAGTGAAAATGAAGACATCCCCCCTAACGCACCTATGCCCACTCAATTTGCGACAACTAGGCCTACTATTGATGGCTGGAATACTGTGACCAACATGGACCCTGGACCAAGTAAGACAATACCAATTTATAACGTCAATCAAGGTTCAAATTTACCTACATCATTTGATTCTGACTCAGAACCAATTGATTATTTTTACTTATTTTTCGATGACAATATCAGAAACTTTATTTGCCAAGAAACAAACCTGTTTGCTAACATGAAAAAAATTAAAATCAACTCTCCTAGCTCACGTATAAAACACTGGAAAGACATTGATGACAAGGATTTGAAAGCATTTTTAGGTATGATAATAAATATGGGTATTATGCCATTACCCACCATTGAATCTTATTTTATGACTAAATGGGAAAGTAACATTCCTTTCTTTTCTGATGTATTTTCTCAAAGGGATTTCCTAAATATATTTTGGAACCTCCACTTCAACCATGACAGCAATCCAGTCTCTCGTAGGCCTAAAGGTTTTCTTATCAATCCTCTGTTAGAGCACATAAAAAGTAAGTGCAAATTATTTTACACTCCAGGAAATTACGTATCAGTCGATGAAAGCACCATTTCATATAAGGGTAAGGTGAGCTTTAGGGTTTACAACCCACAAAAACTAAACAAATTTGGAATGAAAGTTTTTGTGCTGTCTGACTCTGAAAACGGATATATGTATGACTTTCTTCCATACTTTGGAAAAGAAATACTTATTCCAAACTCTTCCTTGTTAAAAACAATGCAAATTGTGAAGCTTTTGACTGATTCTTTAGTATACAATGATCCACTCAACCCTATATCAGGACTTCACGTTTATACCGACAGGTATTATACCAGTCCACAGCTGGCAACAGAACTACTGAACAGTAATTGCTTTCTAACAGGCACTGTAATGCCACATAGAACAGAATTGTCAAAAGATTTGAAAAAATGTCAAAAAAGCTAAAGAAAGGAGAAGTTTTGTCTCAGAGGAAGGGTGACATTCTTGTAACATGATGGAGAGATAAGCGTGTAGTTGTAATGCTCAGCACAAAAAGCAAGGGCGATACAAATTAAATGACCAGTGTGCCAAGCAAGTGGCCAAACAAACCACCAACACAGAAGCCAAATGTTATTCTTGATTACGTAAAACGCATGGGTGGCGTGGACAGAAGTGACCACTACATTTCTTCCTACCAATTTTTACGCAGAACAAAGAAGTGGTATAGGAAGTTTTTTTTCTGTTTGCTGGAGGTGGCACTAGTCAATTCATACTTGCTCTATAAATCAGTTCAATTGAAGAACGCAAAGAAACCGCTGTCCCATATTGAGTTTAGGAGATGTCTGGTTAGGAGCCTCGTCGCAGAGAGATTAGCCAGCAAACCAACCCGAAAAAGGAAAGGACGCCCAATTGAAGGACCACCAGAGAAGAGGTTACAGGGGAAGCACTTCTTGAAAAAAAGAGACAAGAAGAAATCACGGTGTGTTGTATGTGCCAAGAGAGGAGTTCGCAGTGAGACCTGCTACGTATGCAAGACATGTCCGAATGAGCCAGCGATGCACCCTGAAAACTGTTTTGAGGATTACCACACCAAAAACATCTACTAGAACAATCTTTTTTATGTCCTAAATAACTAACATTGAACCTGTATTTGACTAGACTGTACATACACAAAAAAAATAATATTTTACAGCATATTTAAAATCTTTTCATAACATTTTGTAAAAAAATCAAACTTATTTACTTTTTAATTGAATAAAAATTTTGTAAATTACCAAAAAAGTTTTTATGGTTTATTATGCCTTTTTACTATTTTAAGAATAAGAAAAAAAATTAACTTTAAGAAAATATAAATTTTATTTTTGTGCGTATAGTAACGTAATCTCATAATTTACCAAATTACTCGTGACGCCTAAAGGGTTAAAATACAAATTAATTTTATAATTCTGATATTTTATTCTAAAACATCTAATCTAAATATCAGAATTTGACTATTTTTAAATTGCCATTGATGTAAATATTTATGAAACATATTAAAGAATGGCTACTTTCTCTGGAAATGCACGAAGTAGGAATGCTTATTGTGGCCAATTACGGGGGTAGATGACTATGCCACATCCCTCCCCTCACTCCTTGTTGTTGTTTGTTGACTCATTGTTTTTGAGTTGCTCCTGTTTCTTGTATTCTGTCAGTCTAGTCTTTTCCACATATATGAGATTTGAATTTGATTTACAATTCATGTTCAAGTAAATAAAGGTTTCAACAACTGTTTCACTCACTGACACAAGTTTGATGTTGTCGGTGGTGTCCCGACTATAACGAGTAACTATATAATGAGTAAAGTAAAAGTTAATATAATGAATGCTAACTCATTCATTTGGAAATTTACTTTCACTAATGAAAAAGCTTGAAGAACCCCATGGACACAGGACTCATAATGAGTATAATGGGACTGAATTTACATACTTTTAAATTAGGGAGACCTTCAATAAAATCATTCCTCAATAAATCAATAAAGTTTTAAATTTTAAAGTACTGATTTTCAGTGATTAAGTTTGTATATAGTACATAAAGTGAGTAAAGTTAAACGCAGTAAATTTGAATATTTGTGTCTTTTAGGGAGAAGAACTAGATGACGAAGAAGATGAAGACAAATATGTTGATGAGGTGGACATGCCAGGTACCAAAGTTGACAGCAAACAAAGAATTACTGTCAGAAATTTGAGGATTAGAGAAGATACAGCTAAATATCTGAGAAATCTTGATCCTAACTCTGCTTATTATGATCCTAAAACACGTTCAATGAGGGATAACCCACATGAAGATCAAGCAAAGCAGGAAGAAGAGTAAGTTCAGATTCTGTTGATCTCATGTCATATACGAGGTACGTCCAGAAAGTAAGTTCCGTTTGGTAATAAAAATAATTTGTCTACAGATACAGAAAAAATATTTATTGCACTAAAATCTACAACTCTTAAACTACTTTTCTACATAACTGCCGAAATTTTGCAGGCATTTGTCATAGCGTGGCACAAGTTTTTCTATGCCTTCATAGAAGGTTGCCGCCTGTGTCTTCAACCATTTGGAAACATTTTCTTTCAGCTCTTCGTCATCGTTGAAGTGTTGACCGCCAAGGAAAGACTTCAGATGTAAGAACAGATGAAAGTCGCTAGGAGCGAGGTCAGGGCTGTACGGAGGATGGTCAAACACGTCCCAGCCAAATCCCTGTATGAGGTTTTTCGTCACATTTGCAGTGTGTGGTCGTGCATTGTCATGAAGAAAAACAACACCTTTGGACAGAAATCCTCGGCACTTATTCTGTATTGCGCGGCGCAATTTCCTCAGTGTCTCGCAGTAAACTTCTGCATTGATTGTTTGACCTCGCGGTAAGAAATCAATCAGTAAGATGCCTTTCCTGTCCCAAAACACTGTGCACATGATTTTTCGAGGTGTCAAGATTTGTTTCGGCTTAACCTTTGCTGGAGATGAAGTGTGCCTCCATTCCATTGATTGCCGCTTAGTTTCTGGGGTGTCATAAGAAACCCAAGTTTCCTCTCCTGTGACTATCTGTGACAGAAAATCTTCACCGCCTTCATCATAACGGTTCAAAAACTGAAGTGCACTACCCATCCGTTGTGTTTTGTGTTGCTCAGTAAGAATTTTCGGTACCCAACGTGAGCAAAGTTTTCGAAATTTCAGTTTTTCGGTAACAATTTAATGAATTAATGATCGTGAGATTTGGGGGAATTCCATAGCGAGAACACTCATTGTAAACTTACGGTTTTCCTTGATCTTCTCATCAATCGTGTGAACCAGTTCTTCTGTAATCAAAGATGGACGCCCACTTCGTTCTTCATCATGCACTTCATTACGTCCTTCATTAAACTGTCGGACCCATCTTCTCACCATTGAATCACTCATCGCATTTCGTCCGTAAACCTCACAAATTTGCCGATAAATGTCAATCGGTTTCACTTTCTTAGCATTCAGAAAACGAATCACAGATCTGATTTCACAAGCAGCGGGATTTTCGATCAACACCGACATTTTAAACAAGCACAACAAAGCATACGAGACTGACAGCGATCTCAAAATGGCGCACGCTTCTTCTCCTTGATACAGAGCGTCTGCCGCGCATGCGCAAAACTGCGATCGCAGCGCTGCAGCGGATATAAATGGAAACGGATCTTACTTTCTGGACGTACCTCGTAATAATGAACAACTTTTCAATACATCTCAGTACATTAGCTGAGATAGTGTAAGAAGAACTGTATTTACTGTTGGTGCAGAAATTATAATTATGTGTATTTGAGTTTGAAGGTGGTTTACTAAGAAACTAAGAGACCTATGTTACAATTAATCACGCAATTGTTTTCTTCGTTTAATTGTACGTTATGACATGAATTTGTAAATTTTATTATAAGTTTTAATAATCTTTATACTAGTTGGAACAAAAATCATATCGAAATTTTCACTGTGCATCAACTTTACAGTTCTATTACTCAAAAACAGGTTAATTTATCATATTTTTATTTAATACTTGGTTGACAGGAGTATTTTCTATAAGTTTTATAAATTTAACTTTTCAAGAAAAAAGTTCTCATAAATATTCTGCAACAGCCTTTTAACGGCTTCTAGAGGCCGTAAAATTATTTACTTAGTCATGTAACCCTTATGATATGCATTGTTAAGATACATTGCTTTTAAATGTTTAAGTTAATGCATTGATTTTAAAGTGATATAAATAATTTTAAAATCACTGCATTTACTTATGAGTATAAAAATAATGTATCGTAAACATACATTTTATAAAGATTACAATATGACGAAGTAATTAATTTATAACCTCTAGAAGTCAAGAAAACATTGTTTCAGGAAATTGAAGTCAGAACTTTTTTTCTGTAAAAGTTGAACTTCTGAAATTTACTAAACTTGTGGTAACTCCCCTGTCAACCATATCCTTCGTTTGTGGCAAGGAGATATATAATAAAATTAGCCTCAACTTTGTATCTAACGTGGTTAACGAATATATCCCAAATGAAATATTTCTGTCGATATTAATGTAAAGGATAATTTTAAAAACCTCCGCTAGAGTGCAGAATCAACTTATACATGTATTTAGCTAACTCCTTCAGCCTATCAAAAACGTAAATCGTTTATGAATGAAGGGGCTGGGCAGCCAATCAGAGCGTGCATGGGTGCGGCACTGTCTCCTGCCACTGCACATGGGTAAAATGATAATTTTTTTATATAACTAAGCGTTAATTTAAAATAGGGTAAAATAATTTCTGCGTACAACAAGTTAAAATATAAATGTGATAACATTACTGGGTTTGAAATTAAAAATTCCTTTATTAAAGGGACAAAGTTAGAACTGTAAAATCCTCTCTAACACTTAACCCCAAAAGTGAGTTTTTGAGTAATAAAAGAGTAAAGTTGATGTACAGTGAAAACTAGTTGAAATTCCAGTACTTTTTTGTTCTAACTAGGATAATTAATCAAACTTACAATAAAATTTACAAATTCATATGTCATAACGTACAATTAAACAAGCAAAACAATGGTGTGATTGGATTTTACATGGGCCTCTTAGTGTCTCAGTAAACAACCTTCAAACTCTGGTACACATAATTTTTGCACCGACCGTAAGGTATAAAACTATTGTACAGAGAGCTAAAAGTTAAAACCTAACACAATAATAAAATCCACTTTCATGTGAACTAATATAGGCAAAGAGAGTGTTTGAGATGCACAGGACTAGTGTTTAGTTTGTTGCTTTCTCTAACACTAAACTAGATGTTGAAATTTGCTAGATTCTCTCTTCTAAGGTTAACGCCTCAGAGAAAGAGAAAGAAAATGGTGACATTAGAACAGTTAAAAGTGTAAATACAGTAGAGTGTAAAAAGAAACACTCATTAGCTGGCCTTAGTGAGTATAAGAAAACTAAATTCACTAATTAAGCAGTAGTAAATTAGATATTTACACTAATTTCTGCCTTCTTAACACATTGTGTGCAAGCCCAGTAAAACCGTGGGTTAGGCTGTGGTGCAGGAGTGCACTATGTGGTTCTGTGGGTCATTGCTATGGACAAGTTTATTGCTCAGTGAGAGTTCAGCACTGATACTGGATACTTAATATTCGGTGAGGGTGTTGTGTTGTTCCAACTTTACCTTGGCTTGCAGTTTATTTGTATTTCCCGTGTTTTAGGATTGTGCTAACCGCGTGCATTGACTTCTAAGTTTGTTTACGTGTTTGTACTGTTATATTCTTGTGCTGATTTTATTAGTGTCTTCTTGAATATTCATATTATTCTTTTATATTACTTATTATCATGTTTGCTGTTAGAGAAGCTGAAAAATTTACTGTGATGATACAGGCTTGAATGTGGAGAGAGAATCAAGTGAATCGCAATAAAGTTTAGATAGTTAACCTATCAAGGATACCTTGAATCCGACATAGTTAAATGCAACTCTAGGACTTTGACGATTTCCTTTAACAGGAAATAATAATTTATTAGTGAACATACTGGACAATAACACTCATATCAATTAGTTCTGTCTATTGCTAGACAATCAGTTCCTTGAGACAATTTGTCATGAAACTAACAAATATGTAGTTGAACTATTGTGGACCATCCACTAGCCTGCAAAATAAATAGATGGAAAGACATTAACGTAGGCGAACTGAAAGTGTTTATAGCTTTCCTGTTACATAGAATAACTATTTGTCTGAACTGGCTTCAGGACTACTGGAAGACCAACAGATTATTCAATATACCTCTGTTTAGAGAACATTCTTAGGTGTCTTTTCTTCAGATAATAACAACAATAGACCTGCACAAGATAGGCTGAAGTAAGTAAACCTCATTATCGACCATTTCGACAATAATATGGACAACGTACAGTGTTCCAAAAGTCTGGGGACGGTATTATATTTTTTGAACAATTGCACATAAAGCAATAACACTTCACAAATATATGCAATATCTAAAGATTTAAATTTTGAAGCAAGTATAACTTTTTTTCATCATACTGGGGATGGTCCTTAAGGAGTCAGAAGAAAATGTTAAATGAAGCATAGGTTGATATGCATACCATTTCAAAGGTATTAATTAATAGAACATTGTGCCGTAAATTATACCTCAAAAGGTTAATTAAAAACAGAATGGTGGCATTCAACAGTTTCAATACTGATCTTATGTGCATGTTCATGAATGGCTTAATTTTATGGTAACCATATCAGAAGAAGCTACAAAACTTCACACATGATTACTGTACAGAACACCTACTTTAAGATTTATTCAGTGCCCAGCTATGGGAACGATCCATGAAGGGTCAGTAGAAAATTTGTAACGTAAGCACAGGTTGATATGCACATTATTGTAAAGGGCTAGTCAAGCAAGGAAGAATGCCTCAAACTGCACTTCTTAAGCTTTATCCGTTACAAAATGGTGGTGGTTCAAAAATTTTTAACCGCCACAATTTTGCAACAGATAAAGCTTTATTAACGAGATATACTTATTAAAATACTTTGGGGCCTGAGTCCTTCTTCAGTCACTAAACAACTGGATACACAGTAATATTTGAGGTAGGTGAAAGGCATGGAGGTGTTGCCAACTGTTGAACATTTGGACTCAAATATTTTGCCTCCTCTGCTTCTAGTAGAACTTCTGTTCAGCAACAATATAAAGCATACTACTGAATTAATTTATTATGAAAAGTTTGGCTTATCTCTAAGAAGTACATTTATTTAAAATGTCATTTCCTTAAGTCATTATAATTTATGAATTAATTTTTCTGCCCTGAAATCTTGCAGTTTTAGGATTTGGATCAAGCCTTAGTGATTTAAAAATGTAAATATTTGACAAATATTTATTTTTGTTTCAGAATTGACTACAAAGGTGAAAACTTTGTTCGATTCACCGGGGACACTCGCAAACATGCCAAAGCGCAGCTGTTTGCTTGGGAAGCATATGAGAAGGGTGTTGATGTTCATCTCCTTGCTGAACCTACTAAACTGGAACTGCTACAAAAGGATTATGAGAAGAAAAAGGATGAGTTCAAGAACAAAGGTCAGCAGGATGTATTGCATAAGTATGGAGGAGAGGAACACCTGCAGGCTCCTCCTAAACAGTTGTTATTGGCTCAGACTGAAGACTATGTTGAATACTCTCGCTATGGCAGAGTCATCAAGGTAATATTTAAGTTGAAATTGTGCCAGATGTTAATTTACTTTGACTTCTTATAAATACATTATTATACATTTCATTTTTCTGAATGTATACAAGTACAATATTATATATGCATTAGAATATCTGTTGTTCATATTATTTCATTTCAATTAAAAAGGAGTTTGTTTATTTATTTTATTATTAATATTTTCATTTTAATCCAAACAAACTTATATGAACATTTATTGGGCACTTTCCATCTGAGTAACCTCAATATAACCACCCATTCACCAGACAGACCTTAACATGTGACAGTATTATTGTGACCCACTCACCCACCTATACACATACAGTAATAGGGATGGACTAAATAAGCTTAAGCAGCTTAGAAGCGGCAGCTTATTAAAGTAAGCAGCTCGGCTACTAAACAGTTGAGTGAGAATACCTGCTTTTCGGCAGCAGTTATCCTCGTCCAACTGTTACAAAAAACAGGCTGGTCAACAGCAGTAAACAGTAAGCGCTTTCCTATATTAGTTGCTGTCTGCAGCTCTCTTGCACTGTTACAATGTGAACTAGGGATGTTCTAAATAAGCTGAATCAGCTTAGAAGCAGCTTGTATATTGAAGTAAGCAGCTCAGCTACTTAAAAGTTAAGTGAGAATACCTGCTTTTCGGTAGAAGCTATCCCCGCCTAACAGTTACAGAAAGCAGATTGACCAACAACAGTGAACAGTAAGTGCTTTTCTATATTAGTTACTGTATGCTGTTGTTTGCATTTCTTGTACTGTTATTATGTACAATATACTTTGAATTAAATGTTCTATTAATGGAAAGGTATACACAAATGTTATTAAATTATCTTCAAGAAATTGTATAGCCTTGTCTTTGTAGATTTGCTATAACTGTTTGATATGTTTGTGTAACTAATCTATTTTATATTATAATTTAATTGAAACCAAGTTTAAAGCTGGTTAAGCAATTTTCAGTCAACAACGGTATACATAAACAATATGTCAATATGTGTGCTGTAGCTGAGCTTAACTGCTTTTAATAAGCAGCTTAATTAAGTAGCTTAGTGATGCCAACTGCTTTCAGCTAAGCTGCTTCTTTCAAACAGCAGTTTGGTACATCTCTGTATGGTAGTGTAGACCGTTGCCAATATTTGTATTGTATATCGATATTGTTTTAGACATACGTTGAAATGTATGCCAGTTTCAAAGTGTGAAACACATGCTATTGACATATGTTTCACTGCAGTTTTACCTAGCTGACAGAGATAATAACGTCAAGTTTTGTAAACATTTAGTAAAATGTAAGGTGATCCCTTAAAAATGAAGACAAATAAATATACTTTTGTTCTGTTTTCAGTTAACTGTTCAGTAATGTTATGGAAAAACTACACTAGAGTAGACATATCCACTCTATAGATACAACTCATGGGGTTAAGAGTTGGTTGTAGAATAGAATAGAATAGAATATTTTTATTCAAGAAATATTACATGCAGTGGCCCTGCTAAGTGAGAACTCACTTATCAGCAGGATCCAGAAATTACATATTTTATAAATTACATTTATAAATAAAAAAAAAAAAAAAAAACAGTATAATATTAAAGAATATACAGTAATGAAAACAATACATATCAGTGTGTATAGTAGTGGCAGATGGTGGGTATTAAAACTTAACTAGTTAACAATAGAAGTGGCATTAATAAATATTAAGAACTATTGTACATTTGGATGTGTAAAGAGTATCAAATCTTACTCTATGGCAACGACAGCTGATGCCCCCCCTCCACAGCGACCACAGCTGTTAAGCAAGCCTGTCACCACGGGAGCGGGAGCAGCCAGCAGCAGCGTCACGTTGTTTACTACATAACCAATAACAGACTCAAAGATTAAAAATCAAGAATCCTAACCAACGTCAATAATAAAAAAAACCCACCTACCCCCTTTTACACAGATATTGACCCACCTACCTACCCATACACCTCGAGTGGTATTGATCAACCCACTCTATATAAATACATTGTTCATATGGACATGGAATGAGTCCACCAGAGTCAACCAACCCACTCTATATACATAATACATGAGGAAATGGAAGTGACTCCATTAGAGTCAACCAACCTACTCTATATGCAATGTTCATGGGGAGATGGGATGACTGTATTAGATTCAACAAACCTACTTGTCAGACACAATTCATGGGGAGATCGTAATGACTTCATTAGAATCGACCAACATACTCTTTATAGACACTAGGGATGGGTCGGTCCCTAAAGTCGGTTCTATCAGTTAATGACAAAAGAACCGAAACAGAGAACCGATCGGAAAATCTCGCTTCTGCGGTCCCGGTTCTAGAAAACATAAATAGGGAGAGCTTTCAATCAGAAATGTTTCAGGTGTGAATAGTGCTGATAAACAGAACAATCAAACAACATCTGGCCACAAGATAAACCATGTATCTTTGTCAGAAAATATCTACCCATAGAAGGCTATTCTTTATTCTAAACAAAATATCTAAGTTAGAAAATATTCGCCCATAGTCTGGCCACTGTCTTATCAGTACGTGAAAAGAGACAGATAACATTAATGAATAGGAATTCACACGCAAAGGCTGTGAATTAAAGCCATTCAGTTTTTGTTCAAGAGACCAGAGTCTAGTTGTCCTTTACACCTATGCTCCACCCTTTTTTACTGTATAGTGACCATTTCTTATCATTTCCTGTCTGATAAAAAACACCATGTGGAAACATTCCATTCTGTTTACAACTCATCTAACATTCTGAAATTAATTATGCTTCTAATTTTATTGTGTATTTTGAAAAATAAAAGGTTTTTATGATGAACTTAAGATATTATTTTATTTTGTTTAGACTTTTAATGAAAAAATAATCCATAAAAAACCAAGGGTATTGGATTGAAAAATAAATTTTTAAGATTAATATTGTATCAAAACTAAACAAAATGAGTCTTTAGTATTAATACTTTAAAATAGTTAAATTTTATTTTTATTATTATTTTTGACAAAGTCTTAAATTGGATTAATGTGTAAAAGATTAATGTTTTAAATTGCATTGACTTAACATTTACTGACCCAAAATAGTTTATTATTTCTTAAATTTAAAACAAAATGTATACTGTAATTTCTAAAAAACATTAATGGTATTATTGGCTGTATAGTTTTTTTATGAATGTGAGTAGCATTTATATTTTCTTAATTCAGGATTGTCACCAATTGAGAAAAGAAGCAATAGTTAATAAAAATAGTTTTTTAAAATTAATTATTTTATTATTTGTTTTTATGTGTATTTTTAACGTACTACAATTACATCAACCTCTTAAATTTAGTTGTTGTAATTTCAATCAATTGTTGTGATTTGTTTTAGAATATATTTTATTACTAAACCAGACCTAAAATGGCAGCTTATTTTTCAATTTTCTCTAGGCGTATAAGTTTTGTAATTTCCTCAAGGTAAATTTCAATTGCATACTAAATTGAGCATTATGTTCCATTTGACTAAATTGTATACTTTTCAAATTTAAAGTAAATACGTTTTTGTGCAAAAAGTGTAAACAATCATACACTGAGAATAAATAAAATGTTACCAATCTCTAGTTATTGGAAATATTGTATTTCATTTTATAGATTTTTAGGGTGTATTATACTTTGTATTGGAGAAATGGCCAAAATACTATGCACTGTTTTACGGATTGATTCTACATAATTTGTTGATTCTCTAGAGTAAAGGTATTAAACAATTTTCGGAGACTTTCTCAAAAAGTTCTCAGAACCGAGAACTGGGAACCGATTTCAGTATAAAATCGAACCGGAACCGAAAAAAAATGGAACCACTAATAGACACATTTTATGGAGGAAGTATTAACCAATTTAGAGCCTCATTCCTCTGTCTACAAAGCAGGGTGAGAGCCTTAAGCCTATAGTTGTACTGGTATCCAAATTTTACTAGATTCTCTTTTTGATTTGCTCGATCAAATTCTTATATTCTAAATCTATTAATTTTCTTTATTGTTCTTATGAAAAGAACTTAAATGAAATATTAATTTCAGTAATATTTCAGGGCCAAGAAAAGAGTATTGCCAAGTCAAAATATGAAGAAGATGTTTATCCAAACAACCATACCTCGGTGTGGGGGTCATATTGGCACAATGGTGCGTGGGGTTACAAATGCTGTCACTCTTTTATCAAGGTATGTTATATTTCTGTTTATAAAATTAATTTAGAATTATTTAAAAATAACCTTGTATATAATACCTGAAGTATCGCATTTTATACTTGCTGAAGGTATAACAAAGCCACCACGCCGGCAATATACGAGGGCCGTACGGAAAGTAATCTCCGGTGTGCTTTAAATAAAACTCAGACATAATTAAAAATAATTTATTATATACATCCTAAAACTACATCTTTCAGCTATTTTTCAACATAATTTCCAAAAACATTCAAACACTTATCATATCTTTGCACTAACTTACAAATCCCTTCAGAATAAAAATCGGCCGCCTGTGCCTTGAGCCAGCCAGAGACTGCATTCTTGAGTTCCTCATCGTCCTCAAACCTCTGAGAGTCCAGCCATTTCTTCAAGTGCATGAACAGATGAAAGTCACTGGGAGCTAAATCTGGGCTATATGGTGGATGGCTAAAACTATCCCATTAAAATTGTTCAAGAAGGTCTTTGGTTTTTCGAGCACTGTGGGGTCGGGTGTTGTCATGAAGGAAAATAACACCAGACGACAATAAACCGCGGCGTTTGTTCTGAATTGCCCTTCGTAGGTTTTTTAAAGTTTCAACGTACGAATCTGCGTTGATTGTTGCCCCACGTTCCATTAACTCCACAAGAAGAATTCCTTTTGCATCCCAAAACAGAGTTGCCATTAACTTCCTGCCGGAAAAATCCTGCCGGGCTTTCGTTGATTTGTGTGGCGAGTGTGTATGACCCCACATCTTTGATTGTTCTTTGGTCTCCGGATTCACGTATTTAACCCATGTTTCATCGCCCGTTACAATTCGGTTCAGAAAAGAATGACCGTCTTGATCATAGCGCATAAGAAAGTCAATAGCAGAGTCCATTCGCTGGTTTTTGTGGTTTTCTGAAAGAATTTTCGGGACCCATCGAGCACAGAATTTCTTGTAGCCTAACCTTTCTGTCACTATTTCGTATAAAACAGTCCTAGAAATCTGAAATTCATCCCAAAGCTCTGAGATATTGAACCGTCGATTGTCCTCTCGTTGATTTTCTCGACAAGTCCATCGGTAACCACAGATGGTCTGCCACTCCTCTCTTCATCATGGACGTTAGTTTGGCCGTTTTTGAAATGTCTGACCCATTCCTGAACAACTCCTTTACTCATTACTGCTGGTCCATACAGTTCTCTATGAATGGCTGCCGCTGAATACTGCTTGGCTGTAAAAAATCAAATGATAGATCGCACCTCACATTTGGCGGGACTTTCTGACAGACGCCATTTTCACAAGCTACAGAAAACAAACTAGCGCTCGGACGACCTTCATAGTACCACGGCTGGATGCCGACTGACGAGACCTGAGCGTCAACGCTACTATGGTGGCACTATCCCCTCCACTTCCTATTCTATGAGCAACCGGAGGATACTTTCCGAACGGCCCTAGTAGTACAATAATTTACAGTGCAGAGAAAGGATATCCACTAACTTACTTGGAAAGATAAGTCTACATATAGAAACATAATAATTTATAATGCACAGTGCATGTTTTTGGTGCCTCAAAGGATGTAGTTTGAGTTGAGGTTCCATTACTTTGAGATATAAACAATGTAATTGAGATTGAACCTTAAAAGTGCTATTTCTTAAATATTTACATATTGTGAAAAACATTTTAATATACAAACTAGAAAAGGATATCACAAAGGCTCAGTGAACATAAATTTAAAGTAATTACCAACAACTTGAATCACCAGAAATCTTTTTAGTATAGGTTAAATAATATGTTAAAACCAGCATTATAAAACTTTTATACTATATACTAAGGCGAAACTGCTTGCATTCGGTCAACAGGACGGAACACACGCAACACAATTACTCACATCAGGTCAAAATGACAGATGTTCACTAGTTGATTTTCTACAGGCAACTAAGATGGTAAATTCCCCATTGCACTACTACTTCCAGTGGCGTATATATGGGGGGGCCGAGGGGGCCTCGGCCCCCCCCCCCGAAATATACAAAATTAAATATTTGTTTATCCATGAATAAAAAAAATGTTCATCACATTTTATGTATTAATGTATTAATATTTCTAAACATATACAATGATATCGGTGTAATTGTGTACATTATAAACATATATTATTTTAACTTAAAACATAATATTATCCCAATTTTGTAGGAGCTAGAATAGCGTAAAATGACATCTCCATGAGTTTACTTTTTGAACAATTTCCCAGGGGGTTACCCCCGGACCCCCCGGTAATGTGTCTTGCTAATACTTGCTTAACCAAGATCGGCCCCCCCCAAAAAAAATTTGTATATACGCCACTGACTACTTCCATTGTAGCAACCGCTTCCACATGTAACCAGTGACAAAGTCCAAGACTGTCGGCCACTATTGATTGAGAATTCCCAGAATAGCATTAAAAAGTTTAGAGCGTTGGTCAAAAGGACTGACAATGCAAGCAATGCTGGGTTAGTTATAGATGTTGCTAGACTCCAAAAATGGTTCTTTTTGAAAATAAATCTATAAAGTTTGAGAAGAAGTATGTAACTAGTTTTAAGTAAAGTGGTCATAAGTTGAGATAATGTTCCAATGCGGCAATGCAATGAGCATTGGGAATATTTGTTGTAGTTAAATCTGTTGTAGCAGGAATGACTTCTGATGGAAAGGGGTTGTACCACACCATTGGAGAATTTATGTTAATCTTGGAACAAAATACAGCACTGTTTGGTATAAAACCTTACCAGTCGCAAAGTTTTCATCATTTACAGTCTTGGTACTACAATGATTATTATTTTCTGAACACTTTTTATTATAAGCACAATATCTTTCTCCCTCATTTTTCACTTCTCTAATATAATGTGTCGTGTCGTATATACCAGAGTACTGTTGTAGTCTTACTTAGATTCCTGAAAGTCTAATGTAAATATTGTTCAAATATTATTATTTGTAGTTAGAATATCAGAAGTTACATATAATAAATTCATAATGTCAGCATTTCTAAACCTTATTTTTCTAGGAATCATACTGTGTTGGGGAGGCTGGAAAGGGAGCAGTTGATGTGCCTCAGCCACTGGAAGTGTGTAAAACATACACCAGTAAAGATTCAGAATCTGAGGAAGAAAATGCATCCTCATCATCATCCTCCTCAAGCTCTTCAAGTGAAGTATGTATTTAATGTGACATAACTTAAGAAGAATAGAAAATAACATTATTTCTAAAAAATATTACAAACATACATGCGATATAACAATAACACATTAAAACAAAAACTTAACATTGTTAGGTAAATATGTTATTAAGAATTATGATCAATTATGTATGTCAAATGATGCCATACCAGCATTATATAGAGTATGATTTCAGTTTATTTCTTTATCAAGACAGGTTTTTCCTCTTTTCTAATATTTTCACTCTTAATGAGTAATTTCTGAATATATAAAAAAAGCTAATAAATTAATAATAAATAACTAAATAAACATTATATTAAAGGTATTAAGGACACCTTTAACATGTCTTACTTTAGAAGACATGTTTTGGGAGTTCTGTGATTTCAAAATTACTTTAGTATCGTATGCAAATTAAATAAAAAGTGTTGTTAATGGCTGATGAGGGTTCATTATGTAGATTGAAAAGGAAAGTGGTCCCAAACATTGTGCGCATACGTGTGATGTACAAAAGGTAGTAATTTTCACTCAGATATAAATTTTGCCCCACTCCTCTAAAAAATTGCCTTGTTTTATTTTTTAAGTATGATTTGATTAAACAGAGACAAAGTTTTTCAAACTCTCAACTTGGACAATATTAAATGGTCAACTCTTGTGATTTGCCAATCCGATGTTTAACTTAATAAAGTGTCTGCAACAGTTGACCTTAAACATCAGTCAGATTAGACTGATGCCAGACAGATAAAATGAGACAGTATAAAATTAAACACTGATATAGTTTAGTTAGTTTGCTAATTTATTTATATAACTAATACACTATATATGAATCATAAAATTACAAAACAAGTAATTAAAAAATATATATAAATTATCTAATGTTTACTAGGCATGTTCGTCTGTCATCTTTATACATAATACATGAAGCCGGTTTTTGTTAGTGCAACGGTTGAGGTGTCAAAAAATTTTACCTCTGTTCGTAGTTGTGCAATAAGGTCTTTAATATTCAAAATTTTCACACTATGGGGCATGGGAAGCCCTCAAAGTAAGTTTTAATAATGTTAAAATGTTAATAATGATATCTATATAATGTTAACAGCTGTTGCAATGTAGTAAATAGCGTTTGTAATATTGAGGAGGTTAGATGTGTCATAATGTTATCTGTAGGGCTCCTCCTCAGTGGACTTGAAAGTTTGAATGAGAGTTGAAGTTTGAATGAATCTAATGCAGTTATTACCAACTGCATATTACCAAATGTAGTTATCTTCAACTGTCAAACAAAACAAATGAAATAAACAAGTTTGAAATGGGCTAAGTAATATCATCGGGTGTTTATACCAATAAATAGGTAGCAACGTAAGTAATGTGAGTGAGATATTGTAAATACTTGTAAAATTTTGATTTTACATGATACATTTTACCTACTAATATTTGTAGTTACAAGCCAAGGCCGAGGTGTCACGAGCGCAGCGAGTGACGGGGTTAGCACACAAAGCGTGCAGGGGTGTCCCCTTGTCAATAGTTAATCTTATGTTTTATTTTAATGTAAAATCACTCACATATTAAAGTAATGTTCATTTTAATAATACACATTCAGTATCACTAACACCTACATACAAAAATAATTACAATTTACATTTTCAAATGTAATACTATAAATAAACAGTGCAATATACTTTATTATGCACAGCACTTGTTTCCTCAACATCGTAAGATAAGCAGATTGCTTTTCAACAACAAAATATTCAGATTCTGTTGGAACATTAATGATTTTGGGCTTGGAGAGAAGAGGGATTGAACAACAGTATTCACACCTAGCAATGTTTCCTGTGTCTCAGCTGTGATGGGTTAACCTAATGTGATGTCAGAACATTTTATAAATATTGTTTATGATCTTGAGTTGACCTGGTAGCAATAAGCAGCTAGTCTAGCTGATGTGTGAGACATAATGTGTCTTTACTCAACTGATGGATGCGCCACACATTAGTTGAGTTTTGGCATCTAATGAGGAAGAACTGATGCCGTTGTTCTGAGCCATTCCTGGTGCTTTGATAGGTCACAGAACACACCAATTTTTATTGGTTTTGTGCTAGTGATTTGTGATCCATACAAGGCTCGAGCTAACTCATTCATAGTGATAGAATGCTGTTATGGTTCTGGACCCAAAGCCTAAATCTAATCAGCTTATTATAAAATAAATTGTAACTTTCAAAATATTTGAGTAGTCTTGGTTTAATTAGTTTTTCAAATACATAAGAAAAATTACTTAGTATAAATAATGGGGATTACTGACTATTTTAAAAATTATTTCCATCTTAAACATTAAAAACTAACTTGAAAATATTTTAGTTTATCTGGAAACTTTCTCTAATTATTACTTTTATTTATAATTGATAGACATGGATCTGCTATTACTCTTGATTTTATGTTGTTAACAGGAATTAAATTCCAGTATACACGTTTACATTTCTCGAAAATGTACTCTCTATTTTCAGTTTCACTTCATGATATTACAACTTTTTCCTCTGACTACAAATTGCAATGCTTAAGTGATTCATTTAAGAGCAGTAGGATTTTTTTTAGTTTCTTTTAGTCGATATACACTAATAAAATTACAATAGAAAATGTATTAAAAAACTGATCCATAAAATATTTTCTTAAAAAATAACAAACAATTGATTGTTTTTTTACATTCAAAACAAATTGTACTAAATAATTTTTTTAAATAATGCTGTCACATTATTCATATTAACTGCCCTTTTGATTTTATTTTTAATTTGTAAATCAAGATGCTGGCTAATGTATACAAACTTATCTATAGTCACCTCCATAAATATTCAACTTATAAATGATGATGATAAATCATTATTATTTATTCTGTGTAATTATATTATCAATGGCAAAATGGACTGATCTTTGTGATTCTAGTAGATCTCATGAATATATCAATATAATATAAAACAGGATTGGGATGACTCACTTACTGAATGACTGTCTGTCTAACATGAGTTGTATTAACACATTGGCTGCTAAGCATGGAAAGTCAAACCTTTCACTGGATCCTATATAAAAAAGTTAAAACTCACCCCAGGTGCTAAAAAGTAATAATTGATAAATCACTTACCCTTGACTGTAGAAACCCTTTGGTAGTGTCAAAACATAAGATATGTGTTCATAGGACGTCATTCGAGTCATATACATTTATGTACGGAAAACCGTACACCAGGTACGCTGAAACACTCTGTATGCAGTCTAAGTCTTTTACATAATTTATGTATGTATATATATATATATATATATATATATATATATTTATATTGAAAATATAACAAAATACAATATTTGTAATGTTTTAGCACATAGTTTTTTTTGAGAGATTATAATAATATATACAATATATACATTGATTAGGCCTATTACGTTCTTTTTAGCCTTCGTGGAATTTATCAAAACAGGCCAGTGGGCACAATCCTGGTTCCCCCGGGCACTCTGCACACATGTACACTGTTCTTTTGTTGATTCCTTCCCTGTGGCATACTCTACATCTTTTACCAACAATACGGTCTCTATTATCACGTTTCATTATTTTAGAGATAACGTGAGGTGAGCTACGCAAAACTCTTGGAGGCAGTTCAACTTCTGGCAATAAACTGTCTATTACTTGGAGCCTAAAGTCATACAGTGATTTGCAGGTAGAGTCTGGATTAGCAAATAGGAAAAGTCGGTAGGCGTTAACCATCATCATTTGTAATACGTGAACAAAAATTTTTTTGTACCACCGCAACGATTTATGGTCGCACGGATAATAGGACAACATTTGGTCACTCCTATCAACTCCCTTCATTTCAGCGTTATAATGTACAATGGGCAAAGGTTTGTCTCTTAGTATTCCACGCCGGTTTCTTGACTGCGCCATTGTATTTTCAAACTCCGTGGACAAGTACAGGACAGATCGTTGGTCACACCATTTACCAACCATAACACCTTCTGCATATCTCTCAATTGTCTCGCCTTTTCTCAGTCTGGCACTTGTAACTTCCACTGGTAGATATTTCCTATTTGATCTTAGGGTACCTGTACAGTAAGTAAGTTTTCGTAACAGTTCTGAAGCTAGGGGGAAAGAGTTATAAAAATTGTCCATGTATATGGCATGTCCAACATTTAATTTTCCACGCATCAAACACCTAACAACTTTATCAGTATGTCCTTTTCCACCTAATTCTCCACCTTTTCCTGAATACAATAAAAACTTCAAAACTAACCCCGTAGGTTCACAAAGATTGTATAATTTCATTCCGTACTTATGGCGCTTCCCTTTGATGTACTGTCTGAAGCTAAGCCGGCCGCGCCATAAGACCATACCCTCGTCAATAGACAATTCTTTACACGGGTAATAAACTTGTAACATTGTATTATTGAAATGATCAATCAGCATATTGACCTTTTTCAATTTGTCATCACTAGGGCGATTGTTATTACAAAAGTGGAGGCACCTCAATATTACTAAAAAACGATCACGTGACATCTGCTGCCTGACAAACTTGAAGTCGAACATTCTGTTTGTTTTCCAGTAGTCGTTAAATCTGTTTAGGCGAACTGTGCCCATATGGAATAATAAACCAATGAAACGTTTTAATTCCTCAACAGTTAGGTCAACCCATTTGTTTATGCGCGACTTTGGTTGTAGATTAGGCCCAAAAAACACTTCACGCGCATAGCGATTTGTTTCGGCAACAATATTCTCTAAGAATATCAAGTTACAGAGTAACAGAAACCAGTCAATGGGTTTGTTTTCACCTGGATTAGGGACTAACAGTTCATTTTGCTTAGTAAATGGGATTGATCGCAACCCACTTGTTGCAGGTGACCAAGTTGGGTTGTATTCTATGTCCTCATCACTGTCTGATTCACTGACATCTTCCTCTCCGTCTTCCCCACTACTCTCAAAATCGCTTTCGTCTGACTCACTGTCTGAATAAAAGCTATTTCCTAACCTATTTGATGGTCCAGCCATTGTATTTATATGGTAAAAGAAACGAGAGACACTAACAACAACTATATACAAAATACACTATATATACATAAAACACGCACAACGAAAAAAACCACATGAACAAACAATCACTACAACACATTCAACCACGCTGAGGAACAATACGTATTTCTTTCACAAATGCTAGGCTCACACTGACCTAATGTTTATCGAAGCGTTCCATGTCCGGAATTCCGTACATCAGGGTGCGCGCGGAAACTACGATGTACGGAATACCGTACACGCAGCACCTTAAGTGAAACTCCGATGTACGGAAATCCGTACATGCCGCAGTGAACGCGTTAATAAAAATAGTCTACATTAAGCATATTTAAATAAAGATCTGAAGAAATTACATTTCATCCTACTACTGTCATCTTACTCCTCTACTGTCATAATCCTCCTTGATTTGTGCATTGTAGGAATTTAATTGTTCTTGTAACCGTTTTCACCATCCCGCTCCCATATTATTTTGTTTACATGCATCATCATGGATTCTATCCCCTATATTAGTCTATAATCTCCTATAATTGTTCTTGTAACCGTTTTCACCATCCCGCTCCCATATCATTTTGTATACATGCATCATCACGGATTCCATCCCCTATATTAGTCTATAATCCCCTATAATTGTTCTTGTAACCGTTTTCACCATCCCGCTCCCATATCATTTTGTTTACATGCATCATCACGGATTCCATCCCCTATATTAGTCTATAATCCCCTATAATTGTTCTTGTAACCGTTTTCACCATCCCGCTCCCATATTATTTTGTTTACATGCATCATCATGGATTCTATCCCCTATATTAGTCTATAATCTCCTATAATTGTTCTTGTAACCGTTTTCACCATCCCGCTCCCATATCATTTTGTATACATGCATCATCACAGATTCTATCCCCTATATTAGTCTATAATCCCCTATAATTGTTCTTGTAACCGTTTTCACCATCCCGCTCCCATATCATTTTGTTTACATGCATCATCACGGATTCCATCCCCTATATTAGTCTATAATCCCCTATAATTGTTCTTGTAACCGTTTTCACCATCCCGCTCCCATATCATTTTGTTTACATGCATCATCATGGATTCCATCCCCTATATTAGTCTATAATCCCCTATAATTGTTCTTGTAACCGTTTTCACCATCCCGCTCCCATATCATTTTGTTTACATGCATCATCACGGATTCTATCCCCTATATTAGTCTATAATCCCCTATAATTGTTCTTGTAACCGTTTTCACCATCCCGCTCCCATATCATTTTGTTTACATGCATCATCACGGATTCTATCCCCTATATTAGTCTATAATCCCCTATAATTGTTCTTGTAACCGTTTTCACCATCCCGCTCCCATATCATTTTGTTTACATGCATCATCACGGATTCTATCCCCTATATTAGTCTATAATCCCCTATAATTGTTCTTGTAACCGTTTTCACCATCCCGCTCCCATATCATTTTGTTTACATGCATCATCATGGATTCCATCCACTATAGTAGTCTATAATCCCCTATAATTGTTCTTGTAACCGTTTTCACCATCCCGCTCCCATATCATTTTGTTTACATGCATCATCATGGATTCCATCCACTATAGTAGTCTATAATCCCCTATAATTGTTCTTGTAACCGTTTTCACCATCCCGCTCCCATATCATTTTGTTTACATGCATCATCATGGATTCCATCCCCTATATTAGTCTATAATCCCCTATAATTGTTCTTGTAACCGTTTTCACCATCCCGCTCCCATATCATTTTGTTTACATGCATCATCATGGATTCCATCCACTATAGTAGTCTATAATCCCCTATAATTGTGTGCTTTTTTAGTGTGACTTCCATGACCAAAATTAAACAACTTTAGGAAAAGCATACTCTCTTGCTTAAAGCCTCTCTACTATAAACCATTCTGTATTTGCTATGGAGGTTCTACCTATGCTTTCACTTATCCTACACTCCTCTTCTATCAGTTATATTTACGGTTCTTCTACATTCCTATTCCCTTAGAATTTCCCAAATTGCTATTCTTCTAACAGAATCATATGCCTTCTTTCTGTCTATAATTCTTAAAATGAGCTTCTTATTTTACTCCCATCGTTTTACAAAAACTATCTAATTGTGAAAAAACTATCTAACTGTACGTCTTCCAGACCTAAAGCACTTTTACTCTTCACTCATTGCTTCTGCAATTCTATTTTTTTATTCTGTTAAATCCTAGCCTCAGAAATATCATTGTAGCATGGCTCATTAATGATACTTTTCTATAGTTAACTTCATAATGTTTTACTTGTTTAGCATAATGATATCACCCCTCCCCCAATCCTTCGGTATCCGTAAACTATCCCTCACACTGGACAAAACTATCATTAGCCATTACCTTCTAATAGGTCTCAATGCTTTAATCATATTAACCATCGTCTTGTCCAAATGACCTCCCTTTCTTTATACTATTCATAGCCATCTCCATGTAACCCTATCTGCTCTTTGTAGGTCTTATTTCTTCTCTTCCTTTTCAGTCTGTATGTTGTATTAAAAAAGGATCTTTTCTTAGTCTTTAAATACATGTCACTAACTCAGATCCTTCAACTAGATATGTAGGGCCATAGGATAACCACTTCTTATTTAAAGTTATAATTTTTCCTTCATTTCTTAAAACTTATAATTTTAAATAGTTTTGAAAATGTGTATACTTCTAATGCTTATATACTGAAAATAAGAAAACTAATATTAAGGCCTAAAACCTTTAAAATCCTATACCATTATAATAAGATTATAATTATGTCTGTTAGTGTATTGGAGAAATAAGACATCAGCAAACTTACCTTAGAAGACAATTCCATTAACACCATAGTAGTAGTAAAAAAACAAATGAATCACATAATCACAAATTTTCTGTACCACTGGCACTTCCTTCAGGTGATTCTTTTGTATATGTTACTACAACTCTGGTATTAGTGGACTTGAAGTTTGCTGATGTCCTATCTCTCCAATATACTAATTCCTGACCTAGTGCCCTTTAACCTAATCAAAATTATATCTATTTAAGAATGTTATGTTGCCTCTTGAATTAAACAGAGAATTTTAATTTATTTTTTTTAATTATAATTTAAATGTTATAACAACGAAGTCAGAATGGTTGCAGAAAAGCGGCGCCCAGAGTCCTATGCCTATGAGATGAGAGAGCTCCACAATGACAGAAGATGTGTATGGAGCTCTTCTCATTCTCCTCACAGAGCCTACATGTGGAGTCCTCTGTTAGGCCCATTATCTTCATATGTCTGTGAAGAAGATTATGTCCGGTCAGCATTCCTGTAACCGCCCTTACCTTGGCCCGGTTACAACTCAGCAGATCTCTGCTGTACCTGCGATCCGGTCCTTGGATAAGTGCACGAGACTGCCTGAGCCCGGACTCGGTCCTCCATCTGCCAGCGTGTTCCTTAGAGGTCCACCTGTCAATTCATCTTTTTACTTTTTAAAAAGGAATACCAAGTGCCGGCTCCAATCCCAGCAGAGGGCACTTTGCCCCTCTCCTAGCCAATGCATCGGCTCTCTCATTTCCATCAATACCAGCATGCCCAGGGACCCATATGAGTCTCACCTGTTCACGCTGGCAAAGAGTCTCCAAGATCCCCTGGCACTCCCATACCAACTTAGAGCTGGTACGTGGCTCCATGATCGTCTTTATGTCATGGCTGTCCAAGCAGATGGAAACTACTCCTCCGAAGCCACCTAGACGCATTTCTTCTTGTGTGGCTGTCATGATAGCCATCACCTCCGCCTGGAAGACGGTAGCATGGGCCCCGAGAGGTACAGACAGAACTTTCCGTGCCCCCTCCCGTACACTCCAGCACCCGCGCCTCCTTCTGTAAGTGAGCCGTCCGTATACCAGACGCTTCCTTTGACTTGTGCAGGCTCCCCATCCACTTATCTCTACTTGGAAGGAAGGCCCTGACCTTCCTTCAATTCTAGTCAATTCTGTACCTAGGTATCAATGAGTCTGTTCCCATCGAAAGCAACAGGTCCAGACCAATGTCCCTAGATATTATTTCCCCATGGAGTCCTGATTGGCCAGGCAACTAGCCACCAGTCGTCCTTATTCTAAAGGCCGCTTTACAAGCCTCCCCTTTTACAAACAGGTCCATTGGGCGGAGCCAATGGGGTTGTTCTGATTGCGCCTGTAATTCCCAGGTACGCCATTCTCTGACATCTGTCTAATGTTAGGCTTGCACTGTTCTGTGCCATGGCCGGCCACCAGACAACTGCCGCATAACATAAGGAGGGCCGAAGTACACTCGTGTATAGCCAGTAAACCATCTTTGGTTTAAGACCCCACGTTATCCCAATGGCCCTCCGACAAGCCCAAAAAGCCATTCTGAACTTCCTGGCTTTCTCCTAAAGGTGCTTGAGCCAGTTCAGTTAAGCGTCCAGGATAACCCCCAGATACTTAACTGACCCTGTAGCTCTTAGCACCATATTTCCCACCATAATGGGCATGTATAGGCCATCCAGCCTCTTCTTCCTAGTGAAAAGTACAAGTTCTGTCTTGTTAGGATTAACAGAGAGCCCCTTGTCCCTACATCACCTTTTTAGGAATCTCAAGGCAGCCTGTACGATGTCCGACACCGTGCTGGCAAACTTACCAACGCCCAGTATACACACATCGTCCGCGTATGCCTGAGCATGTACCCCCCATCCCTTTCAGCACCCTTAGAAGGTCATCAACCACCAGGGACCACAGGAGAGGGGAAAGGACACCCCCTTGGGGGCAGCCACTTCCCACTACAACTTGAACCATCGCTTCGTTCAGTGTTGCCTTAACCATTCTGCTGCGTAGGTAGGCTACAACCCATCTGGTAATGGTGTCCTTGGCGCCCGTCCTAGCGACAGCAGCGATCATAAACTGCAGGGAGACATTGTTGAATGCCCCCCCTATGTCCGTGAAGACACCCATGGCTAGCTCCTTCTGCCGAATCGTCTCCTCGACTCTGTGAAGAGCCGACTCAGCAGATCTCCCAGCCATGTATGCGTGTTGATTTGCATGGAGCGGGTTATCTCTCAATACCCCGTCCCTCGTATGCCTATCGACCAACCTCTCCAATGTCTTTAATAGAAAAGACATGAGGCTGATCGGTCTGAAATCCTTAGGTCTGGAATGTGTGCCCCTTCCAGATTTGGGGATATAGACCACTTTAGCGGTCCTCCACAGCCTTGGGATGAAACCCAAGGCTAGGGAAACCCTACATATTATGGTCAGGTGGGGTAGGAGCGACTCCAGGCCCCTCTACAAGAGCACAGGCTGGATGCCATCCGGCCCAGCACTCTTGAAGGGGGCGAAGCACTCGACTGCCCACTTAATCTTTTGCTCAGTGACAATCTTCTTTGCCTCACTCCAGTCCACGTGCAAGGCCCCAGTGCAAGTCCGCCTAACCAAACTGAGGGGGCTCGCCTCTGGTTCCTCGACGGATCCCGGAAAGTGAGTCTCAAATAAAAGTTGCAAAGTCTCTTCTTCTGATCTGGTCCACTCCCCATCCTCTTTAATGAGGGGTCCCAGTCCTCCCCCAGGGTCCTTAGCCAGCACTTTGTGGAGCCTAGACATCGCTGAGGTCGTCTCTATAGAGGTACAAAAGCCTCACCAGGAATCCTGGAGAATCTACGAACCTCTCATCTGTAGTTTCTTTGGGACTCCCGGTAGGCCAGCCAGTCAGCATCACTACCGGATCTGTTGGCCTTGCCGAGGAGCCTTCTGGTTCTCCGTCGATGGACCTCTAATTCTTGAGTCCATCTCCGGCTTCGAGCATCCCTTTCTGTCATCAAAGGGCAGTTGTTCTCATAAGAGGTGATTACGGCCTACGTAAGGAATTCCACCCTCTCCTCAAGGTCCTCTCCAGATCGAGTCTGGCCTTAAGGAATTAGATCCAGTCTGTCAGACAGTTCCACCGAGTGGAGGCCCAGTCTGTCTGTCTGGGATTCCTGTACACCCTCAGTGTTGTTTGGCCCTCAATCACAATTTTAGTGTCTAACTATTAAAATTAAACAATCATCTTTAAATACCTATAATCTTATTTTTTTGTTTTAGTTGCTTGTAATTTAATTGATTTGGTATTTATTAGTCATATTAAGGTTGTTTGCCTACTTATACAGATGCAGTAGTACAGATTTCCATAGTTTTTTGATTCTGAAATTCTTTATGTTATATTTTAAGATCATACTCATCTAATAAAGATCATTGAACTAAGTAATGATTGATCATTAATACACTCAGAAAATTATTATTCTGTTCTTAAATAGTTTTCTGTTTACTTATTAGCAGTCTGACAGTGAAGATGAAAAAAAGAAATCATCAAAGAAGAAAAAGAAGAATAAGAAGAAACTTCGGAAAGAGAAGTTGAGGCAAAAACGAAAAGAGAAGAAAAAAGAAGAGTCGTCAGAAGACAAACTAAAAGCTGTAGGTTCCATAATTGTTAAATTTGTTTATGTGTGTTAGTGTAAAGCTAAGTGTATAACTTGTCTTAATGAGTGATGTTCTCCCAAATAGGCCGGGATAGGCAAGCACTTAAAAACAAAACATTTGAGAGGAGAACAAAATATTCTTTTTTTCAATGGTTACTTTTTTTCTAAATAATAATCCACACCAGACTGTTGGTGTTATTTATTGTAATATTTATCAGAGCAGTAAGATACTGGTTATTAGTTAAGCCATTTATTTTTGACAGAACAAGCCATGTCCTCCATTAGCACATTTAAATCTGTACACTGTCAGACTGTTGGACTTGTAGTCGCAATTGGGTGAACTTTAACAAAGCATATAGAGAATATCAGTTGAAAGCAAGACACCACTCGTACGTATCTGTCCAGGCTGTAAATCAACCAAAGAAGTGGTAATTAAGTTATTGAGGGTAGTTGACATGTCACACCTTACTAGTTTGACTTGTTGTGAGATTGCGGTATTGCTTTTTTTGCTATTAACAAATTGAATGCTACATAATTGCGCACCTTAATGGCTAACCACAAAACACTATCACTTAGTACAGTCACAACTCCTACAAAAACGGCAGGAACAGAAAACGAACTACTCTCGAACACAAAAATTGGCACAACAGGCGGCGAGTGACACAGCGTTCCCTGACAGTAGCTAAACTCATGAATTGAAGCAGGAGCGCTATGTAAATCAACGTAGGCCGCAAGGCATGCCACTTCTGCGCTACGTTAATTAACGTAGGCTGCATTAAATGTGTTAATCATAGTTTCTTAATTTATTTGTGGTTAGTAGTATAATAGGAGAGATAGGACATCAGCCAACTTAGCTGAGAAGACAATTACACTTATGACATTTATAGACAACAACACAATACATTATACAAATGTTCAGTGCCACTGGCACTTTCCTCAGGTGAGTAGAGACTGACTTACCTTAGGTGACAGTGGTGGGGCTGTATATCTACAGAGCAACTCACTGATTTAATAGACACAACACAATACATTATACAAATGTTCAGTGCCACTGGCACTATCCTCAGGTGAGTAGATACTGACTTACCTTAGGTGACAGTGGTGGGGCTGTATATCTATAGAGCAACTCACTGATTTAATAGACACAACACAATAAATTATAAAAATGTTCAGTGCCACTGGCACTATCCTCAGGTGAGTAGAGACTGACTTACCTTAGGTGACAGTGGTGGGGCTGTATATCTACAGAGCAACTCACTGATTTTATAGACACAACACAATACATTATACAAATGTTCAGTGCCACTGGCACTATCCTCAGGTGAGTTAGAGAATGACTTACCTTAGGTGACAGTAGTGGGGCTGTATATCTACAGAGCAACTCACTGATTTTAATACAGTTTTGGCTAAGAAGAATCTGACTACTTTAGTTGGGTAACACTGATCAAAATTTCAGTTGTGGAGAAGAGTATGGGCAGAGACAGGCTTTTCAGGATTTTAGACTTTGGATTCATATCTATGGCCATTCATGCGTTTACAGAGGGTTTCACTGGTAAGACCGATACATTGAGTTGGGCAATATTGGCACTGGAGAAGGAGAAGAAGATATTTTATTTACAACACTGGTATTATATTTAAATTTGGCACCAGTTAAATAACTGCACTGTAGTTGGTGGAACCATTATACTACTTGCACTTGATCACGTGAGCAGTTAGTCTACGCTCCATGTTGTACATATTATTAAAACAGAGTTTAAAATTATGGTGCAGTACTTAGCGGATGTCACCATCACCTAAAGTTTAAGAACACATGCCTATACAATATCCTCACAATATTTATTAATCACCCAACAATTATTAGGAGTCATGGAAACCCACATTTATAAAATTACATGCTATCCCTTCCATTGTACACAATGTTTATAGTGGAATAGCAGTGAACATTTTAGAATAATCGCAATAGATAAGAACAATTTAGTTTCATTTTAAAACTTTTAAGTTTCTCATCAGGCTTGACAAGTAAATTAGATATGAAAGATTGTACAGAAACGACAAACATGGTTAACTATAAATCTACATCAGTTAAAACTTTAATATTCACTACAGTTTTAATCATGTTCATGCTTATTTTTAAATAGTAAATGATATTTATAGTTTTTCAACACAATCAATATCCACTACACTTTGTCCCCAATTAGATGGGTTTATTTGTTGAATGGCAGTAAAAATGTTAAAACTGTCGTTGTTTTAACATGTCGTTGATCTTCATATGTGTTGTATATAAAACAATATTCAAGGTTACTTTAAATGCTTTTTGGATTGTTAAGGGGCTAATTCATATTCATTTATTGTTGGCACTAGTGGTGCAGTAATGTAACTCAGCTACTTGGGAGATTTTAGGCGATAATAGAGTCTAAGCTCGGTCCTCTTAATACTTACATGGGGTCCGCTCTACGGTTGCCATTTACAAGATATTACCAGAGAAGTCTGGGGTGTTCTTGTGGGATGGTAGTCAAGGTTTGGATGTTGTGTAGAAAAGAAAACTGAGTAATCGGCATGTCATTTTAGCTAAAAATCAAACCAATACTACGTTGTTTGGATTCCACATGAGGATGTGCTATCTTAGTTGCTCTGGTTATTGGACTATTAAAAAATGTCTCTTTCTAAGAACAGTTGATCTTGGTTAGTAACAATGACTACGCTCCTTCATCTATACACATCAACTTATTCACCCATCATATCCGCCCATACCTTTACAGTCGGTGTACATTAATAATTAAGCTATTTTTAATAAACAGCGCAGTTATTGATTTTGACTAACCCATCTATCAATTCATAATTTTTCTACAAGATATCAGTTGTATGCAGTCAAGAATGTTATTTACTGTGTGCTATTAACACAGGAAATTGTTTTGGTCGACAAACCTACAGTTTGGAATTGGGAAATCAAATATCCTACCAGTTTTGTGACAGCTGACTATTGTAAATAAACAGTAGAGAGTGAGTAAACATGGCACGTCGCAAACCTATATGAGGTAGCGAGATCGATCTTTATATTGATAATGATTTAATATTTTTTATGGATAGGGAATATAGTTTTAAAAATATTGAAGACGATCCTATGCATTGATTGAGTGAAAATGAGCACAAATACGATGACAATGACAGTGTTAGTTCTGACGATACTGGTAGTGAGTTCATAGAAGTAGGCCTAGAAAACGTTGAAATTGATGGCTCTGTAATTTATTTACACGTTGAAAAATTAACACAAAAACATGATAATTATTAACAATGCTGATATTTTCTATCATTTTATGAATACATTTTATTTGATAAATTTATCATGTACTTATGCAATAAAAAGTCCAAATATAATTTAGACTAAACTGATTTTATTTTTAAATTTTCCAAAAATTAACATAACTAACATGTTAGTTTATTGTTATCTTACTTTTTATTAGTTTTCTGTAATTACTTGTAAATTTGGACATACGTTTTATAAGGATAAATATAATAACAATATTTATATCGTATAAAATTTTTATTTTACTATGAAATTACTCAAAATAATACAATTAACATGGTTAATCATTTATAAATCCATTTTTGTAATTTATTACTCTTTTCATTAGTATAGGCCTATAAATTTTTTTAACTAAAAAGAGAAAATATTAATTTTACTATAAAATTAACAACAAATTATCATTAACATTACAGTTTTCATCTTAATTTCATGAAAATATAGTGTGTTGGATATCACCAATAAACCCCACAAATTTCATATCAATCTGTGCACTAGAAATAAATTAATAGAATTTTAAGTAAAAGACTACATTTTAGGGGAAATTAATAGGATTTCCTATGGTGTTCAGGTCCGGGAGTAACTGGTAGGTCAAGGGTTAACCATACTTGGGAAAGTTAATGATTTTTTTTTAACTGGTTAAAGTTAATACTCTAAAAAAGTAAATAATTGAAGTTAAAAGTTAGGATAGATTGAAACTAACTGATTAAAGTTAAAGTATTAGAAAATTAACTAAAATTGAAAGTTAAAAGTTAAAAGTTAGTTTTGGTACAGTAAAATATACATAAACAAATACTTAACCTGTATGATCTTTTATTATTTATAATATCTTAGATAAAAAGGCCTATTTATAATACATTACTATACAATAATATTAATTAGACAATAGCAATTTCTACAGTAATTTTTGTTTTATAACTGAAATCTTAAAAATTAAATATTTAATTAATTTCTAAAATTGTTAACACGGGAGTAGTCGCGCCACATGCAGAACGCCAGTAGTCGCGCGTGAGCAATTTGCTCACGCGCATTTTATGGCTTCTTTCACTGCAAACAGTTTGTTTTAGCTTTTAAATATTTAATATTTATCTTTTTATAATCATACTTCTTCCATGTTATTATACTATAGTACATTTATTATTACATTTTATTATTTGTAAAGAGGTAAATAATATGCAAGACAATGAAAGAGTTATACTTACTCTATTTTATTTATTAGTGGACATTAGGTGGAATGAAAATTGTTACAGTGTTACTTTTGTATGTGTACAAAGATTATAAATCAAAGTTAGTCAGTGTCCATTCCTCCGTCCTCAGCACATCTAGTACACCTTGATGATGTATGCTCTTTGCAAATTGGATATTCCTAATTCGTTCCTGCTCCTTTTCGTAATTCATTACTGAATAATTAAATATACTAAATAATTAAAAAAACACGTATATACAAATAAATGACACAAAATATACAATATATAAGTCAGACAACAGTTTGATATTCGACTAACGAGACTAGTTGCGCGTGAGCAAATTGCTCACAAAACTGACAAACGCTTAGAAATCACTTCACGGCAAGCTCCAGGCACACACTAGCGGCCAGAACCACCCAAGGTCACGTAGGAGACAGTCGCCGCGAGGATTAGACGGGCTGCCAACCTCGGAAAAAAAAATTCCCGCAGTTACGAGCAAAATATATTATTCTGCTGCAATCTGCCGCGGGCGCGATTACTCCCGTGTTAACAAAAACTGACATAAGTCTTTGAAATTAAAGTTTTACATTTTTAAGCCATACTTTAAAAAATCAATAACTATCTTATAGGAAATTCACGATAACAAAACATTTTTTTTTATTGGCGCAGATATTAAGAAAGGCCAAATAATAGTGAAATGTTGACTCCAGGTGATTTTTATCAGACTGGAGATGATAAGGAAGGGTCACTGATAAGAAAGTATGGGCCGATTAGCTCTAAACAAAAACTGAACAAAATATACTCACTCTATAAGTGAGTGAAAGCAGATCTATTCATACTATTTTCGATAAGCAATTACGTGTATTAGATGTTTAAGAATTTGCCGTTCTGAGTGCATGTTTTATTATTACTGAAATAAGTTAATTAAAAATTATGAACTATCTAAATCATTAATAAAATACAAAACTAATTACCATTGATAATATTATTGATATAAATATTAAAGATAGTATTATCATTATCTTTACTTTTCGATGGTGCCGATGGCAAAATAATGAAAACAGAACTAAATATAGCAGTTGTTTCTTAAAATATGTCCTGCAATCTTGAAGATTGTTTATTCTGTTGCGTGTATCATATAATGGATTGATTTTACCTAGTAAGCCTAATTTAAAATAAAGTAAACGTTTGAGGAAATGTTGGTTTGATTAACCATTTAAATAGTTTTTCCCGATTACTTTTGAACAGGACAATTTAGATATGTAATTCTGTATGATCAATTAATCAAGTATTGACAGCATTAACGTCAAAATGCAACTGATTTTCCTAATTAATTATACAGATAGATGGGTAAACAGGTAAAATTACAGTATTAGAGTTTATGAAAGATAAACAAACTTAGGCCCAACACGTTGATTTAAAACAAGATAACTAAATGACTATCTCAACTTTATCTCTAAACATAAACTAATCAAGTGAAATGATCACCCCATGGACACAAGTCAATCCCACAACAATGGTATACTCGTTTGGTCCGCCTTTTTTTATTTATAAGGCAGTAAAATGTGAGTAAAGGGGAGGGAGTGCGTCTTCAAAACAGTGACCTTGCTTGTCGGTGACAATTGGGGGATGAGGAAAACAATCTGTCTTTGACCTGAGTTTTAGATACTTTCTCCCCAGTCCACATTCCACGAACCAAATGGCACCTTTTATCACATTTGAAAAACTAACTGAGTTACTTTAACCGTTAGCCAAATTTTCAACTAGTTAACCCTTTCCACTCCAATTACTGGGAACCCAGTTTCCCTATCAGCTCCATTTACTTTTAAGCAAAGATTGCCTACTACATTTGTTCAGTGGGAAAAACATATATCTGATAGTTCCAAAAAGCTGATGTATTTTTTCTTTGTTTCTTCAATGACTAAAGTATAGATTAATATAAAATAAAACATATATTTTTATTTTCAAAATTTTTTAATTATATATATTTATTGGAACAAAATTGAATTTCTAACAAAAAAACGGATACAAGGAGAATTTTTGAAAAATTTTAAATAGGAAGAATAGTATTTGTTGTTTGTTTTTTGTTGTTTGTATCCTTACAAACAAAAAAAAGTCATTTTCAAATATTTTGGACTAAATTATACATAAAAAAAATATATAATTCTAAAACCAAATTTTTTTGAAAAACAACATTTTTAACAAAAAAATTATTTTCACTACAACTAGTAAACAATTACTCCACAAATTTTATTTTATTGCTTAGCAACAGTCAATAGGTACATAATTTAGACCAAATTTGTAAGTAAAGCTTTTTTCAATAATTCAAAACATGTTATCAGCTAAAAATATAAACAGACAAAATCTAATAGCCTACTTACAACGCTCTTTCATTTTCGTAAAAATAAAAATATTATGACTAAACAGTAAAACAACAACGATAACCTAGCAACAACAATGCGTTTTATAAGCTCATTACGAACGATAACATATGACGGAACAAAGTGAGTGCAGATAGCTGTTGCAGTCAGCCAGCTGTTTACAGAGCAGCCACAGACGACAAACATTACATTTTCTGAGGTTTGTTTACCGATACTAAACTCAAACGGTTCCGAAAAAATTCTACAGATAGCAGCACATATCAAACAACAACCCTAGCGGTCAATAATGTAACTACGTCAGTCTAAATACAATCATAGAACGTTTTTATAGAGACGTCGGGGCCGGCCCGACATTGGAGTTAGTGCGGTAAGTTGCGTGGCGGGGCTGCCCCGCCACTTGAGTGGAAAGGGTTAAAGTTAGCAGTTGAACATTACCAAAACTAACGAATAAGTTAAAAAGTTAATAGAAAAAGTAACAATTAAACTTAATCGTTAATTATTTTTAATCGTTAATCCCAAGTATGGGGTTAACCTTGTTAATTTAACAAGCTGTTTTTTTTATGTTTAGGCCTTGAAGAAAGTTGATGAGGATAGAGAAGCAGCTGACCAATTACTGAAAATGGATGAGAGAAAGAGGCCCTACAACAGCATGTTCGATGTGAAGAAACCCACAGATGAGGAGATGGAAGCATATTATATGAAACGTAAAAGAGATGAGGACCCCATGAAATTTTTTTAAACTATTACTTTTGTTGTGTACAGATGTAAATAATTATTTGTAATGTTATAGTAAATGTATTTAGTAATAGTAACTAAAATTATATATGAAGTGTATATTATAATAATATTGATAAAAATTAATTGTTGTATTGTCAAAATAAAACACAGTAAAAAATTGAAATGTGTTGTTTAAACTGTTTTAATATCAGCTACATGCACGGTACATCTGCTAAATACACAATACCGAAAAGAAACCCGATCCAACTTGGCAGACACTTTATATTTACAGAAAAAGTGCATCTTTTTATATGAAGTTTTAGAAAATAAACCAACATATATTCTAATAAATGATTCATAATAACTCAAAATTTTTAATTCATCATAATATTAAGGTGTATTAAACAACATGCAATGCCAAGACCCAAGCGTTACTGTTAATAAACATGTACGGTGATATTGACCCGCCCACTCACCCATACACGTACGGTGATATTGACTCGCAAACCCACCCATTCACGTACGGTGATATTGACCCGCCCACCCATACATACACGTATGGAGATATTGACCTGCCCACCCATCCATACACGTATGGTGATATTGACCTGCCCATCCACCCATACACGTACGGTGATATTGACCCGCCCACTCACCCATACACGTACGGTGATATTGACCCGCCCATCCATCCATACACGTACGGTGATATTGACCCGCCCAACCACCCATACACGTACGGTGATATTGACCCGCCCACCCACCCATACACGTACGTATCCCTATTCAGTCACAATTCACACCCGCCCACCCATACACATACAGTGTTATTGACCCACCCACCCATACACGTTCAGTGGTATTGACCTACCCGCCCACCCATACACGTACAGTGGTATTATATAAGAGTATATTATAAGTGGTATTGTATAAGAGTAAGTACAACCTAAAAATAAGATTTTTACTGGAAACACAATTTTTAGGTTAGGTTAAAGGGCACTAGGCCAGGAATTAGTATATTGGAGAGATAAGACATCACCAAACTTACCTTAGAAGACAAGTTCACTAACACCAGAGTAGTAGTAGCACACACAAAATAAACACATAATGTCACAAATGTTCAATGCCACTGGCATTTTCTTCAGGTGAGTTGAGAGAGAGAGACTTAATACAATGTCTGTCTCTCTCCCTCCCTCTCCTCACCTGAAGGAAATGCCAGTGGTATTGAAAATTTGGAGATTAATTGTTTATTTTTACACAAATCGCACAACTAAGCATCCGGCAAGACACACTGGAACAGCAGATGAAATCACTTCAGGATCATTCTAAAATCTTAGATTCATTGTGCCTGGCCAAATCTGAGACTGATAAATCCCAAAGCAGAGGATAAACTATCCCACACCACTTAGTACAAGATCGTACTAAAACCCCCAATGAGGACTTGATTGGGAGAGTCAGTCAAACTCCAACAAAAAACTGAACTCACTACAAACAGTGAGTCAGACAAACTCCGACTAAAAAACTGAAAAAATCAAAAAATATGTTAACATACTCCACTGCTTCATTTACAAACACAAAGTTTTACACAAAATATTACTTTACATTTCATTTCTAATATTTCATGTCAATGTCATCAATATTATTAAGTTTATATTATTTTAAATTTCTTTGTGTTAGCTTATGTGTTCAATGTTATTTCATGCATGAATTTTAGTTATAATATGTTTATATGGCGAGTGCATAATTATTGAAATCTATTTATTTAAAAAGTGTAGTTTGTTTTATTGATTTTTGTTGAATTTTGTTAGGCTTATATTATTTCATTTCTAATATTTCATGTCAATGCCATCAATTTATCAAGTTTATATTATTTTAAATTTCTTTCTTTGTGTTAGCTTTTGTGTTCAATTTTATTTCATGCAGGAATTTTAGTTATAATATGTATATATGGCGAGTGCGTAATTAATTATTGAAATCTATTTATTTGAAAAGTGTAGTTTATTTTATTGATTATTGTTGAATGTTGTTAGGCTCATATTATTTTATTCATTTCTAATATTTCATATCATTGCCATCAATTTATTTAATTTATGTTAGTTTAATATTATCTCTTTGTATTAGCTTTTGTGTAGTGCAAATTTTTATTTCATGTAGGAATGTTAATTAAATATATGTCACGTGCTTGATTTTAAAAATTAATTAATTACAAACAAATTTCAAGTGGGCCTACTTGTCTATAAGAAATTTTTAAATTTGTATAGTAGTAAGTTTTAAGAACTATACAAAACTGTGTACTTAATGTAGAGTTTTCTTATTATAAATATTATTCTTGTTTTTAACTACATACTTGCATAGACTATTAATATGTTCTTTTTCAAATGATTTTATGTGTCACATTTTTGCTTTTGTATTTCATGTAATTTACATATATATGTATATATATATATATATATATATATAGCTGTTAATTTACAAATATGTCTGTATTTTCTTATTGAATGAGGGCTTTTTTGTAAATAGTTAATGTTTATAGTTATCAGTGCCTGTGAAAAAATCGAATAGTCTTGTTCCACAGTAAAAAAAATTGTTTTCAACTTATTTTGACTATTTTGACAACTTATTTTGTATTTTTGTTAGATTTTTTCAACATACAATAAACAATTGTTTTTAAAATAAATGTTTATACCGTTTATGTGTGTTTTTTAGTTACCGTAAGTGACCTGGAAATTATTATTTAACATCCTGGAAAACCTGGAGTTATGCATGAATTTTTAAATCCAGATTTGCTGGCCACCCTGACAAACTCTAACAAAATGAGGAGGGATAATATGTTCAGCGTGTCACTGCAGGTTGCCAAAAGTAAAGCGCAAGTATACTCAGCGGAAGTGCCAACCCCACCAGTACTGGAAGTAAACATAACACACCCAGTATATCCTCAGATGGGCCAAAACACACAAATAAAGTCGCTTCTCGGCTTTCCAAGATCTCCACCAGCCTGGGCCAAGATCCGAGAGGAAGGGGAAAGTGTTCAGGAGTTTTTCATAGAAAACCAGTACATAGAATAGTACAAAATAATTTCTTTGGGAACCCAGCTTAAACATGAGGCTACATCAGGACAAGAACATTGCCCAGGAAAGGCCCACCTGTCTACAACCGCTGAAAACCCCAACTCCAATACAAAAAATGACAACTATCCTGACATCCCCGTTAGTGTTCAACACAACCAGCCAGATAGTCTTCAGCCACACTTAGATAGGAACGACACCTCTCAAAGCATAAATCTACAAATATACCCTGACATCTCTACAGACATTAGCATTTTTTTTTAGATCTCAGCCCCAAGAAACAGGAAAAGCAAACAATTTAACAATCCTCCACCAGAACATAAGAGGACTGGCAAAAAAAGTTGACAGGCTAAATCATTTTCTGCATGAAGTGTGCCCCAGCCTTATAGTATTAACAGAACACGGTCTCAAACAAGAAGAAGTCAAAATTACAGCAATTCAAGGATATACACTGGTGACTGAATATTATCGAAAAAATCACAGGCTGGGAGGTGTTGCCATTTACTGCAGGGAAAGTCTCTTGAATGACATAGAAGCTATAGGAATAGCTCATCTCTGTGAAGAATTTCTACTGGAGGCAGCTGTGGTTCGTATTAAAGCTCAAGGAAAACACTTTCACATACTTGGAGTTATCGACCGCCTGGAGGAAACACAAGAACTAGTGTGGACATATTATCACACATCCTGGATCATAATCAAGCTCACAATAAATTATTTATACTTATTGGGGATATAAATATTGACAATCTAAAAGAAAATAGCCCAGAGAGCCTGATTTTTAACACTGAACTAGCTACACATAATATGAGGAGATTACCCCTCCCTCCAACCCGTATTACATCTGAGACATCAACATCTATTGACTGTGTTTGCATTAATTTTATTGACCCAGACATTACTGCAAGAGTTATACAGTCTGGTCTGTCAGACCATACGGCTCAAATGTGCAAGCTTGGCTGCCACACAGATAAAAACTTGACCCAAACCCTTACATGACAACTGAGCAGAAAAAACCGATACTCTCAAGTCCTTGCTATCGATCAAAAACTGGGATGCTGTATATCATGCAGTGGATACGGAAACAGCTTTTACCACATTTCAAGAAGTATTACAGATAGCCTTAGACATTTCCTGCCCACAAAGAAAGACCAAGAAAAAGATAACAGGAGACCAAGAAATTATTATGACAAGGAAACAGCTGACTCAAAATACTCCTATTTAAATGCTGTAAAAAAACATGAAGTTACAGGAAGTGTACAAGACAAAGTTACAATGGAAAAAAAATTGTATGACCAAAAACTACAGAGCCTACAACAAAATGCAAATGCTCAGCTTATAGAAATATCTAGTAATAAGTCTAAAGCATTATGGAACCTAATCAACTCAGAGAAACAATCAAAACTACCCAGCCAATTCTGTCTTAAACTTAACATTAACAATAAAACTGTAGACAACCCAGTGGAAGTAGCTGAATATCTCAATACATACTTTGCCCAGATAGCAGAAATTACTCTACAGAAGAACAATCAACAACAGAGAGATAACGGACTACAAGAAGAACAAGCTCTTGCAGTTTCTCCTATAACACAACCATTTCATTTGACTCCCACAACTATAAATGAGGTAAAATCTGTAATCTGCAGTCTAAAAAATTAATCATCCAGTGGCATAGACGAGTACTCACCGAAAATAGTTAAACATTATGCTGAAGAATTAGTCACACCTCTCACAGCAATTATAAACCAGTAATTTGCTCAAGGTCACTTTCCATCTGGACTGAAGGTTTCTAAAGTATACCGGAAATATAAAAAAGGATCACCATCAGAACCCGAAAATTATAGACCCATATCACTGATTTCTACATTTTCCAAAATCATTGAGGAATTAGTTCTGACAAGACTAATGAAACATCTCAAACACCATAGACTACTCACAGACTGCCAACACGGATTTCAGAAACAGAGGTCAACAACCTCTGCCTTCATCAGCCTTGTTGAGACCATCGATAATAAAAAATATAGATAACATCGATGATAAAAAATATATTACATCTCTATTTTTGGATTATAGCAAGGCTTTTGACTGCTTGGGGCACAGTCTGATCTCAAAAAAACTTTTAACCCTGGGAATTAGAGACATTTCAAACAAATGGTTTGTAAGCTATCTACATGGAAGATCGCAAGTTGTTGAGTTACAATGCGCCACATCCGGTGTCACATGCACATTCAGATCTAATCTGAAACCAATCACTAGGGGAGTTCCTCAGGGATCTGTGCTAGGCCCTATATTGTTCATTCTGTTTACTAACGACTTTCCATCATTCCTCCAAAACAACAGCACTCACTGTCTAATGTATGCGGATGATACAACCCTTTTAATAAAAGATGAATCAGCAGAAGAACTTTATGTAAAATCTTTAACATCACTGCAAAATGCTCTCATGTACAGCAAACTCAATGACCTAGCACTAAACCCGGGCAAAACAACTCAAAGGCATTTCAGTAGGAAAAAAGACCAAACACCAAGTCTACAAATACATCAGTTGGTAACCAGGTCAAGTTTTTTGGTATCATAATAGATAACATGCTTTCATGGACAGAACATGTAAATAACACCTGCAAAAAATGAGCACAGGACGCTACCTACGTAGTCAAACGTATCAAATGGATTGGAACTTAAGAAGCTGCAAAAACTGCCTATTACACATTAGTGGAATCATATATCAGATATGGACTTGTTGTCTGAGGCAGCTCTGCTGGAAACCTTAACAGAGTACTCATATTACAAAAGAAAGCAGTTAGGACTCTAGCTGGATTGGAACCACTTGAAAGCTGCCGACAAGCCTTCCAGTCTCTGGGTATACTAACAGTAACGGCTATCTACATATTTGAAACAATCATACATGTTGACAGACTAAACCTCCAGAACAGTGACGTCCACACCTACCATACCAGTGCTTCCAGATACATACTACCTCAACACCGCACTGCTCTTTTTGGTAAAAAACCATCATACATTGGTAGAAAACTCAAAAATATGCTCCCAGAAAACTCTCCAATATACTAACACCAGAGTAAGTAGGTAGTTAATAACACATAATCTCACAAATAAACTCACAAAATAAACACATAATCTCACAAAATTTCAATGCCATTGGCATTTTCTTTAGGTGAGTAGAGAGAGAGAGACTTCCACTATTGCTAGGTAGGTGGCTGTGTGATCTTTAGGAGTGGGAGGGAGGGGGAGAGGGAAATGAAATGAAAATTGTCTTTATTAGGCGGAGTTAGGACTATTAAGACCTCTCTTCCACTCAACCTTATTTCCAAAAATATGTTGTTTTTTTAACTATATGAAATATATACAGTAAATTTTACAGTTTCTTAAATATCTACTTGTATATCCTAAAACAAAAACAATAACTTATATCTAACATTTTATTGATAAAAATGGCAAAACAACATTACTGATATTAAAATATTAAAGACATAAATCAATATTCAGAAATTAATTATTTCTAATATCATACATTCCACACACATACAAATCACTCGTGAACCACAGCCCCGCAACCCCCACCCACCCCTACCGGCCCCGCAGAAGCCGGTCCTTTACCTCCAACCCGAAACGAGCGCGCTTATCAATGGTCCTGATGTTATCAGGGAGCAAATTCCATAAACGACAAGCAGAAACGGTAAAAGAGTTGCTATAGAGAGTGGTGTAATGAATAGGCACTGATAGTAGGGAGGCTCCCTGACGTGTATTTCTGGTACTGATTTCGGAGATGAACTTGAAACGCTCGGACAAGTATTCAGGAGATTTAGTGTTTAAAATATTAAACACAAGAATAAGGATGTGGTATTCACGAAATTGTTTTAGTTTGAGCATCCCTAACTTTTTGAAGAATGGAGAAACATGATCATCCCGTCTTAAATTGAATATAAATCTAATGCAGAAGTTCTGTGCTCTTTGAAGACTGCCCGAGAGCTTAACAGTCATGTCATTGATCACCACGTCACAGTAGTTGAAGTGAGGCAGATCCAGAGTTTTTACTAGCATCACTTTCACAGAAAATGGCAGATAGGAAGCACATCGTTTAAGACTATGAATGCCAGCAAACAACATATACACTAAAATACACAAATTTCACTAATAATTCACTTCAAGTGACATTAAAAACACTTCACAGATAACAAATATACCTGTTTATACTAAAATAAACGAATAATTACACTTACAAATAATAAAGTAAGAATTTAAGAAGTGAAAACACCAAAAAGACGCTATCAAAATAGCTGACAGACTCGCAACTAAAAGTTGAGATTCTTATTATACTATTTCACCGTGCCTTGCGTCTAAAACACCAATCGGGCATACCATTGTAAACTAGAAATCCTCCCCTTTATAACGGCGTTTAAAGTATGACGATATCGTTATTGATTGTATTTTAATGAGTCATTATACCAGAGAGTGCAATACGGCTAAAACTGCAGTCGGTTTTTTCAGTTCAATGAACAGTTGCCTGCATCATTATCGTCTATTGAATGTTTTTAGACTGTTAATGTAAAGTCAAATAAGTAATAAGGGAAAATTGATTGGTAAATAAATAAATGATTGACATAAATAAATTATAGTTCAACACTGAAAGCAATGTTCAAAATAGGAAATGAGTGGTTTTTATTTATAACAAACAAGGGTGGGTTATTAAAAAAAAAAAAAAAAAAAAAAAAAAAAATAAACAGCAACATGACTGTGAATAGACTGATGGTCCAAACAACTGGTTCTAGTCTAATAACTGATTTCAGTTTTCACTTGAATGAACAAATGTTTTCAGTCGTAAATAAATTCAACTGGATTAGTGATTGCAAAAACGATTGAATTGGTTGTTCAACAAAAACCGATTGAATCAGTTGTTTTCAAATTTCAACTGTTGATCTCATCACTAACTTCAACCACTAGATTACAGAGGTGCGACAGGAGATGAGTCAAAACCACTTTATAACAGATAGGTCTCTCTGTGAGAGGTTATAGTACTGTGATGTTGTGCTGTAGTTCTTGTTTTTTTCACCAATGCTCTCTAGTAAACATATTTTCTCTCAAAAACTTTAATTTATTGTTTGGTGCATTTATACAATGCTAAACAAAAGACGTGTACCATACTTAGGCTACTTTGGTGTACCATTAAACCGTTTGTTTAATGATTTAATTTCAAATACATTATTGTTTTACCTAATTATAATAATTAATTAATGATCTGTTTTTTTTTTTTAATTTTAGTTATGGAAAGTTTAAAAGCCGAAGAAAGTGAATTTTTAACATCTGAATCCAGTGTAAAATTGGCATATACTACAGGAGAATCTTGTGCTAACCAGCACAATATGTTAAATACTCCAAAGAGTGCTGTGTATGGCAATGATACTTCCATTATTAATGGTAAGTCCTTAGTTCTCATAACTAAATTATGTTTTAGTGTACACTTTAGTCCCAAAAATGAATTTTTGGTCTTTTTCAATTAACCCTTTTGAGATATATGTTTTTTGCACTTATCCATGTACTATTTATCTGTATACTATAAAGCACGATCTAGGGACTAACTGACTGACTGACTGACACTAAGGCTCGGTGCACACTAGTGATAAATCACCGCCGATTATTTAATCGGCCAATCTGTGCAACATAGTTTTAAATGGGAATATGCACACAGGGCAAACAACAATTTTTAAATTGCCGCCGATTTAAAAATCTGCTTCATGTCACAGATTTGTAGGCGAGGCGATAGTCGGTCTGAAATCTGTAACGTACAGGTTTTAACTTCTGCGCGCGCACTGGTGGCAATTGTTTAATCGCCCATCTGTATCATCAGCTAATAATAATATTAATCTTTTTTACTGTGTCAGATAAAGTACATTGTATTGCAATAGTCATAGTAAATTAAATAGTCTAAAATTTTCCATTCATTCCATCAAAGTCACTTTCAAACATACAATTTTGCATTAAAGCTAAGTTTACACTAGCATGTAGCAGTGGCGCCACTAAATCGCGCCAGTTTTAGTGTCATGACACTAGCGGTTTACACACAAAAGGGAGTGTTCAAGCCATGCCACTGTTAATGGCGTCATTTTCATGGAGACACTCGAGTTTTTTGCACAGAAATGGTTGGTTTTATTTTGTAGCTGTTGTCTGATTACCTTTAAAATGTCCGATTACATTGAGAGTGTTCGGAATGTGTTAGGAACAGTGATTGATGTGGTTAGTGAAGAGTTATTGGAGGAAGCACGTGACATTGTGAGTCGGATTAAACCCAGGAAACCTAGGTCCTGTTGGGAAAGGAAATGGATAAGCAGAAGGATACATTTTGGTGCATCCAAATTGTTAGAGGAACTTGCTGCTGAGGATAATGAAAGCTTCAAAAATCATCTAAGAATGACAGAAGAAAAGTTTGAGGAGTTACTAAAACATGTTACGCCTGCAATTCAAAAATCAAATACAAAGATGAGGTTGGCTTTACCAGCTAGACTAAAATTGCAAATTACATTGAGGTACCTGGCTACGGGTGACTCGTTTGTGTCATTGCAGTACATGTACCGTGTTCCTAAGTGTATCTTTGCATTTTTTAACTGTTAGATCCTTTTTTTGCATGAGTTTAACTATTTCACCCCATGCGTATTCTTTGGCATTTCGATCTTTATATTCGGGGACTTTGTAATTCCATAAGCAGGGGAAAAGTTCATACAATTCGAGAAATCGGTCTATCTCGGCCGGCTTCCATCTATCTTCCTTCTTTTTACCTTCAACTTTTTCTGGAATTTCTACCTGAGCATCATTCTTCTGCTTACTCGGATTCTTAACCTTTCCTTTTGATTTTTTTATTCCTAACACTGAGTATTCTTTCTGACTACTATCGACTTGATCACCAATCAGTTCCTCCATCACCGGTCCAGCTTCTGTTTCTTCCATGACAACAAACACTTCACTGTATAAAATTTAACAAACCGAAAAACACACGTTTATACAGCAAGCTAGGTAGACGTCCGTCACTAGCACTGGCGCTGTGATTTACACGGGCTACCTGAAGTGACGCGTCAGTACAGATGGCGCGTCAGCCGCTACTGGCGCCACTAAATTTGTCGAAACATATATTAGTGGCGTCACTCCAGATGGCTCGCCACTGCGCCTCTCCACTAAAAATGGAGCGTCATTAGGGGTTTACACGGTCCATTTTTGGCGCCACTTTGAAGCCAGTAAAAGTGGCGCCACTGCTACATGCTAGTGTAAACTTAGCTTTAGTGTCATTCATTTGAATTCCATCCAATATAAATCTGGTCTGTGTGTTCATAAGGCCTCCCAGTTGAGTGCCATAAACGCGTTTGTACTATAAAATGCAATCAGAACTTGCTTGTAAAGGCAGAAGCCAATGAACTACCGTTCTGTGTTTCATAGTTCGGTAGTTGTCCAGGGGCCTCTAGTTGCATAGAGTGTATGTAAATACTTCTTATGAGATTGAACTTCGATTTGAAAAAATGCACGTAGGCTAGGCTAATCAACATGAAGAGACAAAGTAATGTCGACAGTTTCAAGCTTTTGAAAGCTGGTTTGCACGACTCATGTGCAATTTTGCGATTCTTCGGACTGCCTTTTTTTGAAGAATGAAAATTCTAGAAAAGTGTGCGTTTTTGCAACCTCCTCCCCACAAGGTCAGTCCATAGGAGTGGTGTGGGTAGATTACTCTGTAATAAGCCGTCATCAGTACCAGTATTTGGTAGTATCAGAGTCAGGCAGTATTTGGATAGTTGTCTCAAGACAGATGCCTGAGATTAGTTTTGAACACACACTGTCTACGTGAAAACCCCATTTCAACTCTATCCAGGTGAATTCCAAGGAATTTTGTCCAGTAGACTTCTCAATCTCAGTCTCATCCAACATGACAGTAGGAAATTGATCTGAATTGGTTTGGCACAAATAAAATTGGTCGAATGACGATTTTCCAACGTTTGTTCTGAGATTGAGCTTTTGGAAATGTTGAATGGCACTGCTGACCTCAATTGAAATTATCTTTTTGAGCTCTTTGGTAGAGTTCACGCTGAAACAGAGCCGTGTCATCAGCGTACTGTACGAGTCACCCTTTTTCTACTGATGAAACAACATCGTTGACATATATCAGGAAAAAGAGAGGACTGAGCATGTAGCCTTGGGGGACACCATCAAAGTAAAGATTCTCCTCTCCTGATCTAGCATTAGAAATATTTATAAATTGGGTTCGATGACTGAGATACGATTGAATCCACTTAAGTGGCACTCCTCGTATCTCAAATTATTCTAGTCTGTGAATCAAGGTGCTATGATCAACACAGTCAAAGGCCTTCGACAAGTCAAGGAACACACTGAGTGTCTTTTCTCGTCTTTCAATACCCTCCGCTATAATTTCGACCAGACGCACAACTACATCTATTGTCGTTTTACTGCCTCGGAAACCAAATTGGTTAGTTGATAGTAAAATCGATCTTTCAAGGAAATTCACCTTCCGAATAAGGAAAACCTCTTCAATGACTATTGAAGGCCCAGTAATATAGAAATTGGACGGTAATTTTCAGTTGTAAAAGGATCGGGGTCACTTTTGCTTTTTTGAGATCAGAGGGAAATGTTCCCGAGTGAAAAGAGAGATTAATCTAATGCTCGAGTGGCTTCAACAGGTGGCTCGAGCACTGCTTGAAAAGCTTCATAGTAGAGACGTTATTTATTTCATTCGAAAACTTTAGCTGAAAGCCACCAATAGCTCTATAAATTTCATCTTCTGTTACTGTTGCCAGTGCCATGGAGGCAGCTAGGCAATGAAAAATAGAGCGGCGGACTGTTAAGTGGACTAAATACATGATCAGCTCCAACCGAGGCAAAAAATCTGTTGTACTCACTAGCGACCCTAAAGGGATCGGTAACTCGTTCATTTCCAACTTGCAACTCAATTTGTTTGTGAGTTTTTATTGTTTATGTTGCTCCATGGTGTTTTTGATACATTTTTTGAAGTGAGCAATGATGTAGTGACATCATAAGCTTTTGCGGCTTTGATGATTTTTCTGTATGTTCTTTTGTAATTTTGAGAAAAGACTATGATTAAGGGCTCCACTGTCCTATAAACCAAAACTCGCAGGCATAAAGACCAAGTGTCCTGGGGAGGCCATAGACCGATTTTCCTTACGAGGCTGCAGGCCGAGATCCACAAGTACAACTGTAGCAAAGTGTCTCAGGGAGGCCCAAGGCCAAGTTAACATTTTGAAATTTTGACTGAAGGTAGATCTAACTATTTTGAATCTAGAAAATTTCAAACATTTTCACATTTCAAATAAGTAAAGTTGTTTTTAGGGGTTGAAAATCAAAACTTTATCATAAGAATAAAATGGGTAATGCAGCCATAAAGAACAGACTTGCCTTCTAACAGTCATTTGCTTTGGGTGTCACATTCCATCGGTGGTCGGCATGCGCACACTGATGACGCCTTCCATAATCATTAGGAAATCTGATCTGTTCTGTTTCAGCATGAGTCTAGCATTGCATTGGTGACTATCGTTCGATCATTGCATGGTCCAAACATTGCAAATTACTTGCTGTGTTGTAGTTTTGGTGTGACATTTTTTGTTTTGTGTCTGAGCTTCTCTCACAAACATAACAAGTGACGTTGTTGGCACAGAAGTGTGCAGGGTTGTTCCCTAGTCTATTTATACACTATATGAGTAAGAAAACTATTTAATCATCTCCCCAAGACCTGCATTCTAAGCATGGCAAAGTCCTGAAGACTTTGCTGCACAGATGGCTCCAAAACTGACTGTCATAGCCTAGAGAAATTCTAACGTACAACTTTTAACAAATCACTAACATTTTATATATTAACATATTTTTGTTTTAAGACTATTTTTCATCTTGATGATAATAAATAAAGATGATTCTGATCAACATACCAGTGACAAGGCTCAGACTAAGACTTGAGAGGAAGCTAGAATAAAGTGACTAAAGTTGTCAGCTTTCACTGGTTAGTAAAAGACAATCACTGAACACCAATAACATCAAAATTATTTATACTTAAACAGCAGAGCAACTCTTATAATCTGTGTCATTACTCATTAGACCTAAAACATTAAAGAATACTAAAAAAATAATATATACTTATTTTAAATCTTATTAGGAGCTTCTCCAAACACTTTCTACCTAGTGGGAAGCTTGTTTATAGACATTCAAAGAAATATTCATGACTAGCAGAGAACTCGTCCTTTGTACGGGGTTTACATTGATTTATATTGTACTTATTGCATTCAGTAATACAAAACATGGATTAAATAAGTTAGCTCTAGGTTTTTTAAACAATCTTTAATATAATCATGTTTATAAAAAAGAAAGTTTTATAAAACAGGCTTATAAATAGTATTTACAGTTTTGTTTCCCTTTGTAAAAATGTGCATGTTCCCTCTACTTGAAACATGTGAGCGCAAAAGTATGTTGTGGTTAGATTTGGTACGGTATTTACTTCAGAACCATGTAAGTTGTTTGTTTATTCAAACAGCTGATTAATGAAACTATTATAAACAACTGTCAAATTGGTATTGCCATAGGGCTGGCATTGATACTTCTTAGAACCCCTGGATCAGTGCCCTGATAGAATTTCAAAATAAAGATAGGCCTTTGTGTTAACCAGACACCCTAAGAATGTCCATACAAAATTTCAGCTGAATGGTTCCAGTAGTTTTTGCGTGATTGAGTTACACACACACACATATACAAACACCATTGGAATTTATATATAATAGAAGATAACTGAACTATAACAGAATGAGCAAAACTTACGAAGGCTGAGTTTTTGTTCTTTAATGGCTTTTCCTATCAATATAATTGGAATGTTCATAGAACCAATCAATAACTTGAAAAATATTACAAACATTAATCCAATGTCTAGCATTGGGGGGGGCCATGCCCCACTTCTTCAACAGCACTGTACATGTCTGGGAGGGTTGGTGGATCAATGTCACCATATGAATCTGGGAGAGTGGGTGGTCAACACCACCATACAAGTCTGTATTTTAATTCGTGTAATTTAATGCTAAAGTTTATGTAATTTAACTTGTTGCAGTAATACGAGTTGAACAATTTTGCAGAATCTGTGGTACTGTGAAAGACCTTGATAATTTGGTAAAAATCTTTGGAGATGAAGGAAGTAAACTTGATCTGGAAAAGAAGATTAAAATTCACCTTCAATTAAAGGTTGTTAATTAATACAAATATCTATTTAAGTTCCGAATGTTATAGATAAACGTTACTGATTTGTACTCAGTTTCTGCTTTTATTTTATCTGGTGCGTCAAGTTAGAAGCTTGCTTCTGGTTGAATGGCTGTCATGGAGGTTTTGGAAAGAGAGGTAAAAACTTATTCTAGAATATTTTGGTATGTAGTCAAAATAAAAGAATTGTTTTCTAGACACCATCTGTTCTAAGAAAGAGATAACAAATAAGGTAATATTTAGAAATAACAAGTGTTGTTTTTTAAAATATTTTAATTATTGTATTTAATTACTTTTATTAACTGAATATACTGAGATTCACTTTTTTATTAATACTTTTTATTGTAAAAAATATAACCTATTAACACAGGTTCATCAACATAGGTCTAGATATTGACAACAGTATAATTCTTGGAACCAGACTTATTGGCATTATTAAGACATATTTTAAAAGCTGTACCAGATACAGCTTTGATCGTTGGAGAAAAATCGGAAATTATGCAGTTTCCACTCACCTAATAAAATTGGTATACTTTGTATGAAATGGGTCAAGAATTGGCTAAATTATCATGAGAAGTGTATGTATTTTACTCTGGGGAAATTGTGTTTTTTTACAGAAAAATATAAAATAAACCAACTTTACAACTTTCAGTATTTTTGACATTTCCGATAATTTAAATTATTTTTTTAATAATGTTTAATAATGTTTTTTAAGTTTGAAATTATTTTGCTCTGAATACGAATTTGAAAACTATTTGATGTATGACAATTATTTCTCGGGATATGATGGAAAAACTACTTTCGTGGCGAATTGGGATTAATTGCCGTTATGTGATCATTATAAACTCCAACTATTAACCATAAAAAACAAAAATTCCTGCTGGCTGTTGAGGTTTCGGAGTCAGGCTCCCAAATCTCAAGTTTTAGTAAAGGATGTGTTAAGTTTGGTTGTCAGGTTAGGCTTGTAAAAAGTGTTTATTAGTGAAAATTGTAATTTTGTATCAAAACCAATTACAATTAGTGTCCAGCATAAAATATACATTAACATTCAAACTGGCAGTTACTTTTTCTCAGAATGGCAGGTTATTTTTGGCTAGTTGGTAAGCTTTTATTTATAAAATTCATAAAAAACTATTATTTACTACAAACCTACTTATATTATTTAGTATCATTATGTTCACAATGTAGTAGGCTATCATATAAAATATAACAAATATTTTTCTTTTTTTGTGTTTTTTCCGATATGTTAGATTTATTTTCTGGAATCGCAAGGAGGGGGTTACCCCTTAGAAACAATGTTGTGTTAGTAAATAAAGAAATTTGTGATATAACAAATATTCTAAATGTTATCTAATTTCAGAAAATATAAACATAACATATCATATAGACATAAATAAATTTTCTAGAAATTTATGATTTCAAACAATACATCAACAAAAATTAGTTACTATGGAAACTGTAGAATTCCAATATTTCCCAAACATTTTCTATACATACTACAGAATTATATTATGCAGGGTGTAACTTAACCCTTAATTACAAATCTTTCGTAAAAATTACGAATCAGGTAATTGAAATCTGTCATATTGAAGTAGTTGACGGACCGGGCGCAACCCCCCTGCCAGTAGCTTCCTATAATTGCCGGTCAAGGTCAGGGACGATCCGTCAGTTGCCTGCGGCACGTCTATCTATGCGTACCTACCCTCGCGTAGTAAATTTTACGATAGTTTTGTGAATGAGTGATTTTTCTTTCTCATATTAAATTTTGTATATATTTATATTTCTGTATTATTTTCGAATATATAAATAAGTAATTTTTACCGGTAGTGTATATAGTAATTACCTAACAGTGTTTTTGTGTAAATTCTTTGTGTAAATAGTTTCTGTATTATAAGTGTAAATGTTTGTTTAACCCTTTGAGTGCCAACGTCCGTATATACGGACGTCGGCAATTTATGCGAGAAATGCCAACGTCCGTATATACGGACGTCGGCAATTTATGCGAGAAGTGCCAACGTCCGTATATACGGACGTTTCGTTTTCGATTTATGCTATCATTATATATTATCTAAATCATTGCATTCTGGGTCCGTTGCAAAGATAAAGATGTATTTATATTGAAAAAAATAATGTTCGAATATTATTTGATATTCTATGCAGTAGCTCTGTTGACGAAAATCAAGTTGCTTTTGCGTCATTGAGTCAGCTGACTGGCTTTGTTTATATATATTGCTCAGTCGGCATTTGTGTTCTTGTGTAAACAGTATAAATATCACTCTTTTTCTTTTATTTGTTAGTTTTACAGTTGTTAGTTATTTGTGTTTAGTTATAAGTTGTTATTTACATTACAAAATGAAAAGAGTTAGACCTAATTCACAAATAAGTGATGGAACAGTAGGTCAAATATTGGCATATAAATAAAATATAATGTGTAGATATTGTAAATAAAGGGAACATTTTATATTTTCTTAGATCTAAATATGTATTAGGTTCATAAACTTTATAAAAGAAAGTGTTTTTATTCATGTATGCTATTTTTAGAAATAATATTCTCTGAGTACCTACAGGACACAAAAAGTGTGACTTTGTGAGTTTTACAGTTTTTTGAAGAACGGCAATAACTTTTTTATTTTTCAGTGAATTTCAGTGTGTTTTTTTTATTTTGTTCATGAACATATATACTTTGACACCCTGCTTACTAGTGATGATTATGGAATTTTTTAAAAATCAAAAATGATGCTCAAACTTGGAAATTTGAAAAAAAATATTTTTCGTAAGTAGTTTTTTATGTTATAAAAAGTTTTTAATTACACATAATGTTGTCTAATGTAACATTTCCATTTAAAGCAGTCTTTATTGGTTATAACAAAAAAAGAAATAAGTAATTTGGTTCATAAATACTTGAGAAATAACCGTTTTAGCAAACTCTTACAAAAAATGCAAATTAGGCCTGGCACTTTATGCATACTCATATAGAAAATACCCCGGCACTTTTAGCATAGCAAAATGAAAAATGACCTGGCACTCAAAGGGATATATTATTTTGTAAGAATGGATTACCAGAACGAAGAAAGGGAGAATGACAGGATTAAACAAATACTGAATGAGACATTGTCAGATATCGACCAAGATGCAATTGACGATAATAGTGACTTTGAAGAGGACCATTGTGAAGTAGAAGTATGGGAAGATACAGATGACACGGATGCTGACCCCGATTTCGATTTAGATGACCTGAGTGATGTTTCTGATAATTTTGATCATGAAAGGCAGCGAAAAAGGCGACGATATAGTAACAATGTAATACCTTGTTCAACTACATCACCCACCACCATAGCACAAGCAGTAACACCACTGGACACCACACCACCAACTGTCACAGTTGTACACAGTACCACAACTGTACACCACCATCCGCCACACCTTCAGCTACCTCACCAGCTACTACACCACCATCCGCCACACCTTTAGCTGCCTCAACCCCAGCCACCACCTCCTCAGCGGCTATACCACGAGCTGTTCTACAACCAAGCTTTACAACACCACCTACAGGTAGGCCTAGAGATGATTTGAATAACCCATACTATTACAAACTTAAATCTAAAGTAGTTAGAGCCAAAAATGGCCATGTTTGGAGTACTAAACTGAGACAGAGTAGCATTCGAACTCCAGGAAGAAATATTATTGTTGTAAGAAGAGGAGTAGTTGGTACAGCACAAGATGCTATAACCGCTCGAGAATGTTTTCAACAAATTATAGATGAAGCAATGCTAAATAAAATTATTCTACATACAAACAACCAAATAACTCGGGTGAGAGTAAATTATACAAATTTGACTGCTACACATTCCCTCTTGACACTTGATGAGTTGCGGGCATTTTTAGGCATTTTAGTAAACACTGCAGCATGTAGACAACCACTTAACAGTTAGAGAACTTTTTGATAATGAATGGAGTGGTTGTCGTTATAAGTGTACTATGAACAGTGAGCGATTTGAATTTATTTTGAACTGTCTACGTTTCGACGATAGAGACACTCGCTTGGAGCGGAAACGAAATGATCCTTTTGCGCCTATACGAGAATTATGGGATGACTTTATTGTAAACTGTCAAACAAAGTACAAACCAGGCTCGTACGTAACAATTGACGAGCAGTTATTGGGATTCAGAGGGAAATGTCCGTTCAGGATGTATATCCCAAACAAGCCATCCAAATATGGAATAAAAATAGTCATGGGCTGTGATACAACAACTAAATACATGTTTAGTGGTATTCCATATGTTGGTAAAAAACTCAAACTGGAGGAGAGCCTCTCTCTGATTATTTTGTAAAAGAAATCACCAAGCCAATTCATGGAACAAACAGAAGCGTCACCATGGATAATTGGTTCACTAGTGTCAGACTAGCTGAAGATTTGCTAAAAGACCCATACAACTTGACCTTAGTTGGTACCATACGATCCAATAGAAAAGGGGTTCCATCTGAATTGTTAAACAAGAAAGACAGACCTGTGAACACATCACTGTTTTTGTTTGACAGGGAAAAGACTCTGGTTTCTTACAAACCAAAAAAGAATAAAGTCGTACTCCTCCTGTCAACCATGCATGACGGTAACCAGCTAAACGACCAAACACATAAGCCAGATATCATCCAAACATACAATGAAACAAAAGGAGGAGTAGATGCGTTGGACCAATTGTGTAATGACATGTTATGTAGTAGGAAGACTCAGCGTTGGCCTTTAGCAATGTTCTTCGGCATATTGAACATTAGTTTTGTGAATGCCTATGTAATTTATTGTACCAACAATGTGAAAAAGGGAAATGTACCTGCCAACAGAAGAACGTTCATGAAAGAATTATTCATGGACCTTTGCAGACCTCATATGCAAAACCGCCTCCAGATACCAACCCTTAGACGAGGACTGCGCACGTTGATTTGTGGCGTTTTGGGAATACCCGACAATCCCGGCCAAGCCCCACCACCAGGAACGAGGAAAGTGTGTTTTTATTGCCATTCAAACTTGAGAAGAATGACCACTACCTACTGTAAGCATTGTAATCATGCAATATGTGCCCAACATAAAGCTACAACTTGTGTTGCTTGCGATGAAGGACATTGAGCAATTTTATGAACTACAAATGATCTGTAACTTGATGGTTCCACCTAATTATGAGGTTTTTGCAAAATAATAAAAAAAATATGTTTTTTACTAGTATCTATAATAAACTTTTTGATTTTTGTCATATTTATGGAAAATAAAATAATTTTGGTTTAATTTTTTGTTTTTTTCGAAACCCTTACATATTGTAGCTTAAATTGAAAGCATCGGAAAAAATATTTATAGGATGCATATAGTCATTAATATACTATTATTCTTATTAAATTCTAGTTATATAATGACCAGACTATGTAAACATAGGTTTAAATCAATTATCATGGTGTAAAATCAATACTTAAAAAAAAACAAAGATAGTAGTAAATTTTACGATAGTTTTGTGAATACGTGACTCTAAAATATGTTTTGTAATCAAGGGTTAAATACTTGGACCAACTTCAGGAGGTTGTTCGTGGGGTCAAAACAAACAAAAAAGTTATTATTAAAATATGTCCTAATATGCACAGTTTTCTGTCCGTCTGTGTTTTTTACATTATAATTTTTTTCTAAGTAATCATAAAAGGTTGAAATTTGGCACATACACTATACTAGTAATACTGTATTGCAGAAACAAATTTAAAGACAATTCATCTACCAATTTCCAAATTGTGGCTAGTTAAAAACTTTAACATTAAATTCCATAAAAACCACCATGTACAAACAAAATACAAAAGTGATCAACTGTAAGAATTTGTACTATAAAACTAACGATACCATATTTATTGAAAACAAACAAGAAATGAATAATTTGTGGTATTTTTTTAAAATCTAGTTACACATGAAGTTTAGTTCTTAAAGTGTAACTAGATAAAAAAATACCACAAATTAGGTTATGATGAAATTATATTTTATTGGAAATTTGAACATATGCATTTCTTGTTAGTTTTCAATAAATAAGGTATTGTTAGTTTTATAATCATCACTTTTGTGTGTTTTTTTTTTTATACAGAGTGAAGTTTTTATGGAATTTAATGTCAAAGTTTTTATTCATTTTGTTTTATTAGCCTCCAGAACTGTTATATTATAGAAATAATACTGGTTAAATTACCTTTTTTCCTGTCAACAGTTCTTCAAACAAAATCTGCTATGTACATTTCGAAGCATAAAGCTTCATCATCAGGCTTTTCAAAAACGTCACTATTTACATTAAAACACTAAAAACATTAAAAACATTTAATGTGTTATTTTAATATGTTTAAATGTTTTTAATGTTTTTAGTGTTTTAATGTAAATAGTGACGTTTTCGAAAAGCCTGATGATGAAGCTTTATGCTTCGAAATGTACATAGCAGATTATGTTTGAAGAACTGTTGACAGGAAAAAAGGTAATTTAACCAGTATTATTTCAAAGTTTTTAACTAGTCTGTTTTTTTTGAAATTTGCAGACAAATTGTTTTTCAATTTTTTTCTGTAATAGAGTATTACTAGTACAGCATATGTGCCAAATTTCAACACTACCTTTTATGGTTGCTGAGAAAAAAATTATAATGCAAAAAGCACAGACAGACAGACATACAGAAAACTGTGCATATTAGGACATATATTTATAAGAACTTTTTGGTTTGTTTTGACCCAGGAACAACCTCCTGAAGTTTGTCCAAAAGTATTTCGATTGCACCCTGTATACTTATATTTTGTTAAAAGTATACTTTATCAAATGAATATATTTGTTAAAAGAATAAATAATCATAAATAAAATAAGAACGTAACTATCTATAAAATGCAAGACCTTGACGTTAAACCTTATTTGTAACACTCAATTTGTCCTAGTAGTGCATATAATTATCACTATTCAACATTAAAACAACTACCTAGAAAACACTTATACACTAGACAATACAGTACAGTCTCTATAATCCGGCCGTGCGTCAACCTGGCACGTACAGTAATCGACCGTGGGAATGACTGAATTAGGTCAGCTGTTGACACGTGACAGCAGGTGCATCTACTTTCGACTGTCTGTCTGTCAGTCTATATTGAAGACGTCAAGCGTAAGTGTACAGTATTGCAAAACAATGTGTCTAGTTTGCAATACTGCTATTTCAAACAACTATTATAATTTTGTTATCGTTCAATTGCCGGCGTGGTGGCTCAGTGGCTAAGGCTTCGGACTGCGGAGGGCAAGGTCCAAGGTTCGAGTCCCCACTGAGCCAACGGTCGGTACTTCACTCGTTGAATAAAGTTGACGCACAGGCCCGTAGCCCATGTCAACTGGCAAGTGAAGTTAAAAAAAAAAAAAATTTGTATGTTAACATATTACAGGTGATTGTTGAACTCAAGACTATTTTTGGTTCCCCCTCAGAGCAGAGGCGGATACATGACTCATTCTCCCCAATCCACTGGATTTTGATTTGTCAACATTAGCAGTGAGAATGCAGATCAAAGGTTCTGTGGCACTTCCCATTGACCACTAATTTACTATTATATTTAAACCCATAAAACAGCATTTCATTGCATTCATAACTATGGTTATGTTATATTAATATACTTTATCATAGTTTATTTACATTTTCTACTCTACGCCCACTAATCCGGCAATTTCACTAAACTGACACTACCGATCCCGATATATGGCCGGATTAACGAGACTCTACTGTAATATAATAATATAATCCAATAATAAACATAAATAATGTACCGTTGTAAACAGACAACAAGCTATGCGTCAGCTGGACTTACACAGTGACAATGTCTCTGACATTATTAGCAACTTTTACAAATTCATATTCGATATAATAACTCAACTAATCAATGATTGATGGATTTCACTGTAACTGGCAACTAATGTAGATTCCATAGAGACCAGAAACTTTGATGTAACTTACAAGGTGTGTAATATAAAAACAGTTGCGTGTTGCTGTGCGAATAGTATGGGAAGATGCACTTTGCTATTTTGAGAATTTAATAAAAACATTTTTTTAAATTCTTGTATAGTTTGTTATCTGATTTGCCAGCAAAAGATGAGTTTTCCGCGTGTTGAAATGATCTCTTTTGACAATCTAACTCAATTTTAGCCACTTGAATCAGTAACTTTTAATTTTTTAGGGGTGAGTACTTCTCATCAGTTTCCTACATAAGGTAATTACATAGAACAGGGGCCTTGTCGATTTTTTGGCTGAAATTTTTTTTGTAGTAAATACTTAGCTAAGAAACAAGAATAAGATTGTTCTATTTAGCGGCAAAGCCGGAAATATTATGAAAATGAGGAAAAACAGAAAAATATTTTTTTCCCTAACCCTAGAAATCTTTATCCTATTTTGTCTTAATCCGTAATTGGTTTTTAGCAATTGCAAATGTTTAGAAAAAAAATTATATAACCTACTTAAATAGTAGTTAGAAGGTATTGTCATATATCATTTTTCATAGAAAGAAATTCCTAACCACAATATAATATCTGTTAGTGTGTATTTAGTGTTTATGTATTTTATTTAATAAATCTTGCTACACAAAATATATGTATAAGTTCTGCCCTCTGTATAGCTAGGTAGTTATTAGGTTACTATAGAAACATTATTATTTTTATATTCACAATAATTTCATTGCTTTCAAAGTGATATGCAATATATATGGTATATAATAAAAAAATGTTTTTATATATACGCTTTTTAAAAATTTCTTGTTATGTGCAGTATGTCATAATCAAAATATGGATGGATCTGCAGGGGTCACCCATAATTTTTCACTATTAATTTACCAATAATATACATTGTAGTAACATTAAAATGAAATATTAAAACTAAAACAAATTATACAAACAGACCACTACTTTCATAAACAATAATGTTCTACAACAACAATCACACTGTCTGAACCTGTCGTGAGCTAACGTTCTTAACGTTAACGTATATAAAACTTGGTTGAGTCACTACTAAAATTTTTACTTATACATTTTTACCTATACCATTCTTTTGTAACGGACGGGACATTTGAACTAATATTTCACTTCTTCAAAGACTATATAAATTAAATAAAAGAATGCAAATATAATTGTGATGTACAGTTTAATAACATATACTCTGTATTTTTATAAGCAAAGTATTATATTGTAAGTACATTTCTCTCATGGGTTAAAAAATGTTTTAGTTGGCTCTGAGGAAGTATGACCTGACATATTAATTTTGATAGAGAATTTCTGCTCAATTCATGAATGAAGGTTTTTAATAAAAAAAACACTTGTTTCATAATATCTTAAATTTAACAATGCCTATCATTCTTTAGTGATACAAAATTCCATTTTCTTGATATTAATTATTTTTCCACGTAACGAACGGCACAAGTTCAGTTTACCTTGATTTATAGTCTTTAATTCTTGCAATTTCAAAGTTTTAAGTGGTTATATTTAAATCAATAGAGTATTAGTTAAGAAAACAAAAGCTGTCAAACAAAAATTTCCATTTTAATTGTAGAAATAAGTTGCAAATTAAAAGAAACTTTTTTTACCGACTTCTTCATTAATAGACTAAATTTGGTTGTACAACGCTGAATATTTTAAATCTCAACAAGAAGGGCTTTGTATTCTTACCTTCAAAATGTTAGTGGGTGCAATTATAATACATTGAAGGTACACTTAAATAATATTTAAACACTCACATTATGGTGCATCTCTTACATAGGTATTTCGTGGTCAGGGTGGATTTGATACCGTTTTCTTAAAGAAACATTACAATCTTTCTTATCTGTTTTGTTATTGTTATAACCCTAATGAGGTATAACAATGTCTTATTCTGTCAGCTGTAAAATTCTGTATTGCCATTAAACATAACATACAGTACGCAATAGGCAAAGGTCAGATATCACAGTAAAAAGTTTCGAAATATTTGTGTCCATAGTTCTTGGAGAGGTCAATTATTATTACAACATAATAGTGCATTTTGTTTTTACAATAAAAGACACATAGAGACTCAACAACTTGTAACAAATAAATAGATAACATTGTAACAGTTTTACAGGTCAGACATATTACAATTAAGAAATTCAGGTACAGAATAAAAAGCTTAAGATTTTAACCACTCACAAAATCTAATTTTAAAGCTATGCTGTTGAAGTAGTCTGATATCTTGAGGAAGTTTGTTGAATATTTTTATTTGTTGGTAATAATGACTATTAACCCTAGAACACTAAGCCTTCGTAATACTTACGACGGCAATTGGTAAAATTGGTTTGGCGCGGAAACCCCGCCTCGAATTTCCACCCCTTCTCGTGACAGGTTCTGGCACTAGCCTTTGAATTCAGTCGTGGGTGAGCTGTCCTGTAGTACAATTCGGTTTGTGTGCAGTGAACGGTGTTTCGTGATTTTTACGAAGGCTTATGATCCATAGTCACCAGCCTGTATGTGCGGAACATAAAGCAACATGCTATGTCCAGTGTGATGACGAGAAGTTAGAACAAATTCTAAGACACTTTCGTTGATTATTTTCATAAAATATAAGAAGTAACTTATTGGCCATGTTTATTGAATGACTGTATATCATATTTGTTACACTTATGCATTATTACCCATTGATTAGATGTTAGACATTCAACTTTGCGCCAAATATAGAAAACTATAAAATTTCATCCTCTTCTATTTAAAATTATGTTTTCAAGTATATTTTGTACAACAAAAAATTCTTAGTTGTAAAAATACAATTGTTCTAATATATATATTTTTAATTTCTTTTAACCCTTACATTTTTTTGCTTATCTGTATTAAAAGCCTTCCAGATTGTAAAAAAATTATACTTTATATAAACTATACTCATAATTATACATTTTAATATATATATTTACAAATTAACATGCTTTAAAACAATAGTAAACTATCGTTCATAGTTTAAAAAAATAATTAACATAAGTCGTAAAAATTACAAATGCTTAGTATCCACGTAATTTTTAGGAGGCTTAGTGTTCTAGGGTTAATGGTTTTGGTAAGCCTAAGCTGAGGTGTTAAAAGGTCGTCCTTATATCTAGTGTCATGATGGTGTGTATCCCTTAAGCCTTTAAATTTACCAACCATTGTGGGTCTCCAAACAATGAATCACATATCACTGTAGACAGGAATCATGTAGTGTTTATCGATAAGAATCATGCTGGTAATGTGTAGCTCAGTACTTTAACATGTTCAGTGTGGCGGGTCCCGATCGACGACCACTCCGCAGCCATTACGTAGTGCAGCGGGCGCCTATAGGAGCTTCGTGCGCTCGATCTTTGGGGGGAAATAACCAGCCGATGGTTATTGATTGAGGTTATGTTATGATGCTAAGCTGTTGTTAGTGAGTTGGGGTGCATAATAGTGCATTTCGTTTTTAGTTTTTTGAAAGTCACCAACAGTATAATTTTCAGTTGAAAATCTAGCATCTTGGAAATAATATTTTGTCGAATTTGATTGTTGTATGTAATAAATATTGGTGTATCATATTTATGGTGGGGTTTCACGCACTGTATTGGTTTGAGAGTTTAAGATTTTAACAATCACAAATTACATCTTTTTTAATCTTTTTATTTAATACACTATAGATTGTATTTTTATTTAACGGTTTTTAGAACATTTGGCTTACAGTTGAAAATATCTGAAGGAAAATATACCTAGTTGTAACAACATGTAATTACAATTTTCAAACCACCTCTACTCATGGTAAATAAATATTGAGAGGTATAACTATGTTTTTTGTTAGAAATACATTTTAAATATCTATAAATATTTTCACTCTGAAGAAAATTCAAAGTTAGGAAACGTGACATTATTTACAATTCCAGTAAAATCCTAAATACTGCAATTTTAGACATTTTCATTCTAAACATGTAGAAATAACATAACCTGGTTCCAAGTGTTAACAGAATCCACAAAAAGACAACTTTCACAATAAAATATTATACTCATTACAGAACAAATAAAAAGTAAATATCACTATTCACGTTTAAACACAACTTAGCGATGGACTTAAATAGTTGTCTATACTTAGAGGTAGCAGGGACACAGCATCGAATGATTAAAGAAACGGAGTTAGCAAATTTAAATTAACTTATTATTTTGAATAAATTATATTTTGTTGGTTTGGTTATTTCACAAAAATGTATCATAATATGTTATAAGAAATCGTGTAAAAATGCTATGTAACTTCCGATCTCTAGTAGTAGTTTTTTACTAGTAATAAAATGTACTCAAGCTGAAATAATCAAAGACCAAAGAATACAAGACTCGTAACTTAGACTGACAATACCTATGCACAACACATTACGAGAGTTGAAGCCAGTTTTACCATCACTTATAGGGCTCAAACGATGAAACCACTGTCTGACAACGGCATAATTTTAATTTGCTGCGTTTCATTTCCACCATTGTTAAACATGTTGCCGTTGAGATGAAATTATGAAACTTTGTAATTATGTGTGGAAGTTATATAGCTTGACTAAAGTGGGTATTTTAAGTTTTATTTTTACTATATTACTATTTTTTTTAAATGTAAACTTTGGAAAAACAATTTCTTCTGAAATACAGAATATCAAATAGTTCACCTGCGGGTAAATTTTTTTTTATTTGGTCAGGCGAAAACATCACGCGAATGAATTGTCGGAAAAGATCTAAATAAAATTTTTATTGTTAACTTTTTTCCTAAATTGTATTGTTTGGCCACTAGATTGGCTTAAGAGATTGACCCGTCTAAATCGCTGCGCTGTGAACCGCATGACTACTACTGTGCCGATGCAACTCAATTTTGCAGTCTGATACATCAGTACCAAACAGTTACATTCAGTTTTATATAAAGTATTTGACATAGTTTATTCTCTGGAGTGAAATGTGTTTATACAATAATGGTTTTGTTACATAAATAAATATAGTATAAACGCAAGATTTATGTAAGCTATTTTCCCAATATAAATAAGAAATGCTTAACTGTGTAAAGCCTGGATATAATCTACAAGTATTCTGTTGAATAATTTAATTCTATTTATTGAAGACTGTAATATAATAAAAATGGCTATTTATACAGTTTTCTAATTAATTTAATTGAATGTAAATTGTATATTAACTTATAAACATATACAATGATTATTTACATGTATGGTAATAATAAGATTCATCATAAAATTACTTTTACCGTAAAAATATTATGTTTATGCATTTGCTATTAGCGATAGGCCTAATTAAAGATAATAAACATGTTTACTTAAATAATAATTACCAATTTGTTTATTCATATAGGACTAACAAATTTGGTTATAATAGGCCTTTAACCAAACCACATACTGTAGGCCTACTCATCCTATTTTATAAATTTTCCAAACAATAATTTAAATTATATAAACATAACTATCTTGAACAATTTGGAATGTGCTGGTAGAATATTAAAGAGTGAGGCTTAATGTTAAAATATGTTTCTTAACAAGGATGAATTATTTTCATATTTATTAATAAAGTCAATTGATTTTTATGGCTGAGTTACAATAAAATGATAATATAAGTAATGGCAAAAGCTAGTTAGTTGATAGTTCAAATCAAACAGTATTTAAATTATAATTCCAAGCAATACAATTTTAATAGTAACGGATGTTGATTTAGAAGTTTTATATGAAATGACTTACCTGTGGAAGGTTATGCCTAGCACTTTATTTCTCGCTGTACTGTTATTAGAACCATAAGCAACACAATAGGGCATCGTTTCTTGATAATAGGCCTACTCATACATAGAAACATAAAAGGCGTTCGGGTCATTCCATGTCAAATCAACCAATAAAAAAATAATTTCAGAACTTGGGTTTTTCAAAACGAATAATATTTGGTAATGTTGTTCTATACCTCAAAGTAATAAAAAATACAAAGTTTAAGATTTTTTTGACTTTTCGTTTCTGAGATAAATTTTTGAAAATTGAAAAATCTGCAGATTTTTGACATGTTCGGAAATTTTTAAATACCTCTAACTCCAAAACCATTCAACCTAGAGAGTTCAAACTTTCACCATTATCTTAACAATTTCAAGAGCTACAATTTGACTATATTAGCTTAGTAATTAAAATTTTCAAAAATCAAAAAGTTTTTGAAATATCTCAAAATCAAAATTTTTTATTTCTTTGGGGAAACAATATGTTTTTAGTAGTTCTTACTAGAGTGCATATGCCAAATTTCATTATGGTACTCCTATGGGATCATATTTAAAAAAAATACAACAGTAGTTCAACCACTGAACACGTATAGAATGCATGTAAGTTTCTATTGACTATAGATACATGACGTAACAGGTTTGAGCAAAGTAAAATTTATTCTAAAAATACATTTATAAAGAAAGATCTTTATTATAGTGCAGTAAAATAAACTATAATAATAATAAAGTAATAACAATACTGAATAAATTTTAGTGATCAGTATATAGGCCTACCATTGTATTTTGTAACAAATGATTCATAAATAAGTGATTGATATTCTTACCTCTTTATAATCATGAAATTAATTGTTATGTTCTTTGAATACAGTAATGTCCTTTCCATTTTATCACTTGAAAATAACCAATTTAATATTATTTATTTATAAAATATTTACAATAATACAGTAGAACTTGGATAATTCGAACCTGAAGGGACCAATGCGAAAATTCAAATTATCCAATACTTCAAATTAACCAAGTTGTATTTTTTATGTAACTCATGATCCTAAAGGCTTAAAATAATACCCACATATTACTTTATTAATATAAAATTTAATGTATTCATTTAAAGTTCACTACAGTATATTAAACATAACTATAGAGGCATACAGTATGTAAAAATTACAATAATGAAGGTTTAACAAATTAGGTAAATGCAGTACATGTATGTAGATAGGCTTACACTTTTTAAAGTTTAATAAAGTAATTAGAAATATCATGTTGCTTTGAAGAATTAATTTTTTTGTATTTACAAAATTTTCAAGAATATTTAGAGATTGGAAAACAGATTCACTTACATTAGTTTGCCCTTCAATATACCGTCGAAAATCATAAAGTTGCTGAAGGGCCTCTGATGTTGTAGGGATTGATGGCTGTTCCACTTCATCCACATCTTCTTCCAGGTCCGACAATTCAGCGTTGTTTTTGTTCTCTACCTCTGCCAAAATGTCTTGATCAGAAAGTTCTCCACACACTGCTACTTGTTCATCTAAATTTACGTACTCTTGAAAGGTTGACTCTTCCCATCCGTCAGGTGTAGAAGGAACATCTTCTTCTAAAGCTCTATCATGGTCAGATATCTTGACAAACCCAGCTTTTTTGAAGCAATTCACAATTGTTGCTTGAGACACTTGACCCCATGCACTGTGACACATTCTTGATGCTTGAAGGTGTTTTTCTTTTCCAATGAATCTGTCAAGAGTTTTTGTACAACAAGTCGCCGGTAAAAGTGTTTAAAATTTTTAATAATGCCCTGATCCATTGGTTGTACAACTGACGTCATGTTAGGGGGGAAAAAGATAACCTTAATATTGCCCATATTTGGAATAGAATTGTGGGCAGTACAGTTGTCAACAAACAGGATGATTGTTCTTTTCTGTTTACAGCCACATTGTCTAGTTTTAACAGCCACTCTGCAAACAGCTCTGATGTCATCCAAGCCTTCTTATTTGATTTGTATTCGATAGGTTTGGATTTTACGTTTTTAAAGCATCTTGGATTGCACAATTTGCCTATCATAAGCAAAGGCAACTTTTCACTTCCGTCCATATTAGCTCCAACTAACAAAGTAACTCTTTCTTTACTGTTCTTTCCTCCACTGCATTGATCTCCTTTAAAAGTTAGTGTTTTGTCTGGAGTACATTTAAAAAATAAACCAGTTTCATCCACGTTGAAAATGTTTTTTGCTGGAGTTTGTTGGAGATTTTTCCAAACATTTGCAGCTTCTTGGTTGACGCTAGCACTTTCACCGCAAACAGACTTGAATGTTATAGTGTTCCTGTCCTTAAACCCGTCTAACCAACCAGCACTCGCTTTAAAATCAGATTTTCCCAAATTTACAGCAAATTCTTCTGCCTTTGTTCGATCAAGAGGTCCTGATAAGGGAATATTCATGTCCTGGGCTTGCTTGAACCAATTAAGCACGCATTCATCAACTTCTGGGTTCTCCGGATCTCTGGCCCTTTTACGGTTCTTGCCACTTAAAGCACTGTTCATTATTTTATCCCTATTCTTCAAAAATGTAGACACTGTGTTAGGTGCTATCCCATACTTTTTAGCGATGTCACATTTTTTCATTACACCCTGTTCCACCTCACAAATTACAGCCACTTTTTCATGAAATGTTAATGTCTTGTACTGAACACGCGGCTTACTAGTTGAAGCCATTTTGATCAATAACACAAACAAAACAAACTTACAATTAAAGGCACACTAATAAACAACACACAATTAACGGCACAGACTTCACGACTGCACTGGGCCGGCTGGAGGAGGTGGGGGCGCCAGGTCAACGATCGCAACATAATGGCGGGGCGCGCCGAGGGGAGGGGAAGAGACGGATTAGGAATTCCCAGAAGGTGATTGCCTGCCGACACACTGACCAAACAATGCAAACCTCAAACGGAATCTTGTTTACAGTACATTAGTCAATGTTTCACTTTTACCGTTGATGTAAAAACATCGAATTAAAGAGATTTAACTTTGAATTATCCATGATTATTTTACATTGGTAATATTACAATGTTCAAGGGACCAACCCAAAACTTCGAATTAAAGGCAATTTCAAATTAAAGAAGTTATCCAAGTTCTACTGTATTATATATTTAAGATAGTCCTATTTCAGTGTTCAGTTTATTTACAATTGAAAACATGATCATGTAGTAAATAGATATAATCACAAGCCACTGTCTTCAAACAAGGATGTAATGATTTTATGAATATAATGCTTGCTTCTTCTTTGATAAAATTTGGGAAGCTCTGGACATCTCGTCGGCAGATAATCTGTATGTCCTACCAGTTGGCGTGGTTGGAGTAATACTGCATATAATAAAGTTATGTGGCACTGTTAAGACATCTGGTCTTCTGGGTTACGCAAAAGAAGGGGATGGTCCATGAGGATGGAGAAATGATAGAACAACTTCTTTTTCAGAGTGGTTTTTAGACAAAACACAAGCTATCCACCATTTGCTGTCATATGCACAAGCAACAAATCCATTTATCTCTTCAAATGGTACATCATCAGCATCTGGAGCAACTTGAATGTTGTGAAGATCTGACTTTTCAGTGTCAGATATAATTTTTGTTTTGATTTTTGTGTTACTGACTGGGATGAAAGCGTGATAGCTCTGAGTCCCAGTGACAGTAACAGCTTCCTCAAATCTTTTTGCCATGATTTTCTCTTCTTGCATGAATTCATCATTTGTAATATAAATAAACATTACAGATGAAATATTATCTTTCCCCCACTGATACAACTGGATGGGAGTCAAAATCTGGTTATTTATAGGGCTCTGAAGGCTAGCTTTGGCCGCCAGTCGTTTTACTGTGCCTCCAATCCCGTCACATGCTCCCTTCCCATGTGAAGTTGCATAAAAATGCCATTCTGTTTCTATCCCATCAAAGTCCTCAGTATGGTGACACAAGTTAGTAAAGTTCTTTCGGTTCTTATATTGGGCGGCTGAGCCATCACTAAAGTAGTAAATCTTCTTTAAATTCGGCATGAAGTCTTGCTTGATAAACTCTATTAGTTTCTTTTGAAAGACATGAACAAGTACTGTATTATGGGTCAAACAATCCGAGCTAAATACAAAACTTTTGTAGGTCAAAACATCTTCGTTGTCACTGTTTTCGTTTGTTTCCTTGTAATAAACTACACATGGGTGGACTGTAGCCATTGAGTTATTCCAATGGAAACTTTGAGCTTCGTCCTGAATCACAAATGAGTAATTTTCTGAAAAGTCACATTGCACAATCACTTCTTCTTTACTTAAAGCAGATTTCTTTTCAGAATAAAACGTTGACTGTTGTTTAGTAACAAAATCATGCCTTTTCAGATGAACAAGCTGTTTGCTGAATTCCTGTACAAACTCCAGTTGGTTTTGTTAGTGGCTCAAATGTACAGCGATCAACAGTTATCCATTGTTTGTAAGTTATAATTTCGACCATATCTTCTTTAAGAGCCGTTAATAGAGCATCTCTGAACAAACTAACATCTGGACAGTAATCACAATCATTCAAAAAACATGACTGGTTTGGTGGATTATTACACATTATTTTTGCAAGGCACTCTTTGTAGGTTTTCAGTGGTTGATCACTCCCTAAAAGTAAAACTTTGTTTAAGTTGGCACCAGCCATCGTCAGTTAAACATTCTGGTGTACCGTGCATACACAGACAGCATGTGTTCCACTTGCTCCAGCTATTATACAATTTTTTGGTCGTAACACAACAAATTTTGAAAAACTCATCTTTATATCTGGTGTGTTTGATTTGAACAGCTGATATGTTTCTCGCAAGTTTAGTAATATAAGTCTTTTTTGAACATGGATAGGGTTATTACCTTCAGTGTTCTTTCCCACTTTCCCATGGACACATATAGTCTTTCTTGGCATTAGTCTACTAATTTCATCGCTGCAGTAAAAGTCTTTTACTAACGTAGCTGTCTCTTGAGGAAGTGTTCTACCAGGCTTGGAATCTGGAGTGGACAGTATTCCCTTTTCTTCTATTAACTTTTTTGATTTTCTGGCTAAGTAATTGCTTACACCAAATTCACCTTCAATTTGTGCACATGACCAACTTTTGGGTAAAGATGTTAATATAAGAAACTTTTCACTTTTGTTGGCTATTTTGAACTTTTCTTTGAACTGGTCATTAATTTCCGATTCTGTATATTCACAACCATATTCTTTTTCGTTTGAATCACGTTTGCCATGAAAAAAGGTTTCATTTAGTTTGCTTTTTATTTTTTCTACTTTTTCTTTGCAATATTTCTTTGAACTGTCACATTTCTTTTTTACCACGGGCGACTCTCCTATGAAGTTAAAGAGGCATTTAATTGATTTAATCCTTCGTCAAGATCCATAAAAATGGTGTCCCCTTCATCTTCTTTGCCTGCACTTTCTTCTTCTGCATGAATTTCATCCAGCATAACTCGTCTTTCTTTGCCTAGTTTCACTCGACATGATGTGCAAATTTTCATACCTTCTTCAATATTGTACTCTTCGAAGTCTTTCATCCATGAGCTGATTGCCCTTAGGTCTTTATTTACCCAATGAGATTTTTTCTTAAATGGTTTGCAACAAAAAGTAGACCACTTTTCATCCATTTTAGATAGCCATCATACTTGCTATTTTTTTAACTGACTAGCCAGAAAAATGTATACCAGTAATTTTAAAAGACACTTAATTAGGAAAACACTGCAAAACAATATAAAATAACTGAAAATAGTTTATTATCAAAATAATAAAAAAACACTTGAAAAAATACACATTAAGAAATTTCACATCTTTACTGCTGCACTGCTCCAACACAACTAACATTATTAGCAGGAAGGAAGATGCTTGATCAAACTGGAGCAAGTTACTACCTGTCTGTCTGACTCATTGCTCACTTCCTGCCCCCCTACTAAACTTTGTTTCTTCCAGTCTTTCTCAGCATTTTAAAATGTATAGGCTAGATACTAAAATATAACTTACATTATTAACATAATTAAGCTACACAAAAAACTCTTGAAGTACTATTATTTATATAATTAATTATTTTAAACAAAATTTAAAAATATTTCCACCAAATTACAGATAAAATAAAGGAAGATGACTCTTACCTTAGGCTACCAGGAGCGCTTTCGCGGTATCCCGCTTCATCAGTTGGTAAAAAAATAAACTTTATTAAATTGCGCGTCATAATAAGCTAGGAAATAACCTTATCTAGGAACTTTACTCCATGTACATGTATTTTATACATTCTACTGACAAAAGGTTATTTCCTAGCTTATTATGAGGTGCAATTAAATATAGTTTATTTTTTTACCAACTGATGATGCAAGATTTCGCGAAAGCGCTCTTGGTAGCCTAAGGTAAGAGTCATCTTCCTTTATTTTTATCTGTAATTTGGTGGAAATATTTTTAATTTTGTTTAAATTATAACTATTACAGAGGATACAATGACTGTTGATAGAGTAAATTTTGATAAAATAATTAATTATTTATTAAATAAATTTATTATTACTATTATTATTTATTATTATTGTTCAATTTAAAATACCATAATGAATAACTACTGAAGAAATGTATTTTTTATAATAAATTTACTTTCCTCAAAACTATTAATTAGGGGAGCATTGTAGTTTAAGTTACCGTAGTTTATATGTTTATTTGCATGCATATTACATGTTTAGTGATTGAACTACTGTGTAGTAACTTTTTTTAATATGATCCCATTGGAGTACCATAATGAAATTTGGCACATGCACTCCAATAAGAAGTACAAAAAACATTTTTTTCCAAAAAAATAAAAAATTTTGATTTTGAGATGTTTCAAAAAATCTTTTTTTGGACTTTTGAAAATGTTTATTACTTAGGTAATATAGTCAAGTGACATATCAAATTGAAGCTCTTGAAATTCTAAAGATAAAGGTGAAAGTTTTAACTCTCTAGGTTTAATGGTATTTAAAGATTTCCGAACACGTAAAAAATTTCCTGATTTTTCAATTTTCAAAAATTTATAACTCAGAAACAAAAAGTAGAAAAAATCTAAAACTTTGTATTTTTCATATTCTCTAATAGTATAACTTATAAAAAAAGTTTCATTGAATTCTGAGATTTTCAAGTTCCAGACCATTGGTTGATTTCATATGGAATGACCCGTCCTGCCGAACGACAGGCAATTTTCAGTCTATGGCGCTTGGTAGTGGGTGACTCATGTTGCGTCATCCCCACCACTCATGGATCGAACATGACTCGGCCGGCTTCAACCGTACCGCATGATTGCCAGTGTATTCTTTGGTCTCTGAAAATAATATACAAATATGGGGTGAATTTTTGACTAGATCACGTTTTAAACTATATAAACATAATTTTGTTCCACCTATTAAATATAATTGAAAAACACAATTGAATCAAATACTCTCTCCATAAATTATAATTATCAAAATACGTTATATGAAATACAACTAATACATTATTCAGGTACTCATATAAATTTTATTTATTTGCTATCCTTGTTAGTTACGTAAACTAAAAGTACTGGTAATTTATTGTAGATTGTGAGAGAAGACCAACTTCCTTTACAAGTTTGCACGACATGCATAGACCAACTCAACATTTGTCACAGTTTGTATGAGGTCAGCCAGACAGCGGACTCCAAGTTGCGGGAGCTGTTTCTCTTACATCAGGTCTGTAAACTGACAGGCTTTGCTCATGTGTATCGTTCATTGTGACGAAACATATTCTTTCTTAAAAAGAAAGACTTATCTTAGTTATTAACTGGCTAAGCTAGTGTTCACTCTGAATGTTTTGAATAATTTTTCAATCTACGGAATAGCCTAAAACTTTCTGCAAGCATTTAATAATACTTGATATTTTTTCCTTGGTCGAATACCAGCAAAGCTTGATAGACTGTGTCACACTTTTTATACTCACTTTGAAATATAAATTTAAAACTACTTTGTACATGATGGCGGTGGTCTTTACAATGGTTCTGTAAAGGTCTCACCAAAGAATTCAATTAGGGAATAAAAGGGTTTTGTCTGGAGCCATTGCTTCAACATAAGTCTAAACCTCTTCCTATCCAAGTTCTTAACATTAACTGGTAGCACATTGTAGAGTCTGATGGCAAGGTGAGGGAAACTATCCTGTATCAAGCTCAATCTAGAGAACGGGATTTCCACATCAGCAGAGTTTCTTGTGACATACCAGTGGTTTTCACCCCTCCTCTCGAAATCTGGAAGGTGGTACTTAACATAGACAACGCAGTCATAGATAAACTGGCTGTAGATTGTCAAAATGCCAAGGTGTTCGAACAGCGGACGACAGTGATCCAAGCCTTTACTCCTCGTAATCATTCTCGCAACGCGTTTTTGCAGCTTGAAGACATCTAGGCAGGCTGGAGAATGTCTCCACAGCAGTAGGCCATAACTTAAGTGGCTATGAAACAGTGAGTGGTAGGCTATGATGAGGTAAGGTTCAGACACTAGATGTACACTACTTAAGTTAACTTGATGCAAGTAGCTGCTACATGGCTATTCCACAAGAGCTTAGGGTCGAGAGTAAAGCCCAAGAGTGTAAAAAGTCGACTAAACAAAAAAAGCTTTCTATTTTTTAACAAATTTTAGGTTAGGTTAAAGGGCACTAGGCCAGGAATTAGTATATTCATTAGAAGAGATAGGATATCAGCAAACTTACCTAAGAAGACAAGTCCACTAACACCACAATATTCAAGAATCAAGAATGTTATTGTCAAAAAACAAACATTGCATTACAAAGTCAAATACTGAATCTAAACTGACTTAATAATTAATTAAAGTCAATATTATAAAATTCATTATTGCTGTATAAGCATGCTTCAGCTAGGGCATACTTCAATGTGGCTTTAAACTTCTTAAAAGGCCTCTAATATTTTTATGTAAGGCATTAAAGAATTTTACACCTTGGTAACTAAAACTATTTTGAGTGCTACTGTACTAACATTTCACAACACTTAAGTAACCCTCTGTCTGGTGTTGTATGAATGAACATCGACTGATATGTAGAATTATGACAGATTTTGTTTAACATTGAGCAGAGTATACAAAAACATACAAAGATGGCAATGTAAGAATTTTATGCCTTAGAAATAATGGTTTACAATGATAATCAAAAGGTACTCCAGAAATCAAGTGTATAGAGCTTTCTTTTGCATTATAAAAGCTCTGTTTGAAAAACCTGAATTTCCCCATAAAGAAATACCATATGTCAAATGGGAATGTATATATATATATATATATATATATATATATATATATATATATATATATATATATAATATATGAGTAGTACATCAGTAGTAACTTTATTTTTTTAAAGAGCGAAGCATAAAAACTCCTTTTGCCAAGTGGGAAGATACATATTCGATATGGTATTGCCACTAAGGCTCACTGAGATCATTAACTTTATCCTTATTAAGACTAATTCCATTGGCAGAACACCAGTCATTGATTAATTTTGATTTTATATTAGCCTCATCAGTTAGGATAGCATTATTTTTTACTTTAATACACAGGCCTAGGTCATCAGCAAATAAGAAACAACTTGAGTCATCACATATAACATTACAAGGTAAATCATTTATATAAAGCTAGAACAAGTTAGGCCTCAAAATAGAGCCTTGAGGCACTCCAAATTCAACTTTGTTAGTTGAGGAAAACCACCATTCCAATGAACAGCTTGTTGGCTACCCTGTAGATAGCTACTAAAAAAATTGACAGCAAGACTATCCAAAAAATAAGAGGACAGCTTATCTACTAAAACACTATGTACCACAGTCTCAAAGGCCTTGGACATGTCATAAGATCTAAATAAAATACTTTCATTTGCTTCCAAACCACTGTAAACTTCAGAGATTTAGAGAGAGAGAGAAAACGGCTTCGACAATGCTGTGATTGGGCCTAAAACCAAACTGACTGCAGGATAGCAGATTTTTTGACTCTAGGAAATAAACTAGCTGTGTATGTATTAGACGTTCCAAGACCTTTTTTTGACACTGTTGGTATAATCGAAATAGGTATAAAGTTGGAACGAATATTTTTTAGCCTTTTTTTAAGTACAGAAAGAACATAGCTAAACTTAAGTATATCAGGAAAACATCCATTGCCAATACAAAGGTTGAAGAGATCAGACATTACATCGTATATAAAGTTAGATGACTCTTTTAGAATTTTAGCATTGAGGACATATGGACTATTATTAAACTGTTAACAGCATGAAAAACTTCATGTACTGTAAAGTGCTTTATCTGAAACTTATCACATGGTGAATCATCCCAACTTGATTGAAGCTTTTTTATATAATATTTATATGTATTAGTACTAGATAGAATATTTTTACTCACATTAGTAACACAATCAATGAAAAAATTGTTTAAGTCATAAGAGCACAAATTATTATTGAGAGGTTTACTATTACATTTGGTAGACTGCTTTATGACCCACCCATCTATCTCGACACGTACAGTGATATTGAACCAACCACCCATCCATACACATACAGTGGTATTGACCCACCCACCTGCCTATACACGTACAGTAGTATTGGCCCACCTACCCACCCATTCACATACAGTGGTATTGACCTACCTTTAAACGGTGGGTAGCCCCTTTAGTTTTATTTTTAGAATTAATAAAGTTACTGTTTGTAGCTAACTTGGCCATTTTTATTTCCTCCTTGTACTCATTTTTAAGTGATAAAAAGTACTTTATTTTCAATTTCTCACAACCAACCAATTCTAGTATGTTTTAAAATATAGTAGAGGTTATCTAATTCAGTTTTTTATTGGCTAAACAATCATGATACCACTTTGACGTAGGCTTATTCAATTTAACTACAACAGATGTTATGGGGAAACAACTATTTACAGCCCACAAAAGATCATGAAATAACTTAAATTTACTATTTACATCACCACTTAGGCTATATACATCCAACTAGTTAATCTGTTTCACATAATTATGTAACTGAGACCAATTAACATTGTTTAAGGATATAGTTAATAAAGATAATCTATAGTAGTTTTAATTCAATTTTGAACTTGAGTTGATAAGATAAAAATTATGGCATAATAATGTCAAAATTCACAACATGCAATTAGTAAAAAAAACTTCATGCAATTTAGTTAAGAAATCTGAAATATTAACTGTAGATAACCGGTAGAAGGACACTATGATAGTTTGTACATCAGATAACAGAATGGTAGTCACTTCAAACACAATATCTTCAGCCACACGAGGTAACTTATCGTAGATTTTAAAATTAATATTTTCCTGGCATGATAAAACAAAAATAATTGTGCCACCACGATTGTTAATGGTTCGGGTAAAATAGGATGCTACAATAAATTCTGGTACAGTAATATTAGCTGCCCCCACTGAGTCAAGTCAATGTTCGGTAATACATAACACATGACAGGAATATTTAACTGCTAATAAACTTAAAAAATCAATTTTGTTTATCAACCCTTGACTGTTCCAGCACAACAATACAAGTTTCTCGCAGGTAGGCTTATCAGCAACATAATGTTCAATAGCCCTATTTTGCGAAACAAAAGCCTTACTGTCTATGTGACAGGCATTGTTTTTGTATGATTCTCTAAAAAAGAAAAATTAGGCCTACTGTCGTTCTCTGAGCAACGTCTTGGAAACCAGAAATGACTAACGTAGGTACCGCTAGGCAAAAAATCGGCTCAAACACACGATTCCAAAGACATGTAGGAACACCTACTTTAAAAGAATGTTATTCAGGGTATTTATTCCTAAGTTGAATAATAAGATAATTAGCTGCAATACCATCATTTAAGTACACAGAGAGTCACAATCAACAGTATCCACTAATCTAGACACAAACAGATATTTGTGCTTTTCAATGACACACAACTGCTTTCCCTTGGCACAACCAGTTATAAATTTATCTTCAGCCTTGCTTTATTCCAGAATTAACTGTAGGCCTATCTATAATATTGGGGTTAGTTAGGTTAGGTTTGTTCAGTTCAGCTTAAACAGTAATACTTGGTTACAACCTCAAGGAGTATCTTGTGAAGAGGCATTTTTACTCAGTTGAAGAGTACTTAAACAAAAAATAATAGGCCAAACAACCCTGACGACCATGGCACAGAAGTGCTACCAATGGGATATCACCAAGTATCAAGTAAGTATCAAGTGGTACCTGGTGATTCAGTTTAGTAGGCTTAGTACTTGGTTTACTGATACTAAATTGCATAGACCTGGGCCTATCTGTCAGTAAATTAGGCCTATCACTAAGCCTCGTTTCAGAAATGCCATTACCAGATGAAGTCGCCTTAACTGTGCTACTCATCTCTCCTGATTTAACTACTTTTGCATAAGTAGTATTATCAGAAGTTGTCAATAAAATATCACCAATTGATTCAGCTTGATTCTCTAGGACTGAGGTTAATTTAAGTTTTGAAATTGAACGCATTTCATTTTGATTTTTGGTAATCTCATAAATCTGATCAGTCAAAATCTTGAAACTTTGACAGCACCGATCATTTATTTCACCTGATACACTTGAATGCAGAGATTTCTTTCACTTCCGTACGATCACAGTTCCATCCCGAAACTTTACCGAGCTTATTTATTTGTACTGATTCATTTCCATTATCTTCGCACATTCAATATGAAAAGAAAATTTACGATGAAAGCATAATACTTTATCACACTTATTATTTATAATATTGTTACAACCACCACATTTGAGTAATTTAGCTCTTGGCGCCTTTTTTTTTATTATTATTACACAAAAGAATCACATGAACATGAATTTTCAGTGCTACTGGCACTTTCTTCAGGTGAATACAGAGAGACCAACAAACTATTATGACCCCTACTCTCAGTTGCACTCTGATTTATTTTCAGTCATAACGTTCACTGTATCAAAACTAACCATGTAATTTTGTTCCTATTGGGTCTCTCTCTCTTTACTCACCTGAAGATAGTCCCAGTGGCACTGAAAATTCAAGCACATGTGATTCTTTTGTATTTGTTTACCACTACTGTGGTGTTAGTGCACTTGTCTTCTTACGTAATTTTGCTTATGTCCTATCTCTCCTTAGGAATATACTATTTTTAACAAAGGAATACATATTACACTTTACTACCAATTTTGTAACTTTACTACATAAATATTATAAGTTTAATAATGATAAATATATTACATATTCTGCTTACATTTATTGTATTGTTATAATCATTTTATTACTATTTCTGTGCTTTGTAATACACTTGTCTTATTTATTTATTTATGCTATTAATAGTAAATTAGTTGTGTTAAAATTGTATTCTTGTTGTTTTGTAAAGTTGCAATTTTTTAAATTTATTAATAATAACCCATTCCAATCCCTTTCCAGACAGATCGAACCCATACACTTTCAAAGACTATATTGGAATATGGGTTCAAAGTGGGTAAAAACTTTCTCACTTATTGCAACAGTTTACACACGTATTAAAATAATTAAACACTAAATATAATTTATGAGTAGCCTATTACATTAGATAACAGTAATAAAACATAAAATAATATCACAATAAACAATAATACCAGTAATAACGCATAGTGGCTTGCAGATTGAGTCTAAATGAAGCACCGATAAGCTGTGAAATAAACTGTTAAAATAATGTTATTTTTGATAGTTTGTCCTGCTATTTGATAGAACTGCTATATCGACATAGTTCTGGTTGTAGACAATAGATTGCAGCACAGAACCGATTTATTGACATTATTACGACACAATTCAAAAGTTTACCGTCTATGGAATTCAATCGTCAGAGGAAAGTTTCGATCAGAAGGGTTAAAAAGTTAGATGTTAGTTTTGTCACAAAAATTACATTCATACTTATATATGATACGTAGAATTTATAATTCCTACGTAGAAATGGTGTTCAAGTTTTAATATATTTACCCTCCGTCTCCGAAAAACAAACATGTTTCTGTTTCACTGGTAATTTTGTTTGTACCGTTTTAGGGCCAGGCCAAAAATTGATGCCTGAAAAACGCAAAACCGCATTTTCTTGATGCGTACAAACAAATATAAAAAGTGTTCTTACAAGATGTGTAGAATATTTGGAGATTTCCAATGTTTTGAGTGTTTAAGAAGCATTGGAAATCTCCAAATATTATCTACATATCATGAACAATCCAATGCTAATATAACTTTCAAACAACAGTGTTCTTACTTTTTGACATTATTACTATAAACATTGATGCACTAGCACTAGTGTTTAACTTGATGTTTTATACTCATTGTGAAAAAGTCTTCATTGTGCTGTTTGAGGCAATTACCTACAAATATTTTCAACTCCTCATTGTTCTGGAACTTCTTCTTACACTTCAGTGGACCAAGCAAAGGAAATCATATGGTGCTAAATCAGGATTGTTAAGAGATGATGGAGAACCAAACAGCCTATTTTTTTTATTGTTTGCCTTTATAAGCATGTCTGATTAGTATTAGCTGTTTATTGTACACTGTTGTTTGAGCAAATCACAGATATTTGCACCCTCAGAATACCAGAACATTGTAAACAAGTCTTACTTGCTGATGCTTAGGTTTTGGATTTTTTAAGTCAAGTGGCCTGGTGTGCTGTTATTCCATACTTTGCTTCTTTGTCCTTTCTAGTTTGAAATAGTTTTATGATAATTTGATAACCATGGGATCAGGAATGACTAATCTTATCTGTAAAACTCTGTAAAGAGGCCTGTTTCCTGGTATGGCTAATTCAGTATTTAATCCCATTTTACTGTCTCAACCTAATTTTTTTATTTGGGGTATTTCTTACTACCTATACAAGAATATTCTTGATATCTGTTCATTATATTTCTTTGGCTCATTGTTTAATTGTGTACCTAACAAAATAACAATTTATACAAAAGGCAGGTTTGGCATTAAAGAGAGCTTGTCAGTATGCCTATAGAGGAAATAGTCATAACAAAGGATAACCACACATACAGTATGTATGACAGATTCAGAAAGTTTGAATATTACATATATGCCTTGAATAAATTCAGTATAATATAAGTATAATAAATATTGTTATAGAGGTTTAACCGATTGTCATTTCACTTATCACTTTCTGATATGGTTTTTGATGAAAGCAAGAACATTTATCATGCTTCACTTGAATGTTAGAAGAAAAGACCTTTCATCAGTTTAATGTATCATTGCAAAATTGAAAATCAGAACAATTAATTTATACATAATAAGTTTTGGTAATTATTTGTTTTGTATAAAAGTTTGATTTTTTTCTTTTTAAAGATACCTGAAAATGATAATGATCATTGCATAATGGTTCCTGTAGAAATATCATCTGATATGGAAGTTGTACACAACATCGAAGAGGACCCAGATATAGATAAAATTGTAAGTTATGGTTGTTAGAGACTATTTGTATCTTCTCGAGAACTTACGTAATAATAAAGGCAACAGCTTCAGTATTAATATTATCATGAAATAAGTCCTGTTGTGTAAATTTTAATAAATTTACTAAATGTATTTTAATATTATAATGAAATATATATTCAGTAAAATATTAAAATTAGTCTTGTCTGAGATTTATAGATGTTTTGCAACATTCAATATGCCTAAGAACTCTTTGCTATTATTATACTCTTACACAACTTTGAATCTAAGCCATACTAATGTTATAACAATATTTGAAGAATATTTTTCATCAAAACAAAGAATGTAACTTAAATAAAATGAAGTTTTTTTCTGGTGAAATGAGGAAATAGTTTATAAAATAAAGATATGATTTGTGAAAACACCTCAAGGTTATATCATAATTATAAATTCTGTATCTAAGGTCTTATATGGGTGAACAGCCTGAGCGTAGGCTAGAGCCGCAAACAGAAAAAACAAAATAAAAGTAAAAAAGTCTTTTAAATCAGTCAAAGCTGAAAGAAAAAATAAAATGTAGTTTACTGTTCCTGAAAGATTGATAACTTGAAACAAGCGAGGACCCTGTAAATGTTGTAAGACTGGCGATTCAGTTTAATTGCTGTTTGAGACAAACAATAAATGGCATGTGGAGTGGAGAGGTGGATGAAAGACTAAGGGTAAAGGTTCCAATTTCTTTATAAAACACACACATTTTGTATGGGGGAAAAAATGTTGGGAATTGTTTCTTATAGAAATAAGAGGATGTTAATAAAAATAACTGAAGAGGGGGATTTCTACTTGGAATCACACTAAAAGGTATATGAAATGCTTTTTTAAAATATTATTTAAACTAAACCTCTCAGAGAAATAGTTGATCCTTTTGCCTAAGGTTTTATAATTAAAACAAATACTAGATAACATTTTGGTTTTAGTTAATTACTTTTTTGCTTTTATTACTTTTACTATCAGTTCAATTTAACTTGCTAATCATAGTGTTTAATTTACGTAACACATAGAAAATCATGGGAAATTTGTCCAATTCATGTCAGTATCAAAGTATATTTTCCTTATCAGCCTCTTAAGAAAGAGAAGAGTGACATTGCAGAATCACTGCTGTGTGACGTATGTGGTAAAAACTTCAAGCTGCCGTCCCATCTTCAATCCCATAAACACACACATCTTGATGATTCAGCTAAGAAAAAACATCACTGTCTACTGTGCTCCAAATCCTTCAGGTCAAAGTGAGTTCATTTCAGTTTTTATAGCTAAAAAAATAGGTTGTGTTTTTATAAAGTCACATTTAATTTGTTTTCATTATGAAAATAAACACCAGATTACATATATGCAATATTTGTTATTTATTTATTTTGTATTGAAAAAAAGAGAGGCCCATTTTTCTATTACCCTTATTCTGCCCATTCCTCATAGACTATTGATGTCTATTGCATGTAATTATACGATGATAAATAAATCATTCTAAAATCGTACAATAAATTCTCTTTAATTTATTAATACAATTATAAATAATATTGTAATGAAAAATAAAAAAAAAAAAAATTTATTGTAAGCCTACTTTCTATGTTTTATTAATATTATCATCTTGAGCATTTTTTTCATTCACATAGCTAAGAATCCTCTACCACCCTGATTTTGTCTGTATTTTGAATGAATTATTCTTCCAGTTTAAAAACTAATAAATATCATGAGCTTAACAAAACAAATTATTCTATAACAATGGTTTTTAACATCTTCAGATATCTTCTATCAAGATTTCATTACATTTTCTCTATTTTAATAACGAGATAATAAATAAATGAATGAATAGAAAAAATACTGAAGTAATTAATTTTAATACATGAATTCTGTTATGTTTTAATTCAATAAATAAATTTAATGCTTCAAATTTGTTCATAATCTTGCATTTTTGTGTGTATTTTTATTAAGCATTAATAGAACAATGCGTTTCTTTTAGGTTTCATCTGTCTGAACACACAAATGTTCACAATGGGGTTACACCTTACAGTTGTTCTGAGTGTAAAAAGACTTTTCACAAACGATCCCAGTTGAGACAACATACTCAGATTCATGTCCACGACAGCAAAAAGGCAGTATGTGAAGTATGCGGTATCCGTTTCAGCCGACGGAGTAACCTAAGAGTACATGCTAAGACTCATGTTGAAGGGCGCATGTTCCCATGCAAGCTTTGTCAAATGCAGTTTCCGTCTTTCAGTGCTATGTTAAGTCATCGCAGACAACACTCACAAGAGGACATCAAGAACAGGATCAGGCTTGGCCTTCTTAGTGATAAGGTACAGTGTGTTCATTAAAATTGTAAATTGTTGTATATATTTGTTCTAAAAATTTCTGTATTTTTGTGAAGACTTTTTGTGATTCAGCTCTACACTCAACTCTCGCACTTTAGACTCATCTGATAGTAGTCTTGATTATGAACATTGATACGACTATACCTATAACATATTTTTATAAACTCTTACAGTAATGTGCTATTAGTGTGCACTGTATGAACATGGGTTTATGAAATAAGTTTTGTGCAACTAAACAAACTTGTACAGTTCATTATGGTTAAATAACTTAAATAAGTTACACTAAACACTGCTGCGGAAGTTAGTCATGCCCATTAAAGATGGTAGCTGAGTGGTGGAGTGAATCCCCTCCGCTGCTGGAACCCTTATATGCACTAAGTATAACACGGAGATCGCTTACTGTCTGGCCCAATTATAGGGTTAACATAATCTAAAACCCTTGTGCAAAAAGTGGACAACCTATGAAATTACAATTCTAAAATAATGTAACTATTCCACTAAATTAGTTACATTTTATATAAAACCAAAAGAAACGATAATAATAGGAACCAACATTAAATTTGAAAGTTGTAGGGAATCTTATGCTTTATGTAAAAGCAACTTCAGAATATAAATTTGTTCAGCCTCTGACTGCAGAGTACAATAGCATTGTAGTCTCAAACACTCATCTTAAAATGCTCAATACCGAAATGTTAATTTTATGTTCATTTTACATAACAAATCAAAAGCAAATTAATTAATGTGAATACTATCTACTTAACACATTCACTGCTAACAAAAAGTTATATACCTCTGGGCCCTGCTGAAAAAAAAACTATTTAACTAAGCATAATTATAATGATATAAATTATGTATACTTGAAGTGATAAGCCGTAATTATAAAAAATAATCAATAACGCCAATAGGTGTCGTTAGCATACAGCATTACAATTTTATGTAGTGCGCCAGCCACAAAGCGCTCCGCCCATGGGGGTCAGCTGCATATAGTTATTATTACATCATCCCATGTTGAGGGTTAAATATTTCAGCCGACAGCCATGTAAAGGAGTCTATCTTTAAGCCAAAATATCATATTATGTTTAAAATTATAAAATTCTCATAATTTAATAAAATATTGTGTTTACAGAATCAATTGTTCACATGTGAGGTTTGTGGCACAATATTGACTAATAGAGACTCCCTAGTGACCCATTTGGCTCAGCATATCCAGCGGTGTAGCCTCCAGTGTCCAGACTGTGGGAAGCAGCTGCGGTCACAGAGGTCACTGAAATACCACCGTCGTTCCCAGCACACAGGGGAACGCCCTTACAGCTGCTCCTTCTGCCCAGAAGGGTTTATGACCAGGAAATTGAAGGAAGCCCACGAAAGAAGGCACACTGGTGAAAAACCTTTCACGTATGTGTATATTATTGTTCTAAACATACAATATGTTTGAGTTTTCACTAAAAAAGTCATTTTTAGAAGAAAAATTTTTGAATTTTGATAAAACTCTCACTGTATACTATGAGTTTCTCTTATTTAATGATTTGTTATCAGAATCAGCTAAAAAATAAACATGGATAGTAAAGTTTGTATTAATACATTTTTAAGATATAAATAATGCTGTTTGTATTACTTTAAAAATTCACAAATTTTTTACCATTATTAAAGAAACTTTTATGACACTACACACAAAATGAAAGCAATATCTATTCATTCTTAAGATCCAATCGTCAAGATATTTTCGAACATGGATTTCGAATGAATGTAAGTGTCAAGTGAATTTTGATATGATATTATGGTGTAATTTACTGAGATTCCTTGAGTCATCAATAATATATTTATAAAAATATATTCATACAAATATTGTTGTTGAGATCAAATTGATATGGGTAAATTATATATTCATCATCAAGTTAATATTTTTCAAATATTACCAATATCTGAACTATGCTCAAAATATTCTAAATTTTCACAATGTTTAGTACACAACGCAGTTAATACTTGCCACTTGCTTCTAATTTCCACAATCATCAGTAATTATTTGTGATTGATTCAGAAGCAAGAGTGAATTTCAAGTGATGACTTTGTGAGTGCCTCAGGGTTCATTATTGGGCCCTATTCTTTACTTTATGCAAATGGTCTCCCAGAAGTCACTTCTTGTGGGTAGATGGTTGTTCTCTATGCTGATGATAGCTCTTTTATTGCTCACATAAAAAGAACAAACTTTCAAAACAATTGTGGGTACTACTAATTCTGGTAAATAACTGGTTTAATGCTAACGGACTTCGTTTAAACCCCAACAAGTCTTATTTTATAAACTTCCTTATTAGCCGTATTAATTTCCCTTTTCATAATGCTTCTTCTGTCATCAAAGTTCAACACTGCCCACTGTCACTTCCACGAGATTTTGTGGTGTGGCAGTGAATTCTAGTTTAACTTGGCGTCAGCATATTAATCAATTACTCCAAAAGCTTAACAAAACTTTTTACACTTTTAAGTCCCTCCAATATTGTAGATCTAAACACTCTAAAACAAGATTATTTTGCATTTGTACTTTTCTAGTGAATTTTTAATAAATCATTGAGGATTTTTCTAATGAAAAAAATAATAATAAAAATTGCCTTTTTACTTTGGGGCCGTCTCTTAAATCAGAGTCTCTTAAATCACTTAAATCAGGCTTTTCACAACTCCCCTCCTCCCTGTGTAACAGACTTGTAATGGTAATACCTAACCCCCTAAAAAATTATGTATCGCTGCCACCAGCCCCCCTCCAATTGTTGTCATCCATTTTTAATGCATATTATGATTTATGATAGTCATTGTTTTTATTTTGTTTAGCTTGTTTTCTAATGGGAGGAGACCATATTACTAAATTTAAAATCTTTTTTAAAAATCGTGTAGTTTTGGGAAAAATGATCAAATTTTGTGAATGAATTCAAACAAATTGGTGAAGTTTAATAGTTACGTAACACTGCGTAGGGACCCCCCTCCCTCTAAAGGCGTTTCTTAACTTAGGGACGGCCCCTTCTGAGTAAAACCATACAACCATCTACCAGCTGAGTTAAAAGACCTGGATGACCATGGGATCTTTAAAATCGCTCTTTAGATATCTCATATCTAACTGTTTTTACAGTGTCTCTTGAGTACATGAATTCCACATTGGTATAGGTGGTTTATTGAGTAGCGAAAACTGCTTATTTGGTGTTGTATATATGTCACAATCCAACTGTAGAATCAGTAATTTTATAAAAAGCCAAGTCATTTTATAAAATGCAGGTGTTTTGTGAAATTGACTGGTGATAGACAATATGCCTGGACATTTTCAGTCACTCTACAAAATGCCTAAGCCATTCCAGACATTTTGTAAATTGACAAATTTGTAGCTTTATTCGTCCAGGCAGTTTAAAAAACTGGGAGTATTCTCAGGATTATTCTAAAATTTTGTTCTATAAATTACGTTATGTTTAATTATGCCTATCAGTGGCACTCACTAGTGTGGCCAGGCGGCAGACGTCAGTGAACATTAAACATGGCTGTTAGTTTTGTTGTTAGTTCATGCTGTGAAAATATATATTTTATATACTGACAACGTTTTTAGTGAAAACAAATTTTATGTTATGACAAATGATTTGTCAAGTGACCAAAAGTGAAGAATTTGATAATAATAATAATTGGAACAATACAGAATGATAATGTTTGAACACCTGCTGTCACAAGTGTTTTAATTAATAGGCTCCGAGAAACATAACAAAAATTTAACTATCCCAAACAATTCAAAGCTCGATTAAAATTTTTTCTATTATCATTTAATTTAATTAGTGGCAAGAAAATAAACCTACCTACCTTAATTGCCTATTCACTAATTGAGTGTATAGGTGTGATAGGAAGTATGGCATGTCAGAGCATACATATATAAGGAGAAAGCATATAAAAATTAGTGAGTACATAGTGTAAACCCTATGAATTTATGTAGGGGGGTGCTAGTAGCTCGAATTTCGAGTTTTGCTACATTAATCATTGAGCGTAAAACGTTATAATTAAGAAAAATATCCCATTTTTAAAACAGATTATAAAGATAAATATTTGATGTAGGCTACTGTATTTAAAATATAATCTATAATATTGTAACCATAGAGATGTATTCGTTATTAATGCACACCATTCTCGATGGTACAGCCACAGCGATTATGGTGAAAAGTAGTCTCGTTATTTATAAAGAAGGCATATCCAAATCAGATGTTCCAAATAATCCTCTCTAGTTATTGATACATAATGTGATAACTGGTAACGGTAACAAAGAATCAGTAAGTTCATGACTAAAACTACTCCAAGACTGTTTATTTCGGACATATGTAATTAAATCGTGTTCAATCTGAAACAGAAACTACGTATGAAACGTAAACTATTTAAATAATATAAGACAGAATGTCTGTAACAGTTTCGTTCCGTCACCATGATTAATAAAATAACAAAATAATTATTACTGTAGCTGCACAGTTACAGTATATCGTCGACTCATCTAGTTGTAATATAAATACTGCTAGCTGTGGATTCGGATTTGTTGATATTTGGTTGGAGTTGGCACATTGATGTATGATGACAATGATAACAAAAACAGGTTAACCAGTCGGCAGTTGCTATCGCCAGTTATTGATGTTTACTCATTGTAATTATCTTATTGATAATTAATTGTGTTTGTTTCTGTTAGTGAAAATAAAAACATTTTCTAATTTATGTACATTCTAGAGATCTCGCTAATCTCGACTTTTTTTTATAACCAGTGGGTAGAAAGAGGTACGGGTCAGTCCGTGTCAAATCAACACAGAATTGTAGCATTTAGAACCTTACCATTTCAGATGTTGATGAAATTTGGTACATAGGTTAAAACTATCAAAACTAAGAAAAATACCAAATTTTATTGAAAAATCTCAACCCGTTCAGATTTTACAGCCATGTAAAGTTGTAAAAATCGTCCCAAAATTGTCTGACCGACAAATTTTGAAAATGTGATTGTGACCCTCCTAGATAAGATAGAGAGTTGAAACAAGGGTCATTTTCTTGCAGTTTTTATGCCCTTTCATTTGATATATCACACAACATATGTTGAGAGAAAAAATATTTTCAGAAATTTCATTTTCAAATTTTAATTTTGATTTTTTTCAAAATGCGTACCTTGAATTTTTTTTCAAAAAAAGTATGTTTTACTTAATGTATTTAGTAAAGTAATATAAAAATTTGAAAGTGGGATTCCTATGGGTTCATGTGTAAAAAATTTATTTTCAAACAGTTTTCATACAATTTCGTAGCTTATAGTCGTTTTCATATTATAATGGCTTATATATTTAGTACTGTATTTTAGTTTTTCCTAATTAATTTTTTCCTTTTACTAAAGTAAACTTTTTTACCAGGTAGGCATACATTGAACATAACTGGAAGCAATTTAAATATCTAAATTACTTAGTATTTAAAGTTTAAAAAAATGATAGAGCAACTTATCTATGATCATTTATTGCAGCTTACCTTTGGTACAAAACACATTTATTTGGATAGTAAGGAGTGAATTTTCAAACTCAAAGGCTTATTTTGTTGTTTCTACATATTGTATGTCAAAGTTTGCTTCAAAGCTTCATTTGAACGGTCACTATCCTCTTTTGAAAGTTTGTATATTCTCCCTGTAGGTGTGATTGGGTCCACTTTACACAAAATTTCACTCGTTAATGTTCAAATAATGTCAGGTTTTCCAATTGGATATGAAAAAGATATGGCAGGACCAGAGGGGTGTAGGAATGTAACTTTAACTTCATCTTCATTTTCTTCCAATACATAAGCTAACCACCATTTTTCATCATATTTAACAGTAACATAACCTTTAATTTCTGTCATCAGTAGTTTTTCAATCATTCTGGTTTGGGGACTGTACAGTAACTTGTGTCGTAACTAAAGTTTTTCACTCTAATTTTAGTTAAGTTTCTTCAATTGGCAAGAACGCATGGTACTGCTGTGTTCCTTTGATGGGCTCTGTCTTTTCAAATCGTTCACTCAAAAAATGTTCTGTTTCTACATACTCCTCTTGGGTAACATATTCAAAGTTAACATTTTTAATATTTTGGACTGACCAATCAAAAAGCTGTTGTGGTGTCAGAATTTGGTCAGTGTAAGGTCTTTGTAAACTTGCTCTTGTTGCTAACCTCTTAACTGTGCCACCAACTCCATCACATGCTCCTTTCCCATGTGCTGTGGCAAAAAAATGCCATTCTGCATCAATCCCGAAGTCTTGCTTGTGAAAACATAGGTTAGACAAGTTTTTCTTATTCTTATATTGAGCGGCACTACCATCGGAAAAATATAACATTTTCTTTAAATCAGATTGGAAATATTTTCTTAAAAACTGTATTAATTTTCTTTGAAAGCAATAAACTGCTACTATATTATGTTCCAAGCACTCAGAAATAATAACATAGCTAACATGTTTTACTAAATCATTTTTTTTTTGTAATAAATTACAAAGGGGTGAATTGTAGCATAATCACTTGACCAGTGGTAACTCTGGGCTTCATCCTGGACTACAAAACTATAGTTCTCTAAAATCTAAAGTAACCACTAACTCATGTTGCATCAAATTTTCTTTTGCTTCAGCCATGAATAAACTTTGCTGCTTAGCAATAAAATACTATAAGGTAAGTTTAGCAATAAGAACTAATAAGGTAAGTTTAGTTTCTTACATAACATAACATGTCAAGGAATTCAATGGAAGTTTTTCGTAGAGAATCAAGGTTGCACCTGTGTACTGTAACCCATTGACGAAAAGTTACATTTTCTATAATTTTTTCATCAAAGATTTCTCCAAAAAAGTTCTTTATTTCCCCAGTTCCTGGGCAAGAACAACAGCTTCCCATAAAACAATCTATAGAAGGAGGATTACATAGGATCCTTGCAAGGAAATGTTTGTAGGATGAAAACTCTCCATTACTCAACAATCCCAAACGTGCATTCTCAATCATTAATTTTACATTTTGATGAGTGGTACATACACAAACTGAGTGTGTACAACTTTTCCCTACCAAAATACATTGTTTGGGCCTAGGTTCTGCAAATTTCGAGAATCCAATTTTCATTTGAGGGTTATTGTCTTTAAAAAGTTGTATGTTTCCTTAAGATTACACATAATTAGTCTCTTCTGAACATGAATTTTTTCTCCGTTTTCACCTATCACTGAAATGTGGTCTTTTTTGCCTGGCATGACTCTAGTAATTTCATCATTTTCATAAAACTTATTACTGTATCTGAAATTTCTTTTGGTAAAGTCTCCTGGCTTTTGGTCAGGGCTTTCTAAAATTCCTTTTTCACCTGCCAGCTTTTTTGTCTGTCTTACTATATAATTGGAAGCATTAAATTATATAGTATTCTATTTTTTATTAATAAGTAAACCTAACAATTATTATTTTTTTAAATATTAATTACAGATTTATTGTATTAAATTATTATAACCAATATTATATCCTAATAATGTCTTAAATTAACACCATATTATATTTAATTATTATATTTAAAAAGTCAGGTCTATAATTATATCTCCACAGGTATATACATAAATTCTAAGAAGCATCTTCTTGTTTGCAATCACAATGTCTGTTAAATTTCATGAAAACTGTGTTTGAAAATTAATTTTTTTAACATGAACCCATAGGAATCCCACTTTCAAATTTTTATATTACTTTACTAAATACATTAAGTAAAACATATTTTTTTGAAAAAAATTCAAGGTACGCATTTCGAAAAAATCAAAAACAAAATTTGAAAATGAAATTTGTGAAAATATTTTTTCTCTCAACATATGTTGTGTGATATATCAAATGAAAGGGCATAAAAACTGCAAGAAAATGACCCTTGTTTCAACTCTCTATCTTATCTAGGAGGGTCACAATCACATTTTCAAAATTTGTCGCTCAGACAATTTTGGGACGATTTTTACAACTTTACATGGCTGTAAAATCTGAACGGGTTGAGATTTTTCAATAAATGTTGGTATTTTTCTTAGTTTTTATAGTTTCAACATGTGTACCAAATTTCATCAAAATCTGAAATGGTGAGGAACATCACTGTGTTGATTTGACATGGACTGACCCATATATTTTATGAGGAAACACTTTATTCCGTATAAATAAAGTTTTATAAAAAAGATCTAAAATGTTGTTTTAAAATGTTATTTTTTATATTTATCTCTGTTATTTGTCGTGATTTTTTTGTATTTTTTAAAACTAAGACTTAGTTTTTTGTGCTGAACACATTTGTAAACTATTTTGGTCTACGAAAATTATTTCTCAAGATATCACGGAAAAACTATGTTCGCGGCAAATCGCCTATGGCTGCTAAGATGCACAACTAAGATATCGCTGTCCTAAGATGTTTGATCATACATTACAATTTCTAGACCTATTGCCCTACTATGTTTTTCAACTAGGTTGCAGTTTTTAATTTCATTAAAATATTTTGAGTTCTTGTTAGGTTGGGCCAACGTTGTGTATCTATTCTAGTATTCTGATATTAGAGTACTGTTAAACATTTGTTATCATTCATTTTATCATTTAAATTAAGTTCCTAATTAATTGTTTTTATTTTTTTACTTAAATTGATATTTTCCTAATAAACAAAGATATAGATCAACTTGGAAGTAGAGTTTGCTGTTAGCTGTTTACTGTCACTATATGCCTAATTATAACATTTAATAAATCCTAAGATGTTTGATAAAATATTTTAATTTTTGGGCCTATTGCCCTACCATGTTTTTCAATTAGGTTGCAGTTTTTAATTTCATTGAAATATGTTTAGTTCCTACTTGTTAAATTGGGCCAAAGTTGTGTAACAATATTAGAGTATTGTTAAACAGTTTTTAATATTAATATTCTAGTTACTTGTTATTTAACATTAATATTCTAGTTACTTGTTATTTTTATTTATATGCCTTACTATTTTTATGCAAAGAAAATATTAATTCAAGTCTGTCAGTTTGATTTTATTTAAGTTTTAGATCAACTCTCCTAGTAGAGTTAGCATTAAGATTATTATATACTGTTTTTTTTTTAATTTTTCAGGGTGCAATTTTTGTTTAGTTTGAATATTTTCAACTTTTACTCCATAGTGAGTCAGTAATGCAGCCATATATAAGATGTTGTTTTAAAAGTTATATACGGTATCTTGCAAAAATATTTTACAGTTTACTTAACATATTTTTATGAATATTAAATTTATATTTAATCAAAGTTCAGTGTTCCAATTATTTCATAGATTCTAAAAAAAACAAATTTAATAACTATTCAACTCGATTAAAAAAATACTCTGCCTGAAAAAATTTGAACTCGAAATTATGTCCAACTACTCGACTCGACTCCTAAAATTGCTACTCGCACACCTCTATGGTACGGTCCAAGAAAGAGTCCTTAGTCATCATGCCCATATAACATTAAGAAATAAATTACCCAAATACACGCACAGTGGTATTGATCAACATGCCTACCCATACATGTACAGTAGTATTGATCAACCCGCCTACTCATACACTTACAGTGGTATTGATCAACATGCCTACACATACATGGATCTCAAAAAGAACCTCTCATATATTACAGCTAAATATGAAATAAAAAAAAAAAAAATAAAAAAAAAAAACATATATAGCAAACAATATAGACTACTAAAGATGTGAAGATTTATAAAGATCATCTTTTATAAATATTTTACTCTGAAAAATAGAATTTGAAAAGGAAACATACTAAAGCAACAGATATTAATGTTAAAGTTAATATGTAAACAAAATCTTTAACAAACAACAATACATTTACTGTACAGGGTGCATTTTAAGTCAGCTAACCCCTAACTTCTCTCATAATTTATAAAAGATTTACTCTTTGAATATGCCATCAAATTAATACTAACCCACACTACATTTGTAGTGTTTCAATATTAGGGATCACTTGGGGTCCAAGATCTAGGAGTCAACTTCAAAATTTTAAAAGGGATTGTGGTCATGTGACCGAGCATAAATGGTGGTGTTAAATAACATTAACACCACCATTTATGCTCGGTCCTCTTAGTACTGACACAGCATCCGCTCAATGGTTTCCATCAATGTGGACACTACTAGAGAAGATTAGGGTGACCATGTTGGATGGTAGTCAAGGTTCAAATGTTGTGTAGGGAAGAGAACTGAGTGTCAGACTTGTCAGTTAGCTGAAAATCAGACCAACACTACGTGGTTCAGATTCCATGTAAAGCTGTAGGTCCCATATAGTTGCCCTGGCTATTGGGCTATTAATAAATTGTCCTTTTTGAGCTAAGTCGAACTCAGATAGTAAAAATGACTATATTCGTTCATCTACAATCATTCGAAATCCATATTCGCCCATATCTTGACGATCGGTGTCTTAAGAATAAATAAAAATAAATTTTAATCTGAAAACAAATTACAATTTAAATAGGATGTGTCATACTTTGGTTATTAATTATGATGTTATTTTATTTAATATAACATGTTTTTCCTGAAAATCCTAGGTAATGAAAAATTATTAGAATTCCTACTATAATTTTGCTGAATAGCAAGCGACCAGCACGTTATATTTAGTGCATATAAAGGTTTCAGCAGTGGAGGGATTCTACTCTCAGCTGAATTACATCACAGGTGTGATTGGCTTCTGCATTTAGGTGTTATATTTCTGCAGCAGTTTTTAGTTGAAAAAAAACTGTAATTAACTGTACAAGTTTGTTTAATTGCATTTTATTGTTTACTTTATTGATCATTGTGTTTTTGTTATTTGATTAGTAAATAACAATTTAATTTAACGTTGTCAGCTTGAAATGGCGATGTTAAATGACATATCACATGACCACAACCCCATTTAAAGTTGACTTCTAGATCTCGGACCCCAAGCGATCATTAAAATGTTGAAACACTGTTAATGTAATGTGGGTTATTATCAATTAAATGACATTTTCAAAAAGATCATCTTTAATAAACTGTGGAAACAAGTCAGGGGGTAGCTGAATTAATACTCACTCTGTATAGAATTAACATCAGATTAAATAAAAAGGCTGTACCAAGTAAGGTTTCATAAAAAGCAAATTCACATTTAAAAAAATCGTTTATAAAATTATTCACTATGTAATATTATGCTGCACAATTTCATTTCTAATTTCCTTTAATTCATTCTGCCAGTGGAATAATATTAACTTGTTACTTTCAGGTGTGAAGTTTGCTGTAAGGGATTCAGATCGAGAAACAATTTGGTTCAGCATAAACTCAAACACAATGGTGAAAAGAATTTTAAATGTTCGTTCTGTGGGAAGACATTTTTTAGGAAAGGAGCTCTGACTGTACATACAAGGAAACATACTGGTGAAAAACCTTTCATTTGTGATCTCTGCGGCCGACCTTTCAGTCAGAAGAATGATATGCTGAAGCACCAGAAGACCCATGGGAAATTAGGTTCTCGCACTCGCACGTGCGAATTGTGTCTTGCTGTATTTAACTCGACAGTAGAATTGGCTAGTCATAAAGACCAAGTTCATAAGGGCAACAATGATCTTGTTCCATTAATTATAACTAACAATATGTTTGAAACACTTATAATAACTGAAGATGGGCAAAAACTAGTTGTTGCTACTGAAGCTATTGATGAAAACGCTCTGTCAATAGCTCCTACTAGCATTAGTTAAGTGTTATCTCTAGGTAATAACCTAAACTCATGTGAGTTTCCTTAATAGTTTAATTATTAATATTCAAAGTTACCAATACATTCCGTCCTAAATATCTATTCATTAGTATTATTGCATACTTTATTTTATTGTAGTATAATTTATTTTATCTGATTTATCTTTTGTTCTTGTGATTTTTTTGAAACGTAATCATGTAACCATATTGAAGTAATCTTAAGTCGTTTATTGTGATTGAACATGGGTTAAACGCTTTTCATCATTTTAGCTTGCTTCCTTAACACAAGCAGTGTTGGATAAGAAGATAGCCCAATTGTAGGGGTAACCAAGCAATAGTTCATTGTACAATAACCATTGTTATTTTTCTTCCACCAGTATGATTGTCTTTGATTTATCATCAATTTTAATGATTAAAGGCTCAGAAATCGAGCAATTAACTATGAATGCAGTGTTTGTTACTTGGCATTCTTAATTATTTATAATAATTAATATAAATTAAAGATATATGTTTAAGAATAAAACATATTGCTTCTATTTGTGGCTAAAAAAAACAGTAAAACTACTATAACATTCTACATTTTGAAAATGTAAACATTTTAATAATATTTAATAGTTTAGTTTATCCTTTTAAATGGTTGCTATAACTGATATCCACTGTAACGGTAAATATAAATTAAATGCTACATACGAAAAAGTGTATATTAATCTAATAAATAACTTATTAACCAGTAAGAATGGTAAATAAGTAATTGGTGTAGCATAATACTATAAATTGGTCGGTAGCTTAATTAGTTAAAGCCATCGATGTATAAACAAATGGATCGCTTGTTGAACTCTGAGAACGAGGTGACATCAATCCAGCACCGAGTGGCTACACCCACAGCCATACTGTCAGTGGCACGACATGACTATATCACAAGCCGTAAACAACTAATGTTTGGAATGTTTTATCCACTGAATTGAAAAACAAGAAAATGCTAGATGTATGTTCTGCATACAATTGTTAAATAGAAGAGTTCGAAGAAAATATGACAAATTAAGTATAATAGCGAAATCTCCTACATAGTTTCTATCTTAACAAGTTTTAACATTCAACAAGTTCTTGTTACATCAAATATATACAGAGAAGAAATTAAATAATTGTCCACCACATATGGCCATTGATGCTTATATCATTAACTTGAGGTAGACAAAGGTAGTTGGACATTTGCCATCATTACGTGAAAAATAACAATCACGACGTTTCGATTTGGTAAAACCCAAACCTTTTTCAAGTGCTAAAAACTAAATTACATCTACACAAACATGTTATAAAACTATGTTCTTAAACTAATAAACTTATCTACTTTAATAATTATCTACATTTTAACCTAGATCCTAGAATGGAGTACAACAAAATGAACTTCTACTAAATATAAAAAATATTAACAGGGTTAAATTAATATAGCCAATTAGGCGCTGTCAAGGTCACGACATCAACGAAAATTGTAAAACACAATAAAATTAATATTCAAATCAGACTGAAATAAGATTACATTAACTAATCCTAAATATATGGTACCTGAAAAACACAATTAATTAAAAATAACATTCAACACGCACAAAAAATTATATATATATATATGACTCGAAAGGACTGAGACTACTATTGAAATTACATTTCAACCTGAAAAGACAACAATTATTAGGAATAAAACAATACCATAATCAAATATTACAAAAAAGATGAAGTCTTACGACCCGCAGTGACGATGGCGTCTAGACGTCATTAACTTGTGGTATAACACTTAATGTTATTTTTATTTAGTTATTTTAATCCTTCTATGGTTAAGCCATGATTAAGGGAAAAATAAAAATTCTCCAGCAATGCCTATATATAAAAGATAAAGAGGTTGAGTCAATGCAAGACTTTATTTTAGTTTTAATCAAAAATTTACTGCGTCTGAAAGATTTTCACAGCTGTAGAAGATAAATATTCCGGATTTACACAACTGAGCATCTTGACAATCAGTATGAACTTGATGGTTTAATTTTATAGTCCAAAAGCTTTTAAAAACAGAATATTTGTTAACATTTTTCTCACTAATCCATTGAATTAAGCTGCGTTTACACTGTAGTTATTAACATTTGTTGACATTCTATCAAACAACCCTAAAATTGAAAGTAAAATTTCAGATCACTAACAAAAATCCTGTGTTAGTAACACAATTAAGATCTTTACTTACATTAACATAACCAACATTTTTGCCTTGTTGAATATTCGTACAATTTGCTTCCTCAGTTTGCATTTTTTAATTATGATTTGTTTGTAACATATAGATTTAATTATATACAAAAACCCTTTAAAGTACCTGGAGAAATATTGAAGGAAGGCACTAAAGAATCCCTCTGGTCTGAGGAAGGTGAGTGTGGTTCACTGAAATCGATAACCATATTTGTGCATTTTGTACTTGTATTGTAATATATTTGTGCATTTTGTGCTTATATTGTAATAAATTTGTGTTGTGTGACGTTTGCTTGTACTGTATACGTACCAACACATATTATGCTAATTAAAAAACTATTAATAAAAATTTATTTTATCCATCAAAAGTCAGTAAATTGACAAACATACTTTGATCTGAGAGTGTTTATAATATTTGTTACTAACAAATGTTACTTATGCCTTTTGGATGTCAGTAAATTTTCCCCCTACCATATCTTGGCAAAAGGTGACAAGATGTTTAAACAAAAGTTTCTATTCAAAATAGAATTTTTTCACATTTGTGAATAACATTGTTTGATAACAAAAGTAGAAGCTAAATGAAAATGTTATTAATTTCTATTACAAACATTTTATCAGTTTCTTTTACTTACAAAAAATTTGGCAACATTTGTTAGTATCTCTGTTGTAAATGCGCAATCCATTAGTTTATACATCTATGGTTAAAGCCCAGCTTCATAAACTGAAGGTTCTCAATTCATTGAAGAAGAGGAGCCAGTCAAGCCATTAGGCAGGTTGCTTTTGAAGGAAAGATGTTTCTATTTTTCTCATTAAGAGGTTAACATAAAAAGGAATCACACAAGATATACACTGCAAGATTCCTAGACATTTAGTTTCAGAACTTTTGAAATGATTCTTTTTTCAGGTTAAATTAAGTGGCTTGAACCAGACCATGAAAAGGGTGTTTTGTTTGGTGGTAGTAAGAGCTGTGTGTTGGGAAAGTGCTCAGTGGCAGCTAAATCACGAGAGCATAGTTTATGGTAACAGTAATGATATTTTATGGCAGAGATAATATAGATGACTGAGGAAATTGGGGTTTTGGAACGAGATTAAAATTTTTGGACAACTGCACTCTAGCTGCCTGATAGAATAGAATAAGTTGTCTCTGACATAATGGCTAGAGATAGTTTTCAAGTAAGGGATGAAAGAAAAATGTTTTATTCCATTCTGGTACAATGCAAACTGGAGCATCATTTTGACTCATGGTGAAACAAAACGTTGCAATTCAAAATTCTTCTATGGTAGTAAATAGGTGTGTCATGCCGCACACAATATTTTTGTTAAAATAAAAATTAATTGTGATATTATATTTACATCTTAGATATATTTTAAACATAATGTTTTTTCTATTTACATATGATGTAAATTTTGTCAAGCCATTGTTGAATAAAATATGCAGTTGTTAACTTACCGTAGTGTTATTAATAGCCTTCCCTCAGTCTGAATACTCTTCTTGGAGTTAATGCCTCTTTTATAGTTTTGTCACCAATATCCAGATACCAATCATCTTTTGCTCATTTGGTGAATATTGTACAATAAAATGTATTATGATCCCTTCTTAGTATACAATCATTTCTCATACGGTTAATCAGATTAACCCAATGGTCTCTGGCAGGCTTTGGCTTAATTACTGAACAAACTGCCATAATAGTATGTTCACTTCTATTTATTCACTTTAAATGATGCTGTCTTCTTGTAGACTATTCACCTGCATTTCTTGAAAACAATATTAAATGAACAAAATTAGCAGAAAATATTTATTAAAAACAAATTGGAAACCAGATCAAAAAGAAAGTTGAAGAGCATTGGAATATTCAAAATGATTTAAATACATAGGGAAATATACAGGAAAAATAAGAAAATCGCGTATTGTTTTCCATAAGTAAATCTGCCAACATGTATTAATTTTAGTGATTCAGAAAATTCAAAATTGTGTGTATCAAAATTTTAAATATAAAAAAATTTACCACAGCCTAAATATCTTTGTAACTATATGAGGTATAATTTTTATATGGCCTATAATACGCTAAGTGGGCAGATTTTCTAAGTGATTTTTTAAAGTAATTTATAAATTAGATACTGTTACATGACAACAAAGAGTTGAAATTTAATATGGTACTCTTTTATATGAGTTGGTAAACATATTTCAGTAACTATAAGATATCAAAGCACTGTAATAATTGCACACTTATTTAATGCAAACTAAGCATGATGAAGATGGCATACACTCGTTCTGTGAAGTTGATTTTAAATTACTGCTTTAAAATCATTTACTTACACATATGAAAGTAATGTATCGTAACTTTATGTCATAAGGATTACAACAAGACCAATTTTTTTCTCGAAAAGTTAAAATTATAAAACTTAAATAAGACATTCTATTAACAAAATATTAAACTATAAATGTGATAAATTAACATATTTTTAGTAGTAACAGTGTAAATTTGATGTACAGTGAAAACTAGTTCATTAAGCTATGTCATTCTTCATGAAGGTGTTACTACGTTAATTAATAAGCTTCTAATCACTAATTAATAAAACTTATTCTGGATATATTTCAATTTAATTTCAAAAATCCATCATTAGAAAATGAATTGACAAGTTTTATTATTTAGCAATGAGAAGCTTGTTTGGTTATTAGTGAAAACTAGTTCATATTCCGGTACTTTTTTCCAACTACGATAAAAATTATTAAAACGTATAATAAAATTTAAAAATGTGTATGTCATAACGTACAATTAAAAACAAGGAAAACAATGGTGTGATTATATTCTCCATAGGCCTCTTAGTTCTTTAGAAAACAACCTTTAACCTCGGGTGCACGTAATTTCTGGGCTGAAAGTAGTTGTGTCCACATAACTTATCTTAAACTTCTATTTACAGTGGTCTGAATTAAGTGAACAGTGTTTGTGATGTGGAATGAAAATCATGGGTGGTTACCTAAGTTAATTACAGGGGCTGCTTAAGTTGACCCCTGTTAGCTAACCAAATTTACCACAGGGGGCTTCCCAAGTTATTCACAGTGCTACAAAAGATGATTGTGTGTAGCACCCAAACTGATCACAGGTGGTTACCAAAGTTGATCATGGGCTATCCAGTTATATAATGGCTACCTAAGTTCATCAGTGGTAACACAACTGATAGCGGGTAGCAACTAAAATTGATCACAGAGGGTACCTAAATTAATCACTAAAGTTGGGTCACAAGTGGCTAACTGTCATGGGCTATCCAAGGATGTCACAGGCTGCCCAAGTCGACCTGTTGCCACCAAAATTTATCAAGGGGGCTACCCAAGTTGATCAAAGATGGCTACTTAAGTTGATCAGTTGCTATCCAAATTGACAACAAGTTAGAAGTTAGAGATTGTCTTATTTTACCAGGTGAAGTTAGCGTTAAGAAGGTTGATTGTACCTGTAGTCATTACCAGTTGCAGCTTGAGTTGCAATTCAAGCCCTAATTAGTTACTACCAGGATATTTATTACCTACCTTATTTTAGCTCTTTTAGAGAAAATATATTAAAAGCCTTTTTTAGTACTCATCTACAGCATTTCAAGAATATTTGTACCAAGTTTTATTGTTAAAGTCTCAATAGTTTTTGAGAAATTGTGATCAGTTCGTCAATGGTATTTGGTTTATATTCTTTAATCATTTTTTTTTAATTTATCTATGAACTTTTATATTTATAGATTAATCTTGTATTTTTTCTCATTGTTTATTGTACTTTAAGATATAAAACCTCAAAGACACTTGTTTATTAAAATCTGTAAAAATTATCACCTTGTAAAAATTTGAGATCTAGCACTATCCACTTGTGCCGTTTGCACATTACGATCATCTCCCTCGGACAGTTAAGTCTTCCTCTCTGTTTTTCATTTAGTTTTAGTGTCTTTGGGTTAATTTTCTGCTTTCCGTGATTTTGTTTTCTGTGTTCCTTGGCGTCAACGGCAAATTCGTTATTCTAGCTTTGCTGCCAACAAAAAAAAGCATTGCAGCTAGAAATGTTTGATGCTGGCCCCGGGGTCGGAGCATCATGGACAGGCACCTGCATGGCTACTGACTGCATTTTCCTGAAGGCACAGTGCGGAACCTACAGGCTGTGACTAGCCTTACTTGCGTCCCAGAGGGGCTGCCACTTCTTCACCCTTTCCACGCTGTTCATCAAACGGCCTCCAGTATGAAGACTTCGACATGTAGGTGACCCAAATCCATTTATTTATCCGACCCTTCTGGCCTCCAAGATTGAACATTTTGAAGAACGAGGGTGGGTTGCACACTCAAGAAAAAGGTTTTGTATAGCCTGTGCTGCAGCATTAGACACACAACCAGTAGACTATTGGCTGGCAAGGTGGTATTGATTGAAGTTTGAGGAAGAATACTACCAACAAATGTTGAAAGAGATCAGCTTTTTTAACCACGTACTGTTCATTTGTCATTGGGCTATTAATAAATGACACTTTCCAAGGAATGGTCGGCCTTAATTTGTAACAATGATGATTACATTCACTCATCTACACTCATTCGAAATTCATATTCCCTTTTATCTTGGTGACCTGTGTCTTAATACTAAATAAAAATAAATAAACTTGAATAATGTAGGCCAAAGTAGTGACTTATATATGTTACTCGCAATTGCCGAATTCGGGTACTGTCCAACATTTTTACCTACTCTGCGAAGTGCTAACTTTACTTTACTCACTCCGCAAAATGAGTACTTTATTCGGGCAATGGCCAAATACTCAATCCGCGGAGTGATTATTTTCACTTACTCAGTACTCGAAGTGAATGTTTATTTCGGGTTCTGAGCAAAATTAAATGCACTCTCCGCAGAGTGAGCATTCATAATTATTCCACGGATTGTGTATTATGGATTTACTCATTGCCGAAATAATGTTTCCCACAGTGTGTAGAGCTTTTTTCTGTCGCTAGGCCTGATATTTCTGTACAAACTTGTGTGCATGAACAAACACGTATTTGTACACACCTTATGGATACAAATACGTGCACGTTTTCTATTCGGTACAACACCAATGAAAAATACTAAACTTCAACTGCAACACACACGGTTCAAACAAAAGGGACTTACTATTCAGTCTCAAACAGTGGGCCACTCACACACTATTTACAGGGAAGGAGTGAGAGACATGCCTGAACAGGCTCCGTACACAATGGAAACATCATTTCGGCAATTGAATAAAACCATAATACACGGAATGAGTAAGTATGAATGTTCACTACGCGGAGTGTTTTTAATTTTGCTCCTCAGAGCCCAAAATAAACCTTCACTTCGGGTATTGAGCAAGTGAAATTAATCACTCTGCGAATTGAGTATTTTGGTTCGACCATTGCCCGAATAAATTACTCATTCTGCGGAGTGAGTAAAATGAAGGTAGCACTTTGCGGAGTGGGTACAAATTTTGGACAATGCCTGAATTTGGCAACTGCGAGTAACATATATAATTAATTAACTGTAACATTGATTTGTAGACTGCCATTTTAATGTCTTTTTCAGAAAACATAAAAAATATGCATACATTTATTTTGATTGTAATGGTTAAAATATTACTTTGGTTTTACATTTATTTCCATTCTAAATGAATAAGAAGAACTTTAGAATATTCTTACAACTGAATCAATTCTCTAGTTTAAGAAAACCATACATATTGATGAAGGTTGAAAATCGTTAAAAAAATAGATGTTGCGCATACACATTTATCTGTAAAATAAAACATCAACACTTTTCTGATACTAATATTTTATTTCAATTAGCTTTAACACATAACTTACATAATTGTACAAATTAAAAATGTAAAATATTTTGAGCGCATTATCACTACCAAGTTATATTATTTCAAACCTTGGTTTTAGCACTTGCACTTTTTAAATTTATTATTTGGAAAAATGTTTTCATTCTTTCAACTCCATAAATATATATATATATATATATATTCATAACAATTCTTAACCTGCACCTGATTTTTGTTTTATCAATATTTATTTGAATATTTTACTTCCCAAAATCATTAAAAAGTGATTAATTTTTATAGCATATATATACAGTTCAATTTAAATACCACACCCACATTTTTACACCTGTTTTTTTCAAACATTTTATAAAATATGTAATTATTTCATAAATATTGTATAAACCTTCCTTTATTATAGACATAGTTGTGTTCACAAATAATCATAGCATAATTTAGTACTTTATATACAAATTTATAACAATTTTAACCAATTCACAAAGGTAATGCTATTTAAAACTTTTGTTAGAAAAGGGTGTTACATTATACTAACATATGAAAGTTTATCACACATTGTTGTCAAAATGCAAGAGAACCACAAGTTTCTAAGTTTTGTCTAATATCTGATAATGATAATATTTATAAGAAAATGTTTACCCATGCTTTCCTACAGAATCAAATAATAAAATTATTGTCCATTAATTACATTTGTTATGCAAATTTGAACTGAGAGTCTGAATGAACATCTCCCTTAACAGCTGATATTAAGATTTAAAACAAAATCAATAAATTGCTAGCATGACAAAACGTTTTTATAATAGTAACATTGAAGAATGTTCCTAGATGAATTCATTCTCGTGTACAATTTAAAATGTATATCGAAATAGTACTTTCTGTGAAATAAAAATGAAAACATGTTACCAACACAGAAATTGGAACAGTCTCGTTTCAGATTTTCTGGTATAATAAATATAAATATGCTATAAAATTACAGTCTTGTAAGCAATGTAAGCTTCAGACAACCCCATATTTTATTTGTATATAGTGATTATATACTATATATTAAATAACTTAAATAGTATGAAACTGAAATCACCTTATTTAAACTTTAACAAAGTAATAAGCAAACAGGTAAAACAATTTGTCATAAATAATTTTATAGGTGTATCTATAAAATTTAAAAAAAATTAGTTTTATAAATTTGAGGAGTAGCCTCTCCTTCACACAATACAACAGATGATTGGAAGTTTTAAATATTCTACCTATAAATATTGTGCTAGAAAAAAATATATGTTAAAAAGTGTGTTTTTTCTATAAGCAGTGAAACTAAAATAATTGTTTCTATACTATAGGTTGGACCTCAGCACATTACAGAATTCCAACATACTAAGCTGGTGTCATAGGGTTGATTAATAAACTTTTATATATATATGGAGGCTTATAGCTGTATTCATGACTTTAGTTTGTTTATAGTTATACTAACCATTTTCCAAGACTAAGACTGTCACTTAGATTTTTTTTACTCATCAATACCAACTTTGGTGAGTACAGCTAATAAAATTGACTGACCTCTATTACTATTTTTAGGAATGGTTTGATTTAATCCTGTGTTCTTCATCTCGTCCCGTCATGAAAAGGTCACACACACAACAATAATATAAAAATGACACAACAATAATAATATAAGATTCATCTATATTCACAAATGATTTGAGAGGCATTTTAAATTAACAATTTTTTAATGTTACAATGAGTGTTTATTATGCTTTAAATGTGAACAAAGCATACAGTTTAAGTACATATGTTTAAAGTTTTTAAAATATTATTTTATCATTTACATTTATTTGAAATGTTTTCAATCAAAATGTTGCCAAACAGATGATTCAGAACTTGATTTAGAAATGTGCCAGTAAGTTATATTTGTACTAATTTTCTACTAGCTGATCATTAAGAATAAGCGTTTTTAGAAGAGTACCCCACTCTGCCTTACTTCTACTAACCTCTCCTCAATATCACATGCACATTTAGGCTGGGCCATCTGTATACGCCTCCATCAGGAATTAATTCTAACTCAGCTATTGAGAAAATGGTACAATTTGCATTTTATATCATATTCAAAACTAATTCAAATACATAAGAAGCATTTACAGTACTCTAGCTAGACTTGAAGAAATATATCAACCAACTACATATTACTCTATGTGCAAACGATATTTTTCATTATCATTGAAATGTAATTAGTACAATGAAACCCCACTCAAATTCTCAACTTATCATTATTTGGTTCTTTACTTTAAATGAAGTTTTACTTAAATCACTGAAACGCCCTCAATTAATTATGATGAGCAATTACTTTTATTATTGATTATGCACTGATAATTGTTTTCTAAAGTGCCTTCAATGAAGTTTTGTGCTAGCTGGTAACTTTTTTTAAGATAATTGTTATCTAACAGTATATATTCGGTAAAGTGACAAGGGAATAGAAATTATTTCTTTCTCTTGCATTTGCTTTCTTTAATATTCATTAACATGTGGCCAACTCTATAGGTATATTGTTAAAAAGATAAAATGAACACAATTATGTCTAGGACCAACTTATAATTTAATTAAATATTCAAGTCCTATAAATTAAAAAAATTAGAGTAATGTTTTGTTGGAAAAACATGCTGAGCAGTACAATAAGACTCCTTCAACAATTAGAATTGAATATCTTATTATCTATGATTTACATACTACTACTGATTTAGTAACAATTAATTTGAAGACTATTTGGTAGACATAATTGTTAAGTATAACCACAATTTTTTTTTATGTAAATATAATTTACAGCAGCTCTAAAATTACTAATTTTTTAAAATAAATTTTTTATTTTTTTTAAAATAAATGTTAGAAACATAAAACTACCTTCACCCAAGAACAATAAAGCTTTTCTTTAAATGAACACGCGTGAGAATTGACATATTTAAGAATTAAAAATTTATTGGATTCATTATTAATTTCAAGCTATTTTTCACAGAAACCAATTCATAGTTTTGTTTTATTATATATAAGATAAAACAAAACTATAATGATATATAGTTATATAACAAAACTATAATGATAACTATATATGATAAAACAAAACATGACAAGGAAGGTTTTCTCCAGTGTCATGTTCATGAAAGAATCTAAGATTACGTCCTTCAACCTTATATGGAGTGTTAAACACCATTTCAATGCATTCTTATTTCATTGTGTCCATAAAGCAATCCTATAGTAAATTAAACCAATCTTAAGATCGTCCTCTTTCAAATACTCCACACATTCAAGAGACAAAAACTCACTAATGTGTCTGCAAATCTTAAAGATTACTTTTTGGATGCTATCTTAGGCTTGAGTGGCCGGTGTCATAACTAGAATCTATATCACATTGCAGCATGGAAGAAAAGTCTGGTTATACTGAAAATAGAGTAGGTAGCACATTGACGTGGTTGTAACCAGATTATATACATTTTTGGATGTTGTTTGGCAATCAACTTCACATGGCCAAGTAATTGTATTTTATGTCATTTGCCTAATTAAAATGTGAAGGATGGTTCACTTGTATTGGATACCAAGGATCTATGTTTGTTGAGTGAGGAAGAATTGACTAAATATAATGTGGAGTCACGGTAAACTGTATATTGGTATGAAGGGCCTGTTCGGACTGTCAAATTGTTCTAACTATCAAGGTTTCAGAAAAAATGCTAATTATTCCATAAAAATTGTTATTAATTGAATAATAAATCATCTGGTCAGTTTTAACATTGTTTGAATTTGATTGAAACGTAATGCTTAAATCTTGCACGCTTAAACTAAAAAATCCAACTATTTAAATATATATTAGTTTTTTAACTAATATACATTTAAATAGTTGGATGAGTTGAACATTTTTGTCTGAGTTCACTTATAAGAAATGTTTTATCTTACAAAATTGCTAACACAATTACAATAAAAATAAAACAGCAATAACACAATACAGCAATAAAAATAAAACAATTTGAACAAATTTAATTTGACTTAACTATTTACGCTGTTTCAAGTGGCTGGGAGAATTGTTCGGATTACCACGTGATTCAGACTACCACAACCATACTGCACTTATGTTCAGCACTGTGTATATCTTATTTGATACACACCCAACTTCCCTGAGGGGCCACGTGTAACATACACAAACATGTTACCGTTCCTGACAACCATAAAAAATATGCTTTTTACGCCAGGGGCCAAGAGTGGTGTTAGATTCTACAAAATGACTCTAACAAGACAACAACTCTTCTACAAGAAACATCCTAATAGCTTTAAATTTGAAAATAAATGTGTTTTAGCTAAAATATTAAGGATTATGCTGTGTGTGCATTTATGATACACATGGCCAAGACCCTTGTAAAATCATGTATTTTACACACTGGGCTATGTATATCATAAATGCATACACAAAAAATGCTATATTTCTTATTAGTTTTGCATGAAAATTAATTACTATGCATTTTTTGAAAGATGAAAATGATGCTAGAATAAGTCGAATGTCTCACATAATGCATCAAGTAATCAACAAACTTGTGGGGAATTCTCCTCAAAAGAAAAGAGGACTTTGTAAGCTATGCTACAAAGTACTTGGAAGAGCAGGTTCTTTGCAGAATGATTGCCACACACACACACAAATACAGTGGTATTGACCCATCCGCCCACCAATACACATACAGTGCTGTGGACCCACCCGCCCACCTCTACACGTACAGTGGTATCGACCCACCTGCTCACCCATACACATACAGTGGTATTGAGCCACCTGCCCACCCATACACATACAGTATTATTGACCCACCTGCCCACCCATACACAAACAGTGTATTGACTCACTCGCCCATTGACCCACCTGTACACATACAGTATTATTGACCTACCTGCTCACCCATACATGTACAGTGGTATTGAGCCACCCTCCTGCCTATACATGTACAGTGATATTGACCTACCTGCCCACCCTTACACTTACAGTGATATTGACCCACCTACCCATACACATACAGTGGTATTGACCCACCCACTCACCCATACACATACAGTGGTATTGACCCAGCCGCCCACCCATACACATACAGTGGTATTGACCCACCCGCCCACCCATACACATTCAGTGGTATTGATGACTGGTATGTGTATGGGTAAAGGCAAACCAAGTGACTACAATTTGTGATACATGTGAGGGGCAAACTCATGTGCCGAGGATGTTTCAATGAAAAACACTGACAAGTATAACATCCATAACTAATTTTAAGTTAGGTAGGCCTATATTTTAAATTACAATTATCCCTAGATTTAGTTTAATATAAGGTTTTATCAATTTTTAGAACAAATTTTAAATAGTCTACATTTCAAACATAATTTCATAAAAACAGTGTGTTACGAGAATGTTTATAGATCCGGTAGGTTTTTGAGCAAGATATATTTTTTTTAAAATGATATTGAATATTTTATTATCATCTTTTATTGTAGACTAGGATTTGAATTATCTTTATTATAAGAAATAGTAACATTTAATTACTTTTATAATATTTTATTGGTGTTACTTTAAGTAAAATATATTTCATACTAAAAAATTTTAGTGTTATTTCAATGTCACTGTACACCTGACTGGTACGGCCTGGGCCAAGCCTGATATGGTGTAGTGGTAGTCCAGGGCCAGGAGAACAGTTATAATGGTAAAAGCATAGTCTGCATGTTCCAATTGGATACATATAGCTCTAACTCAAACGTTACCATGCCGAAATTATGGTTCGTCCATGCCGAATTCGAGCCTGTGCTATTTCTAATCCTGGCGCCTTAAACCGCTTAGTCACTGTTTCACCCTACATGAATGATTTACTGAAATTTTTTTTTATTTTCACAAAGGACGTTGAAACAGGCTTCATGCTACAATTGACAACTGTAATACTTGAAATATTTAATTTATTAGAAAAATGATGTTGACGAGACAGTTTCAATGAGCACCAAAACAACGAAAAAGAAATATTTTTTTTCTTTTCTTGTCTCTTTTTTTCAGACTAAACTACAGTAAGTTCTTTTATATTGAAACAAGGAAGTATTGCAATGTTTTTCACTCTTTTCTTGTGCTTGTTAACTGTTTCAACATGCTTTTTACATCAAACCACATGGTTTTTAACAATGAACTGTGACATGACAAAAACACTTTTCCTAAGGTAAAACACTAAGATTGTAGAAAACTTTCCTTACATTTTCTTCTAAACATGAAATCTCAATGCGAGTAATAAGAGATAATAGATGCACTCAAGGCACAGACTGACTAGCCATTGTTAGACTGTGCGCTTTATCATAGCAACCAATGAAAACAAGGTAATTTTAAGTTTCTGACTCCTAAAAATGCATTCATAATTTTCAGTTAAACAATAGTATATTATATTTATATAGAAAAAAGTTGATGCTGAATAGATTCTATAATATACTTACGAACTAAATAATAGGCTTATTTAATTTTAACAGTGTAATTTTTTAAGAAAATAAAGTAATTAAGTTTGCTTGCATGTAGTCTTTATTTGACGAAAACCCTTCCTCAATTCAGTTACCATTGTTTTTCACTTAATATGTTTCAGTACAATCAATATTAACTTTTGTGCTACCCTTTTGCTGTCAAGAGAGACTTCCAATTCATTTAGTCTAAAAATTAATTGATAAATATCTACACCTGGCCTTTTTGTATAGTAAATTATCATAAGTATATTTTGCAGTCAAATAATTGATTAATAAATTATCTATATTCAATTTTTATCCTGGTGTTATCACACTGTACTGTACTCTTATCATACTGCAGTCAAAATGATTGGGGAAAATCTACCAAACAACTTCAACAAATTAATATATATATATCAAGGTAATGAAGTAAGTAAAGGCCATACAAAAAGTATAAAAGAAACTAAAATAATAAGACTAGAATTATTACGAACATTGATAGAATTTTCAAAACACAATTCAATTTTTTTTAATTTTGTACCATACATGGAAAGAAGCGAAATCAGTGCCAAAGTGATATAAGACTAGGCCTATTTAGAAGAAATAGTTTGATTCTTTTAAGTACACTTAGGCCCTAATCTAACTTTAAGTTTCTGAATTTGTTGATTTTTACACTGTATCCACAGATACGTTTATTCTGCCAAGTGCAGCAGGACTTGATAAATAAGCACGAACATTGTTCTCAAATTTTTCTTTTATAAAAGAAAATTGCATAATATTTGGTTTAGCTTGAAGCCAAAACCTATCAAATTCATAAAATAAATAACAGTAGAATTGATGAAATAACCTAATATTTGGTAGGCTTTTGGAAGCATTATAAACATGAGTTTTTGCAGCTCCGTCTTTGAACAAATGGTATGCCATGCTAGTCAAATTAATACCAACGATAGCATATGCATAACCATATTGTGGATGTAAGGAATGTGAAAGGACATGACTTGCAGGACCTGGATATTCTTCAACAAAATAAATGAGATTTTCTAAACCTAAAAGACCCATTCCACGAAAATCAGTCTTTGGGTCATCACCTTGAAATCCAATATCTTGCCACTGCTTTGAAAGCCTCGAGGTCAAAGGCTCATTAGGTCTTAATTTATTCCAGAGATTTAAAAGTTTTCTTTCATGACTTTCATTATCAGGATCATACTGAGTCAATCTTAAACTTTCAATTTCTTGCAGAAGTTGTCTATACCCCCAAATATGCTCAATACACCTACCAAAAGATTTCAAAAACTGGCGGTGAATAGTTGGATTAATCCTCTTGGCTAAAATAATAACATAAACTGACTTTTCCAAGGCTGCTTTATACATAGGGCCATTAAGTTTTCTCTCATCACTTAACTTATTTAAATATGCAATTAGACCTCGAATATGTTCATTCCTTGATAAACTCAAAGACACTTCAACGCCATAAGATCTTGGATACCCAGGGGGATCTCCATAGCAAATTCTTTGCAACTCACATAATTTGGTCGTTTTTCTTAAGAACCACTTAATACATGGACGGAACAGTAAATACAGATAAGTATAAATAGCATGAAAAGATATCATTATACATTAACTTTAAAACCACATAGTGACAAGCACTTGTACATCTGCACTGTCTAAAGTTTTTTTAGGTTATTGTAAACACTTCTTAGTTTGTTTTTCTAATATTTATGTAAGAGGAATTTTACAGAGAGTAACGAACTTACCTAAATGGTTAAGTTCTACCCGAAATTTAATGATATTTCCACGTTAATATGCATGAACAAATTACGTCTAAACTGGCAAAATACAACATAACATGGTATTATTCTAGTTACCGTGCAACATAATATTATATTTATTTACATAATATTATTACCCAACAACTACATTAGCAGTTATATTTTTCAGATGTCTGAAGTTCATGACTTGGACATAATGTTTGATTATTAAATCTTGTAGATCAACATTATTCAACCAATTCTTGAGTTGTGCAGTTTGCACACTTAATTGTAAAATATAGTACATATTCTACTTTTAGAGAAAAAAACCTAACATTATTTACAAATTAGCAACTACTATCGGCGCAGAAATTATGTGCACCCTAGTTTGAAGGTTGTTTACTAAGAAACTAAGAGGCCTATGAAAATTCCAGCAACGCCATTGTTTTTCTCGTTTAATTTTGCGTTTTACCATATGCATTTTAAAATTTTATTATAAGTGTTAGTAATTATAACGCTAGTACATACTGTTTACAGTATGGGTATTTTTTATAACCGTCACTGCTTTCCCAACCGGCAATCGTCAATGGGACCAACTGCAGCCTCCCGTTGTTACTCGTAGGGTAGGACCGGTTGCTTGGTTATACCAGGCCAGTCTTCAGTTCGATAAAATCTTATAAATGTTGACCGGCCCAATCGTCAAAAATTTGACTTATTTTTAAATAAATCCTAAAATTAGGTACAGTACAACAGCCGCGTGGCCAGCTTTGAGCTGAACAATTGAACAAATACAGAAAAAAACTCAACTATATTGTGAAATGATTAAGAGAATTCAAAAGAAATGTTTGCGATTGTTGTATTGTAAGTATTTTGGTCAGTTAAATTTTCCAATTTGGCATATTAGATATGATGAAATGTTAAATTTATTTGATTTCAAGAGGTTGTCTAAGAGACGAAAATTATCGACACTTTTTCACCTACATGGTGCTATGAGAGGTATTGTGTATGACCCAATGACCTTAAGTAAGATAAACTGGTGTGTGCCGGCTTACGGCTATCTGGTGGGGCTCGTACTGCCGCTCATGCTAACTCCTTTCTAAATTTCACAATCGCATTATTTAATTCCATAGCTGGTGGTGTAAATGTGGACATGTCACGGGTTTTTCTTATTTTTAATTTATTTATTTTTTAATTAATGTATTCTAAGAAGCATTGTTTAGAAGAGGTAAGAGTTTCTAATCCTTTAATTTTAAAAATTAAGTGTCGTTATTTTTTGTACAGGTATGGAGGTTTTAATCATTAATATTTTTTTTTCATGCGGCCTCCATAATTGGGCCCTTGTTCTGTTGGGGTTGCAGTTGTTTTTCACAGGTTTCAGTTTGTATGTTATCTTTTGTTTGTTTTGGTTTTTTAATATATCTATTTGAATATAAATTAATCTTATGTTTAATAATTTAGCCTACATCTGGTTGTATTTAAACTGTATTATATATTATTGTATTATAACCAATAATGTATTATATAATTTGGAGTACTTTATTTAGACGCTTAAGTTATAATTGTGTTTCTTTAGTTATTTAAGTTTTTTTTTTTTATTTTCATAAAATGTGGCTTTTCTAGTGATTAATAATTTTGCCTGTGTTATTGTTATTTTGTGTTTTGTAGATAGTCAAAATTAAATGTGTGAGGTTCTGTGTTTCCAGTTTAACAGATAACATCACTCTATAAAAAATGGGCCAATATCGACTACAATGAATTCCATGCTATCATTTAGGTTATATTGGCATGCTGTCATAGATTCAATATCGTTTTATAAGGATGCTTGGTCCTAGTTTCGGCTGTAACTACTTGGAAATTCCAATCCAGGAGGTAGAGAAGCAACTAAACATTCAACCACTTCATATTAGACTCGCCCTATTTAATATTCTTTTCCTTTACAGGCTGATGAATAGATTTTTGGATTGCTCTGCACTTCTTAGCCGCATTAACTTTGCTGTCCCAATAACTCGTTCTGGGGCTTCCGATGCCAGTTTGCTCCAGGCCCGACGTGAGGGAGGAGGGGGGGAGCAAAATCCCTGGGGCCCGAGCTCAAAAGGGGCCCGGCAACGGTAGAGAGTGCTTACCGCTAGTAAAATATAATATACTGCTGTAGAACCAACAATTAAATTGTCAGATATTTTATAGGCCTAGATTTTTAAATTTCAGATGAATTTTAAAATTCATTTAATGTTCTTGATGATATAAATAAAAATAATAATATTTCAACACTGAGAATTTTATTCTGATCTGTGCACGGAGAAAAGGCTTCGCTTCCGTCCGTCGAGACAATAAACTGTATCCGATGGATGTTGAAAAAAAATTTTACATCGGTTTCCATTGAGAAGATTATTGACACCAGTGTCACACTGTGAAATCGGAAAACCTCAAGCCAGCGCCTGCGCGTGGGCTCCACTCCGCCAGCTATGCTTATGTGCAGTGTTGTCAGACTTAAAACATAAAATTATGGAGAAAGCCATGAAATAATCGTACATTTTTTAGAAAAGTAAATTGTCATTGTTTAGCCAATTTATCAGTAATTTTATAATCGGTGTTGATTTATTTTCACCTTTTTGTTCAAGCGGATGTTACAGTACCTTGGCATATTCATGTGTGTTTTTATGGCATCAATTTGGGTACAAATTCTGACGCCAATAAATCACCGCAGCCTATTACTTCAAACCATGGATGTTACGATGGATGTTGAAATAAACAACATCCACGGTCTAATAGAAGACTTGCAATCACTACTTAACAAATGGGACAACATCTTGTCAGAGCAAAACTTGTTGCCAATTCAAATGGAACAATCAACAGAAAAACAATTTTCTCGGTGAAATGCCATCAGAAAATTCCTGGGCATCTCATGATAAGGAGTTCAAAGTACTCTTTTACGATGTAATAGATAACCTAACCGGCAGTTTGACAACAAGATTTTCTGCCCTAGAAATCCAGAAGAAGTTTTACTTTTTATGGAAATATGGAGAAATAGACGAAAACTCTGGTAGAAGATTCTATGGGATTTTCAAAGAAGTACAGTAGTAATGTAACTGAAGAACTGGTAGAAGAAATGAAATACCTGAAATCAATATCTCAAGACAATGTTTCTAAAGAAGCTCTCAAACGCATTGAACTTCTAAATAAGTTAATGAAGTTAAAAATTGGAAATCTTTTTCAAAATGTATGTGTAGCATTAAGAATATTTTGCTGCCTTTCAGTTTCTATTGCCCAGGCAGAAAGAACTTTTAGTAAGATTTAAAATTGTTTAAGGTTGACCGATTGGATTAGTAATTAAGATAACCGTTTAAGATTAAAAATTGGATCAGCAAAGGTTGACCGATCTTGGAATTTATCCATTGAATCCAAACTGGCTAGAAGCATTAGCTCTGAGTCAGTAATTCAAATATTTGCCGAAAAAAGGCCAAAAAAGTACTAATTTAACTATTTTCTGTTAGTAGTTTTGTAACTAAAAAATTAGTCTGTTTTTACTGTTTTAGGTGTTTTTACTCAGTATATTGCTAGGTTAGCCATGCTGAATGTAATAAAACATTACTATTTGTTCAACACGATCTAATCAATTTACATTTCTCCAACCAAACTATATAGCCAATTAGTTAAAACAAAACTTAATGCATAATCCTACTCCTAGTTCTTATTGATTGAGTTAAATGAAATAAAATGATGACGATGTAAAATGAAGAAATAAGAAAAATCAAGATAATGAATTAGGTTCTCAAGGTAACGTTTTCTTTTCATTCTCAAGGTTTATGTATGCTTTCTTTTTAAATTAAAAATTAATCAAATTTGTATTTAAATGAACTATTTATTATAATTAAAAATAGCTTTTAATAAATAGAACAACAAAATTCGTTTAATTTGGCGCTATGGCAAAATAATCAAAACAGTATTAGGCGTGCAAAGGGTTGGAGGGGGGCCCTTGCCAGTGTTTTGCTCCCTCTCATGGTTCTCGGCGGCCCTCCCAGTTCGGTATGTATTCCTGCCTCATGTGTCATATGTGTGTATGTCACGTCCGCTGGTCATAGCACATTTAGACACACAGAATAAGGTTGTCTCTAAAATGTAGAGACATGGCAGGGTCAACAGTTGCAACTCCTTGAATGCTTCCTTGCAAGATTCTCTGAACTTCAACAGAGTGATTATGCGAATTGCTTGCTTTTGCAATTTGAATGCTCTGGCCGTTTGAGCTGGCTTCCCACAATACCAAACCGTAGGTAAGGTGGGGGTAAATTAAGCCGTAATACATCGGCACCTGAGTTGGGCAGTATTTGGCTAAGGACCTCAAAACATATATTCCTGTTGAAAGGTTTGAGCAGACATGGTCTATGTGAACATTCCAAGTCAATCCCCTATCCAGGAATATACCTAAGAATTTGGAACAGTTGACGACATCCAGCAGGGTATCATCCAATATGACGGTTGGCCCGTCTTTGGGATTTCCTGATCACAGTGCGAAAGTCAGGACATTTGATTTTGAAGAGTTTGTTTTCAGATTGAGGCTGTTGAAATGCTGGACACAATAGTTGGTGTCAACAAACGTTTCAAGTTCCAGGTTTACTCTCGATTTGTTGTTGAAACAAAGCGTTGTGTCATCAGCATACCGTACAAGTCTGCCGTAACGTAGTGATGACCCAATATCATTAACATAGACCAGGAAGAGAACCGGACTAAGTATTGATCCCTGAGGGACCCCATACCTTAGATGAATTAGTTCAGAGAATTTATTTGACATTTGGACAATTTGTTTTTTGTGGTTCAGAAAAGACCTAAACCACTGGAGCGGCACGCCTCTGATGCCATGAGATTCCAGTGTGTCAAGCAATTTAGCATGGTCAACACAGTCGAATGCTTTACATAAGTCGAGAAACACACTTAATGTGGAATTTCGACTTTCTAGTCCCTCCCCAACCAGATCGACTAGACTCATGACAGCGTCAATTGTTGATTTACCCTTTCTGAAGCCAAATTGATCTTCAGAAAGCAGGTTGTGTTTGTTTGAAAACTGAAGCATTCTTACCAAAAAGACTTTTTCGAATAATTTACTTAGAACTGGCAAAATTTAGATAGGCATATAGTTGTTTATAGAGTGGAGATCGTCTTTCTTGAAAATTGGATTTACTTTCCCAATTTTTAAGAGCGAGGGAAAAACTCCTTCTTCAAAAGACAAGTTGATTATTTGAGATAATGGTCTCACAATATGCTTTGAGCATTTTTTCAATGAGCCATACAGACATCATGATAATATAGTTAATTTTTTGGCTGGGAGCTGCTGGATGATTTTTTCGAGCTCTTCCTTAAATACAGGACCCAGTGCCAATGAAGTTACTGGACTCTGGATGCGTGGGGGTTTACTTTAGGGGGGATGAACAAGGAGATTGCTCACAAGCAACCGACACGAAAACTCGGTTGAACTCGTTCGCAACCTCAGCCGCATCCCACAAGCATATCTCCGATTTTTATTTTTATTTGTACCTTATTTTTATTGTTAATGATGTCCCAAACACTTTTAGATACATTTTTGGACGATATTATTGATTTGGAGACATGAATAACATTTTTATAATTTTTTTTATAGTTCCGTAAAAAAATTAAAAAAAACCTTCGTTTGAAGTTGTTTTCTGAATTTCGGAGAAAAATTTGAGTTTTTCTCTCGAAACTAAGATTCCTTTTGTGATCCATTTATTGTTCTCCTTTTTGGGGTGAACTTCGATTGTTTTTGTGGAACAGCACGTATTAAGATATTAATTAAGGCGGTGTGAGAAAATCTAAATTGCTGTTCTACACCTTGAGTTGGATTTAATACATCTCATGTCTTTCTGGAAAGACAAGCGTTGAGGAGAGCTATGTTTCCTGGCCTTGGGTCTCTTATAGTTTTTGTAATTTTTGGCTCCCTTACGATTTGTACTCCACTAATAATAGCCTCTTGGCCGTAGTGGTCCGAAATGGCTGTATTGACTACAGAAACTGCGACACTTGGAAGGTTTGTGATGACGTTATCGATTGCTGACTGTGTTGTAGCTGTAACTTTGGTTGGTGTTTTGACTGACAACCTGAGTCCAAACGACCTTAAAAAATTGAATAACCGTTTTGTAGAAGGATGATTGATGTAAAGTGCGTCAATGTTAAAATCACCCATAAGGACATAATCCTGTTTATATTTGTCGGTTAAGTCAGTCAGCAAGTCTTCGAATTTGGAAAAAAAATTTTGTTCTTTTCCATTAGGTGACCTATAAAATCCGGTGACAACCAATTTTGAATTATTTGAATTAAGTTTGATTCCGACTGCTTCAAAATCTTTTACGATTATTTCTTTGAGTGTGTAGATGTCAAAGGTCAAATTTTGCCTTACGAAAATTGCGACCCCTCCTCCTTTGGACAGTTGTTGGCAATAAGCGTTGGCAAGTTTGAAATTTTGAATTTGGGAACGTTCAATATTTTCGTTGTTGAAGCCGCTTTCAGTAACTACAATTACGTTTGTTTGTAGCTCCTCACACATGAGTCGAATTTCGTCCAGTTTGTTGGTTGCAATTTGCACATTTTGGTGAAGCAGTCGTATTGATTCATGATTGCAAAATTTGGAGTTTGTTTGTTTTCCGTCAGTCAATTTAGTTCGTTGCTGGTAAGTCACGTCCGTAAAAAACTGCAATTATGACTTTTTGTATAAGGTGGCCGAGTAATTGGCATGCTGGTCACTGCTTCGGCGTATCTGTCGTGGTGTTGCCTAGTGAACGCCGATGGAACTTCCGGAGATGTGTATTCTGCTGTCCCGATGCGACAGCATTCCGCATGTACCAGGGGCGATCCTTTGGGAATAGTGGCAGGAACAGTGACTAGTTTGGAGGCGGATCTGTCCTGTTTCATCTTCAACAGGCTCCTTACCAGCAGGTCAGCAAGTATCTTTTTGTCCGGCATACGGAGGTACATGCCGTGACGGGTGAACCAGCGTCTTCCGATGGCGTTGAAATCTAGAAACTCAACTCCTTCGTATCTGATGCACAGCTCTTCAATGAAGGAATTGGCGAGGGCTGTCTGTTGATTCACCGTGTGGTCTGCAGGATTGTACTGTTATTGTAATGCAACAATGTATCTGATATTTTCCCGTATACAGGAGTAGAGAAATAAATAATTATATAAAATCTTTGTACAGAAGCAATTATAATCTAGTAAACTTTACAACTGCATGCTACAACTAAGCTGGTCTTTCGATAAATTAAAGAACAATACTGGTCAGCAATCAGCATTGCATGTTGTATTAATATTTATGTAAAAATGTCGAATAACCTAAAACACTCAAAGCCAGCTGTCACACTCAAGCATAAGTCAGCATTTAGCTACAAACGTTTGAAGGAATTTTATATTTACTGAATACTGACGTTATTCTTTTAAATAATGGTACTGGTTGAAAATGATGCTGTAAGTTTATTAATTATAATATTAAAGGTTTGTTTTGTCTTGTCTCTAAAATAGAAAATCTGATAATTATGCAATTTTTTGCCAACCCCTGAAAATATGATTTCTTGTTGAAAAAATGGTGAAATATGAGTTTTTATCTCTTGAGGAGGTTGATTTCATCCGTGAAAACTTACCTTTTTCAAAACAATCTAAAAACTAGTTTTTTATATGATAGAGAAAATCAAACTTTTTTTAAAAAATCGTTACTTATTGACAAGTGTTTTTTTCTTTTCAAGTGTTTTTTAACACAAATGTTTAATTGGTTTTGCAGTAAAATTATTTTTTTCAGCCAGAAAAATGATTTTTTTACTGACCTAACCTAACATAACTTATCCTAGTTGTCTACTGAACAAAAATTCGTAATTTGTGTTAAATTAGAGTGTTTGGCCTCTGTGCCGGTTGTGGTATTTATGCAGTTTCTAGCCACCAAACAAATTTGGAACATTTTACTTGACATGGGTCTAGAATTGGCTGTATTTTCACGAGATGTGCTTTTTATTCTGCGGAAATAATGCATTTTACAGAAAAATTTGAAAAACCAATGTCACAACTTTTAGTATTTTTGTCATATTTCTGTTAATTTAAATGGCATTTTAATCATTTTTTTCTTCATTTTGATGATTTTTTTGCGCTGAGTACAAATTAGAAAACTATTTTGGTGTATTGCAAATATTTATAGTGATATAACGGAAAAACTACTATCGCGGCGAATTGTGGTCATTATATACAACTACTATTAATCACAAAAACCGAATTCACCCATATTCCCTCTGGATTTACTCAACAAAAATTTGTAATTTGTGTTAAATTCGAGTGTTTGGCCTGCTTGATGGCCTGCCATCGTCATTACAGCGGGATTATAGGTGAATTCGGTTTTCGTGATTAATGGTTGTTGTATATAATGATCGCGTAATAGCCGCTAATCGCGATTCGCCATGAAAGTAGTTTTTCGTTATATCTCGACAAATAATTGTAATATTCAAAATGGTTTTCAAATTCGTATTCAGCACAAAAAACACATTAAAACAAAAATAGGATTAAAATACCATTTAAATTAATGGAAATATGTCAGAAATACTACAGGTTGCGACATTCGTTTTGAATTTTTCGGTAAAATATGTGGTTTAATTCGTAATTTGCGTTAAATTCGGGTGTTTGGCCTCCGTGACAGCCGGCTGGCCGTCACTCCGGCGGAAATATAGGTGAATATGGTTTTTGTGATTTATTGTTAGTAGTTATAGTAAAATGATCGCATAATGGCCGATAATCGAGTTTTGCCGCGAAAGTAGTTTTTCCATAATATCTCGAGAAATAATTGCAATAGACAAAAATAGTTTTCTAATTTATATTCAGCCCACATCTAAATTAAAAAAGGTGATTAAAATACCATTTAAATCAACGGAAATATGACAGAATTACTAAAAGTTGTGACATTGGTTTTTTCAAATTTTTTGGTAAAATACTTGATTTCCACGGAATAAAAAGCATATCTCGTGAAATTACAGATTCTACCAATTACAATTCTATACCAATTTCAAGTAAAATTTTCCAATTTTTTTGGTGGCAACAACCTGCATAAATACCGAAAAGGAAAATCTTTTTGCTCTTTTCTTTGAAGATGGAGCTGTATTGGGTTTTAAATATACAGTAGTATTGTTAAACACAATATCAAAACCAATATTTTTAACTATAATTGCGAGGCATGTTTACTTACTCTAGCAATGATTTCACCATCATCAGACTCTTCACTAATATTTAATATAGAAGTAAAAATAATAATTAATGCAATAATATAAAAATAAATATAATAATATAGAAGTAAGTTGGTCGCTCAGTTGGTTAAATCCCAGCCTCACAAGCTAAAGGTTCTCATGTAACACATTTTGAAAGGGATCAGCTGATAACCACCAGTTGTTCATTAGTCATTGTTCTATTAATTAATGACACTTTCTAAGGAATAGTTCTTACTTACTCTTACTCCCAGAGCCATCTATATCGCAGGTGATATTTAGCCGCACCAACAAAGCCTCTCCAGATTGACCTGTCCTCTGCATTCTCTTCCATGGCTCCAACTCGCTGTATATCTAGCCTAACCTGGTCCCACCATCTTTGTTTTGGCCTCCCACGAGGTCGCCTTCCCTCAGGGTTATTTTTGCTAACTTTCTTTAGTTGGGACTCTTCTCTCCTTCTCAACACATGCCCAGCCCACCTTAGTCTTCTACTTTTGACCTCACTCACAATGTCTGCGTCGTTATACAGGTCTCTAATCTCCCTGTTATGTTTCCTTCTCCACTCCCCTTGGTCATATGTGGGCCCATATATCTTTCTCAAGACTTTGTTTTCGAAGACAATTAGTTTTTTTCTTCTTTCTTATTTAGTATCCACGTTATACTAAGGAATAGTTCTTAGCTTATAAAAATGACTACATTCGCTCATCTACACTCATTCGAAATCCATATTCGCCCATATCTTAATGATCGGCGTCTTAAGGATAAATAAAAATAAATAATTTTAACTTAAAATTGAAAGGACTCTTGCTAAGTTAGTGGTTAGCACTTCTACTTCTTGTGCAGATTATCATGGGTTCAAATCGAGGGAGGTCCACTAAAAAGTTGCTTGATGTGTTTGGACCGGTCTCCCATAACAATGTTTGTAGAATAAGTTAAAAATGCCACTGGCATGGACAAAAAATACTCATATAAATAAACGGTGCGAAACTGTCCATAACTTGTCAGCTCCCTCCCTTCACTGCAGAACATGGGTAGGCAATCCCGAAGCACAGTACTGAATTGCTAATAGCATTCAGCCCACATGAAGTCTCCTGTTAAATTATTGAAAAAGTCTGAAATTATATACCGGTATTTTTTAATATTAAATTTTATAAAAGAATTTTATGTTCTTCTCTTAACAAAATTAATTCTACATTTTGTTAGTGACTTAAATGATTAGCTGGAATTTACTGTTTATCATAAACATTTAGGCCTATAGCGATACTAGGCATTTCGTATCCTGCACATCAGTATTTATACTCATATTTTTGTAATATATATACTTATAATGTATTATTTATTATTAATATTGAAATAATTTTAACAATATATAATAACTCATTCACTGAATAGCCTGTCATGTAATTATAAATATTTATTACATTACAGTTTACTAAAACCTTAACATGTTTGCATAGTATAGTACTATAACTTAAATCACCAAGATTTGTATAGAAATACCGAATGTGTCAGCAGTAAATTAAAACCCTATTCAACGAAAAACCAACACAACAGAAATTTATGAAACTGTCCAGCTACCCCTATATTTGATATTTCATCAGCGGTAACTAGCACTATTCAAAAGCCTGTTACTCAAAGTACAATGCACGTTGCAACATAACTAGTGTGTTCCAGCAGTAACTAAAACCGCATTAAATAATAATTCAATACCTAAGCTAACCCTAACATTGATATTTCATCAGCGGTAACTAGTGCTATTCAATAGGCAGTAACTCAAAGTACGATGCGCGTAGCAACATAACGAATGTTCAAGCAGTTAACTAAAACACTAATAAACAATAATTCAACGGAATTAATACTTATGTCACCCCTAAAATTGACATTTTGTTAGCGGTAATTGATGGCATATAAAGGCTGTTGTTAGCTTAAAGTACCGTACTATCTTTGTAGCAACATACCGAACGTGTTGCTACATTAGACTTCTAGAATTAATTAATAAGGAAATTTTAAAATGATAACACCATTATGTAGCCATAAAATTTATATTTTGTTAGTGTTGATTAGCACCATACAAAAGCCGTTAAGTTAATGTACAATATTTTTAGAACCATAAATTTATCATGAGTTAACAATGACCTTATTAATTGATAAACCACCAGAATTAAAAATTACTACACCATCTAGCTAACCCTTCAATTGAAATGATATTGGTTTGATCACATTGTATGTTGTGTGGCTACGAAAAAGACTGCTGCATTGGTCAAAGAATACACATTTATAAGAAGTGAAAAGCCAATGATAAAAAGTCAGTCTATTTTTTAATAATATTGCTATCTAAGCGCGGCCGACAATAGGTTGAGCTTATTGCACAGCAGCCTTAAGTGAGTGGGAAGATTGCAAATTTTCATGAGAATGAGTGAGAGCAAACCAGCGCTGCGTATTGGCAGACACACTAAGTTCTTTTCGTCTGCTACAGGAAGTCTGACTATTTCTTATATCTTTCTTATAATACATCTTTATTGTATAAAAAAGTTGCTTTTTTTATTCTTAATTCAAGTGTATTATTGGTTTTCCAATGAAATAGTTATTTTGACCTCTAAAAACAGTTTTCAAACGCTTAACTTAACATATCCTTTACAAGAATACATGATTCACCTAAATTTGGAGCATTGTCTTGCTTTGATGTTAATTTAAAAGCCTGCAAGCCATACCTCCTGCTGATAAAAAAATGTAAGAAAATTAGGTGCTTAGTTTTTGCTGGTCAAACATAGTGCATAGTAGGCGATAGGTTCCATACTCGGTTCTTTTAATACTGACACGGCGTCCACTCAGTGGTTGCCATTGACGTGGACACTGCTAGAGACGTCTGGTGTGTCCATGTTGGATGGTAGTTAAGATTCAGATGTTGTGTAGGGAAGAAAACTGAGTGTCAGACTTGTCAGTTAGCTGAAAATCAGACCAACACTACGTGGTTCAGATTCCACGTAAAGCTGTCCCATAGTTGCCCTGTTTGTTGGGCTATTAATAAATTGCCGTTTTTTGAGGAACAGTTGAACTCAGTTAGTAACCAGACTACACTCATATCATCAATCATATACGCCTCAAAATACACACAACGTTGTGTCAGCATCTCATATGTAAGAATATGAGTGATTTGCTGTAAATAGATTTTGTCAGAAATAATTATTGTAGTGAAAATGGATTTCGACTTTTTTTGTCAATACCACTGTACATGTAAGGCTCGTAGGATGGGTTAGTACCACTGTATGGAAAGGATGAGTGGGTCAGTACCACTGTATGGAAAGCATGAGTGGGTCAATACCATTGTATGGTAAGGGAGAGTGGGTAAGTACCACTGTATGGTAAGGGTGAGTGGGTCATAACCACTGTAGGGTAAGGGAGAGTGGGTCAATACCACTGTATGGTAAGAGTGAGTGCATTAGTACCAATGTTTGGGAGTGGTGAGCGGGTCAATACCACTGTACGGTATGGGAGAGTGGGTCAATACTACTGTATGGTAAGGGAGAGTGGGTAAGCACCACTGTACGGTAAGGGCGATTGGGTCAATACTACTGTTTAGGTGAGCGGGTCAATACCACGGTATGTGTAAGGTTCGGAGTAGCCACGGTATGTGTTTATAGCTTCTTCACCGAAGCCAGTAAAATTTGAAAATGGTCTACAAGGAAAAAAGTTAAGGAACCTCTGAGCTATATGATCAATAGTTGACAACACGTCATTTGGAATTGAGAGTATCAGATTGATCATTAGCTTTATTAAAGTATGTAAAACCTCTCCCATCCACTTTAAACCAACTCATCTGTCTTTAATGATTATCAGAGTGGTAAACTAATTACAGATGATAAGTTTTTTTCTCAGATAAAACAACAGATCAACAAGCCTACTATTAAAGCAGAATATTTCAAATGTATATTAAAAACAGCTAAAATAGAATGATTAAATACATTTTATATTAGAACATTGGGCACTGGCTTTCTATCCATTGGTGTTGTGTAGGTTTCCTAGAATACTGGCATCCATTCTGCAATCAAGGATCAAGATAGTATTATGTACATATTTCAAAATGGAGAGTTAATATTTATTTATGATTTTGATAGTTGGAATGGATTAATTAGAATAAATCTTGTTTTTGATCTACAATCAATACCTAAAAAGACCCTCAGAGAGTTCAGGGACATCTGTACCTCCATCTTAATTAATAAATATGTTTTGTTTCAGTTCTTAACAGAATTGACTAAATTGTTCCAGAGTACACGAAGTAATGGCTCGGTGCAAATAACCATGAAGAGATGTAAGTGATCTTTATTCTGAAAATGCATTAGTTTATCAGTTGACATTGCAATACATGAATACTTGCAGTAAAATACCTCCTTGCTGAATCAATTCGTGACTTCCCTACCTAACTCAGGACTATTTTCCATTTAAGTACAACTCTTTTTGATTAAGTTCAAAGTGCATTTTTTATAAGCTGTAAAATTTAAAGTGTTATAGAGCACTATACATGAAAAGTCACCAGTCATATTTAGAAAATTGAAAAAAAATGATGATTTTTGTTGTGAATTTTTACTAATGTGTTTACCAAGAAGCAATAACGTACAGTATAATTGATCCACTAAGCATAGATAATTTACAGTACGGTTGCGGTAATCCAAATATTTGCTTGCAAGGGCCTGTTCGGACTATCATCAAGGTTTGAGAAAAAAATGCTAATTATTCCATAAAATCACCATTAAATGAAATAATAAATTAAAATAAAATATTTTATAAACATAAAAATAAGCTAGACATGTACAGCAATGAAAAATTCAACTATTTACATACATACCTGTTAAAACTTCTTTTTCACTTATAAGGAAATTTTTATATCTATTAAAATTGTCTAGATATAGCAACAAAAAATCAAATAGTTTAAACTGCATTCATTTTACCTGATTAATAAAATAATCTGTATTTTAAAGTTGTATTTTACGTTTATTTGATATTTTGATGAGTAAGCGATAGAAAAACTACTGTCAGTGGTACTATCCGTATTCAAACCTAACAAGTCAAGACGTGCAACGAAAACAGCTGTTTGCAAGTGGCTGGGAGGGTTGTTCGGATTACTGCATTATTTGGACTATCTCTAATTCAGCACTGAATGTATAATTTAAACAGTATTTATAAAATATAGTTGCTAAACTTTCTGTGCATCAAAAAGAAAAAAAAATGAAAGACTGTTATGTGTCCATTAGTTACTAGTTTCAGTCAATCAGTCCAACATGAAAAAAATAGACGCATTTCAGATTGAGTGATCCATCTTCAGGTTCCCTGTAGATTTGCTGTTATGCTTTGTCTCTATTAAATTTAGTCATATATACATGTTATTAAACACCATCAATAGTTCACAAACTAAACACATTTCACAATTACACTACAAATTCAAATGATATGCTGCCACCCACCAATACTGCGGTCTAGCGAGGGTTTTTAATATTTTGTTCCCATGACTCTTTTTGGTAGTTGGGCCATTATATGGCTCTCGTGAATATTTTACTCAGTTCTTGTTAAATTATAGTTAGTTGCATGTTCAGATCAGCAGGCCACTAATTTGGCTGTTTAGTCATCCTGGACCATAAAGGTTATACAATAGATCCTTAATTGTTTGTTACTTTATACTTGGACATTCCTTATATTTCAACACCGGCCATAGCGACGTGACACAGCAAAATTATTGTCTATAGCAGGCTGTTCACATTCAGCCAGGTACAGATCAATGAAATAACAGTGTCAAAGTCAATAGCAGTTCATTTTATGGACATTAAGTTATTTATTTAGTAAGTACTGTATTGTCTATACTTTAATAACTAGGTAATCTAACTCAATGCCAGTTCAGTAAGTTTTTGGCAAAAGAACATAACTTTTTTAACTATTTATAAAGACGTTACAGTACAATTTGACAACAAAAACTGTTTTGTTGTTCTCTCACGTTTACCATACATTATTTATGGTTTCACATTTTGATACGTCGACACCCCCTAGTCCATAAAGTGTGAACTGTCGAGGTTTTACTGTAATTAAATAGACTCGTGACATATCAATTGCTGTGATTTAATTGCATATATACATTTTTAGTTTATGGGTTTGGTACTATGACTACAGTACTAGGGTTGGACTCCGCTAATCCAACATCACATAGACTGTATTCTTATCACGTTGTCTGATTATCTATCCAATTGCCAATCCTCACATCAGTAATTGTCGCTTTTTCATTCTCTGGGATATAAAATAGTAGGTTGTTTTTGAACTATGTGTGCGTGTGTGAATGGCAATAGCATTCAATTATTCTTTTGGTAAGGGTGAATGAATGAAAATAAATGTTATTCCCTAAATATTTAAATGTATACATCAGTAAATTAAATGAGAATGTTTAACATAAAAATACATCAAATAATAATACAAGTAAACACTAAACAAATTGTCTAAGAATAAAAATAATAGTAAAAATCGTACACTAATTCTTTTAATATGGAAAGAGCCTACAGGTCATACTGCCTGTGTGTAGGCTGAGTTGCAAGTAACTATAGTTAAATGTGTGTTAATTGAGCAAGGGCGAGAGAAACAAGTGCATGTAGAATGCCCTGAGAATACTTCTCGTCATCCAGTTTCAACACAAGACCTTCCAAGCAAAGGCCTGCTCATTCAGTATCAGCCTCAGCCACAGTCCACTGAGTGGGGGGAGTGGCGAGCATCAAATCCGCCCATAGACACTCGTAATGACATTCTCTGCTCCCTCCAAACCTATCAGATTGATCCAATCAGTTACCTGTTTTTTTAATATAGATATTGAAGTATAAGAGAATAAATTAATATTGGGGGGATTCCGTCGGAGGTTTAAAAGTATTGCATGTGCAATGTAGACCGGAGTAGTAGTTGAAAATGTTTTATTAATAGTCGGTGTGACAAAACCTACTATTTTTTGTTTTTGACAATACCTACTTTTGACAATTAGCAGAGTAGTGTGTGCTGTAAGTATGTAAAACTGGAGAGAATATAGAATTATAATGTTTGAATAAAAATATCGTCAAATGTTTAATAAAGAGTTGACGAATATTAAGGATACGTCTTGGAATAAGGTGTCCGTAGGGTAACGTCTGACTTTATTGAATGCTACTTTCAAAATAGACTTCTGTACATCATACAAAGGTTCTAGAATGCTTTTGTTAGCCCCTTCTCACGCAACAATAACAAACAACAACAACGATTGTATGTAAACATAATATACAACTTTAATTTCATTGTCATTTAAAATTTCATGCAATTGTTTAAAAGCAAACAAATATATTCGAATTTTAGTTTTTATGTATTGTATATGCTCCGCCCATCTCACACGGTAATCAATGATTACTTCTAAATATTTGTAAATTGTCACTCTCTATAGCCTCACAATTATTACAAGTTAAACTTAGATGAATGAATTATCAAACCACATGAATGAATTGTTAGGCCAAGTATTGTATAATCAGCACACTCCCAAAGAGATATCGGCATACATTTTGTTTTAGATAAATTTAAGGAGAATTATTTTGATCAAGCCATTTTTTTATAAACATTAAATCATGCAGAGCTTTAATTCTTGTGTCTTGCCAATTACTACTTTCAGTGTAAATAGGTATGTCATCTGCAAACAAGGATAATTTACTGAACAAATTTGTTTATGTATATTAAAAATAGAATAGACCTAAGTGTACTTCCTTGGACCACCCAGAAGTCTACAGGTAAGGTATCACTGTTCACCCCACAAATAGTCACACTTTGCCGTCTCTCAGTGAGAATGCTCCTGAACCAAGCCAGAGCGTTACCACAAACATCAATTAAATCCAGTTTTTGCAGTAATTTACCTCTATCCACTGAGTGAAAAGCCTTAGTAAGATCAAGAAAAATAAGCATAGATCAATTATTTTTTGTAAAACTTAGGTTAATTTGTTTAACAATTTCATACAGAGTATCGTTTGTATTTTTATCTGCGAAATTCAAATTGGCAATTATATAAAATATTTATACCATCTAAATAATCAATCAATTTGTCTTTCACTATTTTTTCTAGAATTTTGGAGAAAACACAGGAGGCTAATTGAACGAAAATTACTTTTGTCTGTTATTGTATTAGATTTATACAGAGGGACAACTTTTGCCGTTTTAAAGTTATAAGGAAATATACAGGACAGAATGCTTAAATTTATAATGTTGAAGGGGTGTAGTTAATATATGTATATTTTCTTTGAGGGCTTTAGCAGAGAAGCCATAGTTGATCAACATCCTCCCCTCAAACTGGACATATATTGTATTATATCTTGTTCTGTAACTGTGTTAAGCATAAAGTTAGAATTAAAACTGTAGTCAGAGTCTCTTACTACTGGGTGCCCCCTCCGTCAATGGCATTCGCAAGATTTTGGCCTACTGCAGAAAAATACACTTTAAAGTCGTGTGCAGTCTGCCTACACCCATCTTCATTGACAGGTACAGAGCATGACATATATTTCTAAATAGGAAATTCATCTTTGTGTTTTACTCTCCCTGCCAATTCATGCATAACGCCCCAGAACATATTAGTGATTTCTTCTGAATTTGTAATTTTTTTCCTATAATAATCACGCCTTTCTTGTTTAAGAGAATTAAATAAAAACTGTCTATACGCATAAAATCGCTTTTAAATTTACATTGAAGGGTTGTTGTTTTACTGAGTTACTAAACTTATCTCTATAACAATATCTCTATAACAATTCCTGATATTAAATCAGTCGTAATCCATGGTTTTAATTTTTTAAATCTGGAATTGTTCTTATTGATTAATTTAGTTGATCTCTCCAAAGCGCCTTTGATTATAGAAAAAAATTGATCGGTACTAGCATTAACTTTGAGATAGGACAATACGGGATCCCAGTTGGAGTAAGACTATTGTAGTCTATATAAGTTAAGTTGTGTAGTAGGGTGGGTGACGGGGTGGCTATGGTCAGTATCGGTGATGGTCAGTACAGTGCTGTAGTGGTCAGTGATCTCAGTATCGGCTGACCTCACATTCTGTAAGTCGCAGTATGTATAATTTCTTTTTGGGGCATTTTTTCGTGTATTAAAGGCTACATTGTTAGTCCAACTAAATATTGTGCAAATAAAGTTCCAAATGCTAAAAATGCTTTTGATACGGAATTTCAATATTTTGAACAAAATTTCACCTCTACAACATTGTTCATTATTTTGGTTGTTGTAGGACAGTGTTACACCGGGCCAAACTCATGTTTGTGAAATCAAATTTCACAAGAGTGTTTGCCCTCCAAAAATGGTGTGTGAGAGCCATAGCAGGGCGAGCAAGACTGAACTCTTGCAAGCCACTTTTTTGTGAACTCCGAATTCTATCTTTGGCTGGCCTGATTGGTTATGAGGCATGTATTTTTGTCAAGAAACACCCAAATATTTTTGTTGAAAATGGTACATTTCATCAATATCTGACTCGGACTAGAGAGATGTTGACAGTATTGAAGCACAACACAACTTTGTTTTAAAAAGGGCCTTACTATGTTTGCACAACTATATACAACAAACTGCCATTGAGTATTAGAGATGAGAGATCATTCTCAGTTTTTAAATCTAAAGTTAAACATTATTTCTTGGACAAGTGTTATTATAAATTTAGTGATTTATTGTAACACTATTTTAATTTAGTTTTAATTTAATTTAGTACTATACATATTTTTAGAATAGACGTGTTTGTACAAATATAAAATGTTTCAAACGAATAAAGATGAATAATGAATAATAATGTTTGTGATGTGCCAAAAAAGTTATGAAAAATGTTGGACCTCTTCAGGCTAATATAGTATTATCCGAGGTTAATAGGACTGAGAGTACATCGGATATAAATACAATTTTTTAATATATAAAATAGTTTGATTAACCTAAATAGACGTATAAAGTGTAAGAATTAATGAAAATACTGTTTGAACCAAGGTACAAATTTATTTTATGCTCACCCAAGTTTTTAAGAAGATTTCTACTATAAATTTTTAATTTTTGTTCTTTTTCATTCATCATGAAAACAACACACATTCAACATTGAAATACATATTTCAAGCAGTATCATCGTTTAGCTTTGAAATAAAAAATAATTCTACTGTCGAACTACTGACATCAACCTAAGCCCCTTCATGTGAATTCCATATCTATCAATAAAAAAGTACAAATACACAATACTGATGATATACTTACTCCTGGTTTGTGATATCAGCAAACTCTTCACATAAGAATAGAAAAGAAGTCAACTTGGCTCATTGCTAGTATCTGAATTTGGCCTTTCCGCAAAAATTTAAAATTCCATATTTGTGATATAGCTAACATGTCTTTTACTTTAATACTTTACACAATTGGTTTTGAGTTATATCAACACTTTAAGTGTTTGAATCATTCTTTGTTTCTTTTTGAAAATCACCTCTGATTATTACTTTTTAGATGATGGTCATAACAAACCCAAGCCAAGGGAAGATAGGAAACCCCTACCTGAACCTTCAGAGTATATGTGTCTAATCAGGGCTAAGGCAAAGAAAAAGAAACTGGCTACTGTTGTAAGTATATAGCATAAATTTGTACATCTTATTTATCAGATATCTTACAATTGGGGAAAATTTAGAGTAGGCCTACATATGTTTTTGTAAACTCTCAAAGTAGTGCATCTTTATGTTGAATTTCAGGAGGAGCTATGTTGTACAGCACTGGAAGCCATGATGCAGGTTTAAATGAGGCAATTGCTGATAGTCCTCATTGTTCAATTTTGTTGTACATCGACCTCTTAAACCTATGTACTGTTGCGCCACACGAGAGCACAATATTCATTAGTGGAGTGTACACGGGATGAATCTATCATATGCAGAACTGGGTGTTGGTCCCTCAAGATGATCCAGCAAGTTGCTGAATAATGTTAGTTTAGGTTTTCATTGTAGGTGTTATTTTCCAGAGGTAATTCTTTCAAAAAACATAGATATTGATCTAAACTGACTCCCAAGCCCTGTGGTTGCTAGTTGTGCTTCAGCCTAACACTGTCAAAACAGATATTAAGTTTCTGTTTACCTAGTTTATTACTGAAATGAAAGCAGACTACTTCTATATTTGTGGGGTTTAGTTTTAGCTTCTAGGGTTTTAAATAATTGCTGAGTATCTATTGTAAGTGCCCTTTCAGTTTTTGGTTTCTTTATGTTGGGCTGTGATAGCAATATGACTACATATATGAATTTTCTTGACTGTGGTAAGGGCAATGTATATACTGAATAAAAGAGTAGCAAGTACAACCTTGAGGTAAAATGTTATTGAGGTGCTCAAAAGAACTTTTACTGCTACTCAGGCAAATTTTAATTAACCTGTTACCAGAACCAGATTATAAAATTCTGTTGTAAATCGGCTCTTCAGCACTATAAAATAGGTAACATAGCTATGGGGTGGTTAATTTTGGTTTGTTCTTTACCTTGCTTCAAAACAGCACTTATTTTAGACTTTTTGAAAATGTTAAGCATTTCACCGCTTTATAATATGTTGAGAAAAAATGTGAAAAGTCAGTGATTCACTTTAGCACCAGTTTTAACCAATTTTAGGAAGATGTCATCTAGTCCAACTGCCAAATTTAACTCTTGGAGAGAGAAAGATCTTGAAACTTGTAACAGTGCTTGTAGGCCTCTAACCCCATTTAGTCTGTATACAAACTTTTTTCAGTAAGATGGTAAGCAGACTTTTTATCAGTAAACATTGCATTTTGGTATGTCCATAAGTCTTGAATGCAGTCACCAGAGGCTTATCAATAGAAATTTGTCTGTGTAAGGACCAAGTTTGTCAGTTGATATGGTAAAATTTAGGGTTTATGTTTATTTACCCCTTCTTTCTCCCAGCATTACTAAGAGTGCTTGTTCCTAGCAAGCATTATGTATGTCAGAGTTTGTATTGCTCTTTAACTCCGTCATTGGATACTAACACTTTATGCACTGTCTTGATATGTATTATTTTCCAAAGTCCTGTGAAACACAAGCTTTTACAGTGAACATGAAAAGGATCTTAAAACGATCATATTTCTGTATTAAGGATGTAATGTATCACATGGTGCTAAAATGTTATGTTGTGATATTTCCCGATTGAGTGTTAATAAGGTATGTTATACTGATGAGTATGAATGGTCTGCTTACGGTTGTGTTTGTTTACTTATAACAGAAGCTGGTTGTCCTCTGCCTTCACATTTCTGTCACTGTTTCACACCGTTTCTGATCCCTCCGCATGGAGCCGCGGTGCCTCACTTTCCCCCCTACCTGACCTTCTCTGTCAAACTCTAGTACCTTATCATAATCTCTTAAAGTCAGCCCACAGTAACTCTCAATCTCTCATTTTTGTCATATTGATGAATTTAATTCAGTTTTTTATTACTTTTTATTCAATTTAATCTTAGTTTCTGAGACTTGGCTCAAACAACATAAGCGATACCTCTGTTAATGACAAATGAGAGATTGAGAGTTACTGTGGGCTGACTTTAAGAGATTATGATAAGGTACTATAGTTTGACACAGAAGGTCAGGTAGGGGGGAAGGTGAGGCACCGCGGCTACCTACCTCTACCTCTACACTTATCTATACTATAATTCTGGATGCCACTCACCACTCTATCTTTCCCATCTTTTGGCTTGACATCATGGCTGTTTCTGACTCGGCCCAGTTTTCACATCACGGACACATTCCTGTCCCTGGTTTTTCGAAGTACGACCTCATCTATCAAGTATATAACATTCGTGCACCTAAGTTCAAGCCCAAACTTAATAAATTGAGGAATTATAAATCTATCGTTGTATTCTTCTCTATAATGCATTCGATGAGGCCCTAACAGATGAAAATGTTACCTCAATGCTTTTTAAATTAAATAAACTCCTGATTCAACTTTTTGATATGCACATGCCCTTAGTTATCAATTGAGTGACTAAAAGCTCTGCCTCTTGGCTTTCTAATCACATTTGAACTCTTCAAAAACAGCGCAATTTTCCATTTTGTAAAGCTAAGTGTTCAAAATTAATACATGATTGGGAACATTTCAAAAGACTCTGAAATTATACTCAACAATAAATTAGAAATGTTAAGGTCTGATTCTACTTGTCTTGTAATCAATCTATGAAAACCTGATGGTCGAAAATAAAATACTTAGGAATAGGCAAACAAATCATTCCCACCTATTTTTTTTCATTATTTTTCATTTTAACTCCATTAATGACATTTTCAAGAATATTCCTATTGATTTTTTTCGTACTCAGGAGTAAGTTACTCAATCGCTTGAATCTGGACCTGTTATTGCCCCCCCAGTATTTCAGTTCTTTTTTACTGTTGTGACTGAGGCTGGCGTGTTGGATAACATTTTATTAAACTTGAAGTCTTGTTTTACATCCAACCATTGTACTGGTTCAGCTATTCTTAAAACTACAAATGACATCAGACTATCAATGGATAAAAGACAATTCTAATTATAACTCTCTTTGATTTCTCTAACAGCTTTTGACTATGTTTATCGTTATTATACAAATTTTTATCGTTATACTAATAAAAATCCGTTTTCAGTCCAAAGTGATGCATGACCATGGCTCATCATGTTCTGGAATGTTAGATAAAGTAACATTATACATTTTTTTGAATGTTTATTTTGTTCTAATGTGTTAAATGTGTTTTTGTTAATCAGTCAGTTTGTTTATATTGATTTATGTAAAAACAATTCTAGCATGAAAGATAAATGATTAGAAGTATTCTTATCCTAGAAGATGTGACTATAAGTCATGAAATTGCAATAGGATTCTAATCAATTTGGACTGAAAACAGATTTTTACAAGTACAGTAGACTCTCGGTTATCCGAGGTTATTGGGACCGAGACCACCTCGAATACGTAAAAACTCGCATAATACGGAGGTTATTGTAAAAACAATGTAAATGCTTACAAAAATTGAATGAGTGGTAGTGGCAAACATGCTGCGATAGTTTGCAATCAATATAAACCTTAATGAAGAAAGAACTATGAGAAGAATACCTTTACAGTAGTATTGACTCATCCGCCCACCCATTCACGTACAGTGATATTGACCCACTCACCCACTCACACACGTACAGTGATATTGACCCACCCACCCATACACGTACAGTGATATTAACCCACCCGCCCACCCATACACGTACAGTGATATTGACCCACCTACCCACCCATATACGTACAGTGAGATTGCCTTGCAGCTAAACAAATCCAAAAATCAGGCTATCATCATTGGAAACCCTCATTTACTACCACATATTGACTTACATACATGTTCTAATCTAAAGTTGATTAAACAAAAACTAGAGTTTTCCCTTCTCAGACCATGATTGTGTTATCGTTGAAATTAATAGCCCTAAAGTTACTTCTGATAGAAGTAAAGATAGACCTGATTTTTATATGAAATTTACTATACCTGAAGAAAGTTTACAACACTTATTTTGTAGGTTGTCATCTTATGACTGGTTTAAACTGCTTAGTTCTAATCAAAGCGAAAATGCTGAGAACTTGTTTGATTCATTTTTTAGTATTTTAATTAATCATATAAATTACGAAAAAAAAGCGAAAAAAATTAACTTGAACAAATCCAGTGGTAAGTGCGTAAGTTTGAATGGTATTCAAGCGACTTAGCTAGGTTGAAGGATAGGCTAGTTTTTCTTAGTAGCTTGACCAGGGATACTGATGACATTGCATTGCGACAAACTTTTCGTGATCTTACTAAGTTCTACAAGGAATCTATTAGAAAAGCTAAATTATCATACAATGCCAACTGTATTGAAAAGAGTAAGAACAGGTGTAAAGCTGCCTGGAATATTATTAGGGACAACAACCATACCTCCAAAAATGAAATTAAGCATTATATAGCACCAGACATTTTTAATAACCATTTTGTGAACTCTATCGAACAGATTAAGAAAAATGTAAGCAAGCCAAGTAACTAATGATTTACTGAAGAGAAATCTAATTACTCATGTAGCTTTCAATTTTAATCTTATAACACCTAATGACATCCTGAATGCAGCTAAGAGATTGAGTAGTTCTAGTAGTTATGATGTATTTAACATATCAAATAACATTTTGAAGTTTATAATCTCAAGCATGCCATTCCTCTTGCAACTTGTATTAACAGTTGCTTAAAGGAAGGTTTGTTTCCAGATCAGCTTAAAATCTCCTGGATTTGTCCTATCTTCAAAAAAGGGCCCAAAAACCAACCTGAGAGTTATCGTCCAATCTCGATTATTCCTACACTGTCAAAAATTATTGAAATATTGGTCTATGACCAAGTCAGCAGTTTTCTAGAAGTTAATAATTTTTTAAATATATCTCAATATGGTTTTAGAAGGGGTAAATTGACCTCTGACGCTATAGATAAGTTGATTAGAGAAATACTTGCAGCCTTTGAAAGCAAGTCATATTCTCAGGCCACTCTGTGTGACCTGAGCAAGGCTTTTGACTCCGTTAATCATGATGACCTTTTATTAAAACTAAATTACTATGGATTCAGTGGTCCTTCTTTAGAGTTTTTCCAATCATACCTTAAAAATCGCCGGCAAGTTGTGTGTGTTGATGGTGCGTGCTCACAGGAGATTCAAAATAAGTATGGAGTTCCGCAAGGCTCAATACTTGGTCCATTATTGTTTTTGATCTGTATCAATGACCTCCCATTCTCAATTAATGCTTCCACAATACTTTATGCAGACGACACAACCTTTTTAAATGTCAATACTAATTTAGATGAACTTCAACTTTTGGTAAATAACACCTTAGAAGAAGCCAGTGCCTGGTTTAAAGCCAATGGTTTTCTGTTAAATGAAAATAAAACACAGTCAATTCTTTTCAGTTTGAGACACGCATAATTTGGAAGATGAATCACTTCCATTTGTTTAATTTTTGGGGATATACATTGATAATAACTTGAATTGGGGGAAACATATTGATTATATATCCACCAGACTCTAGGTCTAGGGTCTTATACCTTCTCAAGCGAGTAAAACTTCATGTACAAAACAGATTGAAAAAATGCAAAATAGGCAGTTTTTACATAATTTACATGAACACAAAAGGTGAGACGCCTTAGGAGATAAATCACTCTTGACAACCTAGTGGACACATAATTGATATGTGACTCCCAATTTAAATGTTTATCAATACAAAATCCTAAGAATTTTACACTGTTTTCTGAATTAAGGTGAGAGGTATCATGGTCAACAGATCTTAATCCAAATAGAATATTTTGAGTTTTTGATTCATTTATATAGAAACCATTGCTCTTAAACCAATTTGATGCTTCTGAGATGGTATTTTGGGTGATACTATTCAATTTGTTTAAGTCTTTGCCAATATTAATAAATGTTGTATCATCAGCATACATAATGGTTGTAGCTGTGACTGAAAATGGCAAGTCATTAATACAAATAAGAAATAATAATGGACCAAGTATGGATCCCTGAGGGACACCGAACTTTACCATTGCTTCTTGAGACCAATTCTCACCTACACACACTTTTTGCTTTCTATTTAAAAGATAAGATTTTAGAAATGAAATCGGCTTGTTTCCAAGACCATAGTGTGTCAACTTTTTTATAAGGTCATTCATATCGACACAGTCGAAAGCCTTACTCAGGTCACACAGAGTGGCCTGAGCAAAAGCTTTTGTCTCAAATGCTCCACAGACATCTCTCACAAGATTATCCAAAGCTTGAAAAGTAGATCTATTTTTTCTGAAGCCAAACTGCATAGGATATAGTAAATTATTTGATTCAAAAAAATTACAGATTTGCTTTTGTACCAGTGCCTCTAATAATTTACCTAAAGCAGGTATGATCGAGATCGGTCGATAGCTGCCAGGCTCATTTTTGGGCCCTTTTTTGAAAACTGGGCAAACTCTCGATATTTTCAATTCTTCAGGAAAATAACTATCTCTTAGACAGAGGTTAAAACAAAATAAAAGAGGGGAAATTATGTGAGGGACTATTTTCTTTAAAAAATTGTTTGACATACCATATATGTCAGTGCTGTCTGAATTATTAAGATTTTTAACTGCTTTTTGAATGTCAGTACAAGTAATTGCTGCCCACTCAAAGGTTTCAAGTGGTCGATTGATATTAGATCTTTCTAACCACTCTTTGAGATTTGGTAGCTGGGTTTTCTAAGTTAGTTTTGATTTTTGAGACGGATTCAATAAAAAAGTGTTTGAAGGAGTCTGGACTAATACTGGTTTGTTTTTGTTTGTGGTTGGGAATGGAGTTATTAGTGTTAATAATTTCCCATGCTGCTCTGCATCTATTTTTTCTACTTTTAATATAATTTTCATTGTATGTGTGCTTAGCCGAGATTATGGCTTGTCTGTAGTCTTTTTTAAGTTTTGTAAATTCTTGTTTCAGTTTAAAATCAGTTTTTGCTACATTATAAAGATTAATTAGATTATTCTTCATTTTGGCTAAGTCTGGGTTATACCAATTATTTCTTGTTTTGCTTAAGTTGTTTTGTTTGATTATTTTTGGAATTTGGAAAAGTATTACAAAATTGTTGATAGTGGAAAAAATTTTTTTGAAGAAGACCGATGCGTTAAAATGTCCATATTGATCAATAATTTTATCCCAATCGTATGAGGCTAATGCTATGTTAAGATTGTCTAATGATTTTTTGGTAAGACCATTTTTAATTGATTAACGGTTGTAAGTTGGTCATTTTGAATATAGTATTGAGATAGTTTTCCCAAGTCAATCAAAATACCGCCATGATCAGAGTAGGGGAATTCCAAAATGTTGCAAGAAAATAAACCACTAGAGCTTTTATTATTGTTTATAAAGACATTATCGAGGCAATTTTTTCCTCTTGTGGGACTTTTGTTCAGATAGTAAAAATTGTACTGCATTAACAGATTTTGGAGGTCGTTAGCCGGTTTATTGTTAGTTGTTACGTCAAATTTATAGTTAAAGTCTCCTATCACTATGGTATAGTGAATCCAATTGGTAAAATACAGCAATAGATTGTCCAAATTTTCTAAAAATATTTTTGGATCACCTGCTGCCGAGTGATATACAGAAACAACAATGATGTTTAATTCGTCAATAAAAACTGCAGACCCTTCAAAATGGAACTCCGAACAAAAGCGTTTGATGTCACATGCCCTTGTCTGGAGTGAGTTATGCATCAATATTAGTGAGCCCCCCCTAATGTGTTCAGTCCTACTACTTGAATCTGCACAATGATAACCATTTGGAAAGGAAAAAAGTACTTCATTGCTACACAGCCAATGTTCAGTTAAACAGATAATTTTAACATTGCCTAGATCACATAACAAAAAATCAATAGCTATACTACAAAAAGGGGTGAATTATCATTGTCAATACCACTACACAGAACAACAGTTTTTATTAAGTCCTTTACAGTTGCCCCCTGCAGGATGTGGAATTCTCTTATCAGACAGAATCAAAGCTGTCTATGAGTGTGCCCACTTCAGGAGGGTGATGAGTTGGGAGGTCAAGAGCTGGTTGGCACAGGGGTTGAAGGTGCTGGGGTGCATGCATGGTGGGCAAACTGAGTGAAAGCTAAAACTAAGTAATTCCCTCTTGTGTTTAATTTTTGTTTGTTTTTGTTCAAACTTGAATTTTTTCTTCTTAGATTATTTGTTTTTCTTAAAAGAAATTTTATTTACATGTATAGTAGTTGAATATTTAGCTTTATTAGCTATGAATTTGTTTATTCCATTAAATCTAGGTAATTTATTGATTGTATTATTATTAAATTGATATTCCAATTTTATTATTTTTAATGTTAAATATGAATTTTTTTATATTTATTGTTATTGCTTCATGTTTACGTAGTTAAGTGGAAGAGAGGACTCTTTTAGTCCTAACTTCACCACTACAATAAAGGCTTTTTTTCATTTTATTAATGAGCGTGATATCATAGTCAAGCTTTTTTAAAAGCTTCCCAATTACCTTTTTTAAGGCTGGAAAAGGATTGAAAAATCAGACCCCGAATCCCCACGGATATGCATACAAGCCTGCTTTGTGAATCAGGAAATGCACAAGAAAATCTTATTCTAAAACTACTACAAAATATATAGTATATAAATCATTTTACCTTTATATATTAAAACTGGTGATTTTCTTATTATTGTAGCATACTAAGAAAATTCCCTTTTCAGGATATTTTAATAACAGTATGATTTTGGAGAGGGGTATTCTTCAGAATTATCACTTTTTTCATAACTATCAAGTTGCTCTTATCACAGTTATTGTGCTTACAAGAACAAACTTTCATCTTATCCACAAAATGTTGATATGAGAATGTGGAAATCTAGCTACCATTAATTAATTAATGTCAATAAGGAAACATATTGCTTGTAAATGAGATGCTTATAAATAACTGCTCTATTTTTAATAAACTAAAAATGCTAGTCACAGGTTAAAATATAATAACCAAGCAAATTGTTGATAGGCTTTACTATGTCTGTTGACAGGTCCATTCCAGGGACGTCAACAAGTTCCAACTGGCATATTGCAACCTCCTTAAAGGCAACCTCGATGGACTGAAGAAGCTCAAGAAGAGCAAAGCAAAATCAAAAGCCACTCAATAATTCTTAATACATTAAAGGTTTTATAACAAGGTTTTCTTTTCTGGTGTTTTATTTCTTTATTTTGTACATTTCTAAGATATTTATAGAGTCTAACATAATGACAATTTTTATTAAACTAAATATTGTTGAACTAATTAATTATTTTCCACAAGAAATATTTTATATGCTTCTACTAGGACCTAGGAAATAAGGGACTTACCTGACAAATAAGTCCACTTAACACAAATTACATGATTGTGTAATTTTTTAATGCTAATTTTTTAAATTTTATATCAATTAATTATAAAATTGAATCCTGGTTTAATGCCCTTAACATGACATTTGAAACATTTTAATTTGTTAACATTCAGTGATCGCTGTAGCTAATTGTCTATAGTAATGAGAAGTTAATTAGTATTTATGTTTATATTATTTTTATAAAAACCCCAATCCAAAATAAAACAAACAATGATAATTATTGTGAGCAGTGTGTTTCTTATTTCTAAATGGGTATAGAATTAGCTAAAAAAATCACTTAACCGTATACATATAAGTTATAAGTAGTAATTTAGCTGAGCATATTCCCCCTGTATAATTTTGTTGAAAACTGTTAAATTCTAAGGCATTGCCTAAGAAAAGTTTATTGTTAGAGCAAAAATCGGTTCTCCAAGTTTTGAAATGAATAAAGAATAAGTCTCTTTGATACTTGCAATAACTCTACCGCTAATCACAAATTTGTTTATTGATGATTGGCATTGCGGATCGTAAAGTTTGGCGCAGTGAGTCACAAGCGAGTACAAATTAATTCACCGCCCCCAGTCTGGCGTGTGGAACTGACTGCCTAGCAGTGCTGTTTGATGGAAAACGATGAATAACCCATATAACTGAAGGTAGCTTATGTTTTGTATAATCATACATTTAAATGTTTCATTAATTTAATATTTTAATTTTACATTAACTACAGTCCAAATTAAATAAATATTTGAAAATAATTAATTATAGTTAATAAATGAAAAATTCTTCCAATAAATATCGGTCCAACTCAGATAAACGTAAATTTTCCATATTGCACTCTGCACTAAATTACTCCATCATCCATATACAAGAACTACAATACTGAAACGAAAAGTATCTAAGTGAGAAGACCTTTAGAAATATGATCAAAAGCCTGAGGTCATATTTTCCAAAAGAACTCCACAAAAAGTTACAGTGAAGAAAATTGGTCCGTGAAGTGAAAGTGATCACGAATCTACATGGTTTGCTTATCATGTCATCAAGTGCAATTCATAGCTGATCTTGTGACATATAATAATGCTAACAGTGCATTTTAAGGCATTTAACAAATTAGAAAATTAAAAACTATCATTAGCTGGCGAGTACCAGCTATATGGCGAAAATGGCTGCCGTCTAAATGGTAGTGCCGTATATACAGCGTTTTGCCACAAGTTCGGAAACATGTCATTAAAACTTTTATTTACCGTTGTTCTTTGCTTATGATATGTTAAAAATTATTTATTTTAAATAGCTACACATCACATAATTTTTTTAAAAATGATTTACTACATCACTTTGCACAATTTAAATATTGTTAATATGTGGGATGTATTTATCAACATTTATTATGAAGATGAAATCAGCTGGCTTTAATTCAGGCAACTGTTGTAGACCAGTTTTAACTACATAATATAGCTGTATTTAAATTGCGATTGCAAATGTATGCAACCAATTGATATATTTCTGATTTTTTTTTAAATTGACGTTTGTAATACAATGTAACGTTGCCTACTATAAATGAACATATTTGATTTGATATCAATAAATTTGGCATATTTTGAAATTTAATATTATGTTACTGACATAAGGAGAGTTTTCTGTATTTCAATTTTATATATATATATATATATATATATATATATATATATATATATATAGCATGGAATATAGGTAAACACAAAGTAAACTAAATGACTGAATACTATTATGAATTATGTATGTAAATATTTGTTGAAACATTCTAAAAAGAATGGTATATTAAATGTAAGAAATTCACTAAATGTTAGAAGGTTTAGAGTTATTATTAATGAAGCCTAAATTGTTCTTAAAATATATTGTGCCAGTACAGAGTGTTACCACTGCTAGTTATTGGGTTTAAACTACCCCAAATGATTGCAACAATTACATGTTTTTCAAAGGACTATATTAATAGGTTTGTTCTTTATCTTAGTAAAATATCTGAGACATGTGATTATTGTTTTAAGTACTCTATTTCTTATATGGATTGTTCTATAACAGAATCAAAGATGAACAGAATAGCTAAGATGAATAGCTATCACCAGTTACCAGAAATCATTAACTGTACTTCTACGGAAAATGAGTGTACGATTTTTAAATTGATGGTCTGACCATATCAAAGAGTCTCAAAGTTGTCATTAGACATTCTTGTGAAATTACTAATAACTATTGTAAAGCTTCCGGTAACAACCGATGTATGTACGAAGTCAATGTAGATAACACTTTGACGCGGTCGTTACTGGAAGCTTTACAGTAGTAATAACTCCAGCCGCTTAAGCCTACTAAACAAAATTCTTGTGAAATGTTTGAACATAACTTAACTGTTGGCTTGTTCATCTTTTACATTACAAAAATTTTCGAAATAATCCTTCATCCAAATTGATCGCCTCAACTTTCAATAATTTTTAACTTGACCAAGTATGCAGCACTAAAAGCTCTTAACAAAATCATGTCGCCGTCATCCATCTTGAATACAGTGAACTGAAGTGAGGCAGGAATGTAGACAGGGAAAAGTGTCTAAACACAGTCATTAAGGCATGTGTTGACGCATGTTGAATTGAATGTTGAAAGGAGCGTTGAAACGACAGTTGAACGTGAAAGTGCATAAGTGTACACATAGCTAATATTGTTCAATACTCTAATGCTAAAAAAATATGTCAAAATTCTTTCATCCCTTCCTTCAGAATCACCCATTTAGTCAGTCTACATAATGCTCTTATAATTAAATAATTAGGAGAAAAGGAAAAATATAGTAGAAATTAAACAATATGTTTAATAATACAAATTTGTCTTAATCAAATTACAAAAAAGTATAGGGAGTAAACTGGCATTAAATATATTAATTACAAACTTAACATATGATTGTAGCCACCTTAGTTAACTAGTGTGACCAGTGAATCAATTTACTGATTGGCAGTCTGTATGAGAAACTCTATGAGAGTACGGGTTGGACGACCTGTCATACCTTTTTTCACGTATGGCACTTCACTACTTGGCCCCATCACTCCAGCTATATCCAGATGCATCCAGTCTCCAGGTGGAGCAAATTCCTGTAAATGCATTCATTGGTTAGTTGTGTAAATATTTTGTCCATATTAAAATGATCATCAGATTACGTGAGACTATTAAAACAAAAGCCCATGCTTATTATTGAGTGTCAGTTTACTGTGCTACTATGGGTTCACTAGTCATGTCTCTAATTAAAGGATCCAAAATAGAAGGCAAACTATTACCTATTTAGTAATTCAACATAAAATATGTGTCACAATTATAAAAATCGTACGAGAAGTAATAAATAAAAAGTTTAGTTACAAGTTTAATAAAATAAAATTTTATTTCAAAACAATAGACCTTAAACGTGGAGATCATGCTAACCCGTATTTCAAATACCTTTGTTTTCTCAAATTGAATCAGTCTAATGACAAATCCATTAATCACATGGCATAAGACAAGGTATTGTATGCCAAGTATTGTTATCACCTGTATTGAGTCTTGGATTACAGCATCCTGACAAGGCTCCATAGAATATTATTTATAAGCTTTCCATTGGGATTTTGAAACAACTAATCTGTATATTAGTAAAGCTATTTCTATTCACATAGATCCATTTGTCGCAGTTCCAGCCAAGTTGACTTTAAGGATAAATGCATTTGCACATAGAAGGTTTAAAATGTTGTATATTTAGAAAGCCCATTGATTACTTTAACACTAATTTGTGATGACAATTTTTCAAACATCGTGTTCCTGTACTGCTAATTACAGTAGTTGTCCCTATTGGTACGATCTCGTATTTATGACTGTCCTTTGCTTAACCAAGTCACAATTAAATCAGCAGTAAGGGATCTGCTGATATATATATACTCAGGGTTAACTTGAAAATTCTAATTCCTTGAGCGTATTTTGCACTAATTTCTTAAGATTGATTTTCAAATGACTAGCAGCTTTCTTGAGAGTTCTCACAATCTAAAAAATACTGTTTCAAATTTGTTTGCAGAACAGTTGCCACAACTTGCCAGATTGTACAACACATGCAGACGAGTGCAAGCGAACAAAGTAGGGTGTTTTTAACACATTCAGTGACCATAATCTTAGCAAGGTCGCATAAAACATAAATACCTGAGGCTATTTTTGAGCACATACTATCAATGTGATTTCCACCTCAGTTCAGGTATATATTTGTATGAATTTGAAGTATGCATTCTTTAAAATGCATCGCCCACCATTGGACTGGCTGAAATTCCTTATATGTAGCTTAGCAATTAACATGTCATTAACTTAAAACATAATTTTGTCTCATGATAATTTTAGGCAAAGTACGATAAAAATAAAAACCTCATAAAAGAGAGATTATTGTACCAACATGATAAAATATTATATATAAAAACTGAAACTTCTGGTAACAACCGGGTCAAGGTGTTATTTACAAAATTGACATCAAACATTTTGAGATCCCACTGAGGATGCCACAAAACGTTTGGTGACATGAATCTTGTAACTAACACCTTGGTGTGGTCGTTACCAGAAGCTTCAGTTTTTACTAATGACACCGGCCGCTTCAGCCTACGAATTAATAAAATATTGCCACATGAACTCGCACAGGTAAGAATCTAACAACAAGCGTCTGGTCCCGCACTGGTTTTTATTTCGTTGTTTAGCCAGACGCCAAGTACTCTCAATTGTTTGTGTGTGAGCACCACTTTCGGGATCAACAAAATTATACGTATGGTTCACCGTATAATGTTCATAGCCTAACCTGTAAATGCTATTATAGGCTCGCCACTCGTCAGATATAATTGTTGTCCCCGGCCTAATGTATTCCTTAATTATGGGCAACAGTTGAGCAGCGCAACGTTCAGGAACGGCAACTAAAAAACACTCACGACTTTCACGACAAACTCCTCCAAATACCCATTGTTGTGGAAGTACACGACCAACATTATTTTTACGACGCGAAAATAAACTTTCATCAATTTCCACAGTTGTGTTAGGTCCTCCATTTTGAATAGGGTTGCGTAACAAATTGTCGGCACATACTTCACGCATATAGTTACACCAATCTACAGTTGTGTTATGATTGATTTCTAGTTCGTGCTCACAAAATTCAATTGTTGTTAATTTCCTGGACCAACAATAGATAAAAAGTAACACCTTTCGAAATGGCAGTTTCGAACCTGTTAAATAAGTGTCAACTCGAATAGATTTGTACTCACGGCACTTACGTTTAGAACATACCCATTTACACGAATTCACGTTAAGGACCATGTCGTGTCCACGCACACATTTCCGAGGATTATGCAAAACAGATTTACCTTGGAAAAAATGTATCGCATCTTCTTCAGTTTTGTATAGATCGGCCAATCGAAGAAAGTTCATTATGTCTCGCAAACAAACTCACGACTGCCAGATTACAGATAAGAAAGCCAGTTCTAAAGGTTGAAAATGAGGAAAACATGTTTTAAATCAATAAATTGAATACCGTGTTCCGTTATTTATACCAAACAATAGTTAAAATGTATTATTCAATATATTTAAATAGTGGTATACGTATAACGGAAAAGATCCTGGCTCTTTAACCAGTCCCAAAACAATCCTTAAATTAAAATAAGTCAATAACTCTTAGTTACTAATTACTATTGATTTACAAAAACTCAATATTAAGATGGCTTCATTAACTTAAAAGTTTGTCTTCATACAAAAAAATTTACTGGGCAATCTTCCACGTGAATTCAATAATTTTTTCCCAGTTCTGGCCCGTTCTGGCTACATATCACACAAATAAAACTGAGATCTACTCCCGATTTAGAGGAACATACATCTAAGCATCACAAACCCTGTGACCCTCCCTATGGTTATTATTAATTTTATACAAAGATAATGCTGGCACAAACAACAATTATTGTAATCTCACCAAATTTAATATATTTGAGTTAAGTAAAATTATCTCCTGCCACATGGGAATTACTTGTTTTGACATTAAAAGAGACAAACCTTCAAGAAAGCTGCTGCAGTGCATGAACCTCCTCCTTTTCCTTTGCCAAGGTTGTTGACATCAACAGACAAAAAATCTATAAAAAAAGGATAAGTTAAGAGATTGTAACAGAAATTAATAATCAATTGTATTTAAAATGATGATTAATTCATGGCTTATTTCATATGGACTCCTATCCGATTTGTAACAGATTGTTGTAATAGTGAATGTTTTTCTGGGAGTTTCTTAAACAACAAGTCTCAGTACATAAAATGAGACACTGAGTTGTGAGAGCCAATGGCTGTTTGTGAAGAAATGAACTTACAGTAAGTCCGTGAGTTCTGAGAGTATCAATGTCCATGTATGCATCAATGCAAATGTTGAACATATCTGTTAATTACAAAGAAATAAACAGTAAACCAGAGTTATATTATAATTTTTAAATTTATTCAACATAAAAATATTGCGAAAGCCTACGATTCAGTCAAAAGAAAATTGGTCTGGGAAAGTAGAAACCATAGGTGAAGAAAAGAAAATATAAACTGGCTAAAAGAATTATACAGGGTACATATGTGTAGAGTGAGAACGACAGCAGGTAATACAGAATGGTTTGACTTCAAGAAAGGGTTGAAACAGGGGAGTGTCCTATCTCCTACTTTGTTCAATGTGGTAATGGACGTTCAAAGTTAAGGATGTAAATGTAAACGTAATGATGTTTGAAGATGATATGATATGGAGTAATGACGCCGGAGAGATACAAAGACATGGAATAGACTTATGAAAGAGAGGGGACTAAATATGAGAAAGACGTAAAGTGAAGTAATGGTAGTAGGTAGAGACAAGACTTTAGGACAGGACATCATGTTAGAGGGAGAACCCCTGAAATTAGTAGATGAATTCACATATCTAGGAACAGTCATTACAAGCGATGGAAAGATGAAACAAGAAATAACAAATAGGTTAGGGAAGTGCGGCGGCCCTCAGAGGCATGTAACGGTTTTGTAAGTTATACGGAATCAAAAAATCCTACACAACCTAGGAGGATTACTACGCCAATTTAAATTCATGCCACGCCAGCTTTGTTTAATTCGACTAATAAACTTTATCAATTATCCCGGCCCTACATAAATGTTGTTAGTTTAAATTGTTGAGTTACTTAGCTTTCGTTCTTCATGATGGCGTCTTCCTTGGAGTGGACTAACACGTAGACTCTAACTCTGTATCAGTTATAACATTTGGTGCAGGAGAAATGAAATTCTTGAGAGCAGTGAAAGGAAAGACAAGACGTGATCGAGTGAGAAATAAATAAGAGAAGGACTGGTCACAGAGAGTTTGAGAGAACGGTGGTTGGAACATCTGAGAAGAATGGATGAGAAAAGAATTCCACGGAAAATGGAAAAGATTACTCTGAACAGGAAGAGACCACAAGGAAACCAAGAAAAAGTGGTTACAAGATGTCAAGAAAAAAGTGAAAGCGAGAGAAGTGTGCTGGGATGTAGTACAAAGAGAGGAATGGTGGATAGACAGAAGAAGATGGAGAGGCTTAGTGGGTGTAAAAAACCCGGCGGTGAGGCTAGACCGGAAGAGGATATGTATATATTGTATTTATTCAACAAACAATAACTCAATAAACAATGACTTCATAAGCAGGTTTTTTATAGTTTGACATTTAAACTTACACATTTAAGTAGTGAAATGGGGTCACAAAATTAAAACAAAAAAATTTAATGCTTTTTTGTTTTATTCCAGCAAGAAACTAGTGATTTTGGTAATATTTCCTTTCACAGAACCTGAAATCTACTATCCTTTTTAATGTGTCAAATAGGTATGATAAGTAGTTTCATTTTTATTGCTCAATCAATGAGGCCAAATCGGGTAAATATAAATTCACAATTACAGCCTAATTGGTTAAAACTTATACTGATTTTTTTGAGTAGATCCTGCAGGTTGTCAGTAGTTTCAGTAGAAACTCATTCTGTATTATACAGTATGTAAATAAGAGCTTATGAACATTGTAAAAATACACTAAAATAACAAACATTAAAAAAAACTTGAAAATCAATTCAACAGGAGAACAAAACTAATAATAGTAATATGTAGCAGTATTTTCGAATTACATTTAAAAACTAACATTAAGTTAATGTTTAATTAAAAAATACTAATTAAGTTCCATTAGGAAGGTTAATGGTTGCTTATAATATATAAATAACGTTGTGTTATTTATATGTTATAAGACATAAAACAATCATTACAGGCTAATTGATATGAGTTAAGAAAGTAGTTTTGAATGTTTATCTTAACCATGAGTATTTAATATAAGTTTACTAAACTTTATTAAATCGTAAGTTAATTATCTGAAAGTATACAACAACAACAAAAACCAGGATTTAAAATGTCACATATTTTATTCCTTATAAAACACGACTCAGTTTCGTGAAATATCAGTAACAGCCTCATTATCAGCAGAACTTAGTCCACTTGCTTACTAGTGGGACACAGTTTTAACACATTCGCTGCGGGTAACGTTTTACATTGTCACAGAGGTAGGTGTGCACACGCTGATGATGCCTTGCGTAGTCATTTGGCAACCTGAATTTTTCTGTTTCAGCGTGAGTCTAGCATTGCACGGGTGACTGTCGTTTGTTCGTAGCGTGGTCCAAACATTGCATACAACTTTGCTGTGTCGCAGTTTTGGTGTAAGGTTTTTTGTTTTGTGTTTGAAATGTACTTTATGTAAATAGGTATTTAGTGTTTATATTTCTCATTATTAGTGTTTTGTTTTTAACATGGCTGGACCAACTAGACTAGCTGTTCGTTAGTAGACAGTGATTTTAGAGTATGAAGATATTACAGGATATTTAGATTTTTTATTACGGCTTCTGATGATGGAATAAAATTAACAGGTGGGTTGAAGGGAATTAAATATGTAAATACATGGCAAATGAACTAGTAAAAATATTGTATGAATTTTTTCTATTCATAAAAAAATGTAAAAATATTGCTTGAGCTCAATGTGATCGCCTAGGTGGCAGCACCGTATGGGCATTCCCGTGCATGTTAGAAAAAACATACTGTATGTACATTTTTGTAAGAATACATATTATTAGGTGTAATTCTTAAAACATATTAAGAATCAATAATCATAGGACGTTAACAGTCAAAATATAAGGAATAATGGTTAGCTAACTACATCGTAAAATAATCGTTAATCACTTTTTTCAAATTTGGCATATAAAAATAACTGAAATTGGTCGTTTTAAAAATGTAATTATCCTTGAACTCATCATCAGATTCTCTACAACTTTCAATTACAAAGGCTTTTGTTAGGACTAGTAGTTTGGCGCTACAGACGTATGAAAGTCGAGGAGTAGTAAATGTTTGCCAAAATAGAAAAAATGTACGTTTTTTAGCAGACAATTACGACCATATAAAATAGATGTATTTTAAAGTTAGGTATATCAATTGAAGCATATTGATTGATCCATACATGTACCGTGGTACTGTCCCACACATCCACCCATACATGTACCGTGGTACTGTCCCACACATCCACCCATACATGTACCGGGGGCAAAATGTTGTTTAATTTGCCTAATAATAAGGTTGTCTGTAGGATGTGTTGCACAGGAGTTATAAGTGAAATGCTGAAAAAAATCAACATTTTGAGGTTTTTTGGCTGCCAAAAGTTAAGCTTGCCCTTGAAAGCCTTGGTGAAGGTTTTAAAATCATTTATAGCTTTCCAGCATTCATTTCCAGGTCCGATCCCTATTTTCCTGGACTAAATAGAGAGGCTTAGCTTTAAGTTCAAGAACTCACACAGCTCTAGAATTAATTAATTTTGATCTCACACTAAACAAATCTGTTGACAGTTTACATTGATTTAAATCTTCATAATCTTTTACTTACTTTTTTTCACCATCAAAATATAAGTTGGTTTTTACAATTGGATAATCATAATATTTCACCTGTCATTCGTTTTGAGTAGTGCTCCCATAATGGGAATCTCCAGACTCTATCACCTGTCACAGCCCCTGCCTGCTGCAACTGCTGCCACAGAGGTGTGGAGTTGCTGAACACACCAGTGGCTGCCCCTCCCAGGGCTACTCTCATTGCTCCTGCCAATGTTAGGGTAAAATGAGATAATGAACAGAGTAAAAGTTTGAAACCTTTAATAACTTTAAGACATGTAAATGGATGAGGAAACAAGGAAAATGAGATTCATGAGCAGCTGGATTCATGGGAATAAACAATAGAATTGTGTGGGATGATATTCTATATGAAAAAAATTTAAGGCCCTGTGCACAACTTGAAGAAAGAATAGAACAACCAGTATAATAATGGTTGGAGATGAACCGCTAAAGGAGGTGAAAAGTTTCAAGTACTTGGGAAGCGCAATTGATGCAAAAGGGTGAAATCATTTCTACAAAGTGTTAGGAGCCTAGTTTGGAACAAGAGTATACCACACAAAAAAACAAGGGAGTTCTATACTAAGGTTACTACGTGCAAATACTGACCTATGCAGCTGAAACATGGGTGATGAAGAAAAGATATATAAGCAGAATACAGGTGAGTGAAATGAAATTTTTGCGAAGCAGAATAGGTGTGACAAGAAGAGATAGGATAAGGAATGAAAAGATCAGGTAAATTTTAAAAGAGGAGCACTTGCTATGGAGGATAAGAGACACCAAGACTGAGATGGTACGGGCACTTACAGAGAATGGAAGAGAACAGGATTTCCAGGTAGATGCATGAAACAGAGGTGGGAGGGAAAGGACCAAGAGAAACACCAAGAGATAAGTGGCTGAAAGGAGAGGAAGAGGGTGTTAAGAGGAGAGGAGTGTACTGGACCAGAGTGAAAACTGAAAGATGGTGGGAAGACAGAACTAGATCCTGAGGCTGAAAACAGTGCAAGATGATGATGATGAAATGGATCTCTAAGGTTCAATACCCTCAAAACAGAATGTTTTCAGTCTTTCTGCAACAATGTATAAAAAGAACAAACTTTCTGCAAGTATTGTATTATGGTACCCATAGCATGAATTGTCGAATGAAAAAAAAAAACAACAATTTTTATACTGTCTATTTCCTAGCAATAGAATGTAGCTTAAAAATTTTTACCAACATAGAAACACAATGTCATAAATTAAAATATTTTAAATGGTTTTTTAAATACATTATTAAATTGTTTATCTTAATCCAAACTCATTACACAATAAGAAAATTGAAATAAAGGAATTAATTTGACAGATTAAATTGTTTTATTTTTAATATTTGGAGAGTAACCAGATTACGTGGAAATAAGTTACCATCTTTAGTTTCCTAAAATTATGGTCAAATTAAAAGGATCATAATTCCCTTAAGCAAAGAAATTTGCTAATCGTAATAGTAAAATAATAATTGTATGGACAAATTTTTCTAAAAGGGGAGGAATGCAGGTGCCGTTCTTTATGTGATACAATAAATCAAGGTTATTTAGAGAAAAACTTAAAATAATTACGTTAGTTTTTTTTTTTTCAACTTTTAGTTGAGTTGGGACTCGCTCACTGCCAGCTAGTGATTCTAAATACAGTAATTGAATTATAGATTTTATTTGGAATTTGTATTTATTAATCTTATTTTTTGTCGAAAATAGTTTTGTTTAAATATCCTTAGTTCACAGTATTATCATTACATTATTATATTTTATTTAACTACCAATGCCGAAGAAAAGAACGTAAAATTGTTATTAAAATGTTTTATTTCACCATTTGTTTCGAGAACGATCTGCGTCTTCTAGTAACGTAAATAATCATCCAGAATCATGTGTAATCCTATTGTTTTTATCCGTGATTATTTCCTGATATTTTAATATAGAAGTAAAATATTACATTAAACAATATAAACTCTGTTTCTGTTTAATTCAAGTTTATTTGACCAAGATTATAACGATGACCACTTATTCATTGACAACATATGCAAATGTAAATTGTAGTGTGCATTTATATTTTTTAGTTACCCAACCTGGCCAAATTCCGATAACCTGCTGAGACTAGCAGAAGATGTGAAACTGTACTGGACTGAAAAAACACCAATATTTCCGTTGGTTGCAGTCATTAACATCATAAAAAGTCCTGGATGATGTTTAAAAAAAAAGATTTTTAAGTAGTATTTTCTCTGAGAAATTACTACAAACAACACGCTCTCCAGAGGCAGCCATTATCATTCAATGATAACTCTGCTTGATCAATCAACAGAATTTTTCTGCCTTCCTCTCTAACAACAACCTATCACCCAAAAAAATAAAGCAGTGAATAAAATTTTAAGATACTTTAATAATAATATTATACAAAGAATTTTCTAGTTTTTAGTGATTAGTTATAAGTTTCTCGCTGTTCACATATACCACCTTGTACTTATTAAACGAATAAAGATATTTGACTATTGACTAATGTATTGAAGTTATCATTACTCACAACATGATGAACCGGATCGGAGTTATCATTACTCCTGAATTGTAATCGGGAAGCAGGAGTGGAGAGATGGATAGTTCACGAACGATCAAGTCAAATAAATGAACTAGTCAATTTAGTAAACGAGTGAACTAGTTCATTCAAAATGGTTTGAATTGAATTGAACTATTTTCATGTAGCTAAATAAAACTGTTTATTTTTTTAAATTGTTTTCTTATGGAATTAGTTGAATACGCTAATAAAATTAGAATAGTCATGTTATATTGTTTTTATCTTAAAAACTAATAACATGTCATTGTTAATATTGTTACATATGAAACGCCGACACAATAGTGCATATTTTAAGGCAAATATGAATGATTATATGAGTGTGGATGAGTGTACTCTGATTACTAACTGAGTTCGACTGTTCCTCAGGAAGGACAGAATCAATAAATGTAACTATTTATTTCCATGATATTAGCAATCAAAATTTAAATTTGAAGATGGTTGGTTGAACAAATTTTGAAGTATAAATAATAAAGTGTCTATGAAACAAATCTCATAACAAAACCTTTAATCACTCCACCGTTGCTTGTACAAGTTGTGTTCGTTGTACAATAATTTGTTACACCCTTGACTCGTTGATTGTTAAGTCATTTTGAACTAGTTCATTCACCTGGTTCCCTACAGTGAACTAGTCAGTCGTGAAGGAGTCTTGCAAACTACCTTTACCCATCTCTAGAGTTGGCGTGGTGTATTTAGGGTTGATGTAATCTTACGTGTGCGTTGACATTCTCACTCTCCATTCTGCTTCTGCTAGTCAGCTGTTATTCATTTCATAAAAGCCATCTGTCATTCTGAATCAGTCAGTTCATAGTTGTATGAAGTTACACTACAAATACGATTCCAATTAATTGTTTAACCCAAAAGCAAGATATCGTTATGCAGAAAATAATATTGTAATTTTGGGGCTAGAAAAAAAACAGTTTCTCAGTTAGATGATTTCTTTCTCCAGCTACCTCTTTCGTTCTGCGACAACGTTGTACTGTCACACGCTATTCTACTTTGGGGTTCAATACTCACCATTGACATCACAAATATACAATATTGAATGGGGATTATTATTTATCATATATATACACAGTTCCTACATTTATGTTTCCACTACTTCATTTTTCTGAATATCATTCTGTGGTATAGATTACTTATAATGATCAGTTTAGATTGCCTTGTACTTAACTTGACTAATTCACGTACATTAAATAAAATTTGTTAATCCATCAATCTATTATCATTTACAGGTAACTTAAATACAGGCTGACACCAACCGCCCTGTTACTGTGTCACGCTACTGTCTCTGTGACTTCATTCCATCCATCAATATTAAATTAAATTGCATGGCCATATTATGCGTCTGTATTATGCAAGAAAATTATCTGGTATGAAATTGTCTACTTAAATTTTAATATGTACATTTTAAAGTTGATTTGTTTTCGACTTGTGGTAATATTATTACTATTGTTTTACATTGTATTTTTTTAACTAATGTTTTGATATAACAAATTTTAAATTTCCTGAATTCCCCTGCCCATGCACAGACCACTCAAGTTCATACAGGGGGGGGGGTTCATATTAATATGCTTATCATTGTCCGGGTGTTGCGTAGGGGATAGAACTGAGTATCAGGCTTGTCAATTAGCTGAAAATCAGATCAACATTACGTGGTTTGGATTCTACGTAAAACTGGCTATGGCCCTTTATGAGGAACAGTCAAACTCAGTTAGTAACCAGACTATACAGGTCATCCACACTCATCCTACACTTGTGTAATCATTCATATTTGATTACGCAATGTAGTTGTGTCGCACAAAGTTAAACATACACAAAGTTGTGTCGGCGTCTCATGTCTAAGATGATATGTAGATAATATTTGGAGATATCAACTCACCAGTTCGTCTTTGACAGTCATGGTGAATTGATCTCGTGAGTGTAGTGGTGCGAGGACTCCTTCCTCCCGCCTCAGTGGAATTGGAAGCTGGTTGGATAAGTTGAATATTTTGTCTATTTAATAACCTGCTCTATATTTTGTTGAATATTTTCATATTTTTGCATTTATTTCGTGTCTCATTGAATATTTTGTCTGTTTAATAACGTGATCTATGCTCTGTTGATTTTTTCATATTTTGCAATTATTTTTGTATGTTATTGAGTATTTGGTCTATTTAATAGCTTGCTCTATGTTTTGTTGACTGATTTCATATTTTGCATTTCTGTTGTATTTCATTTGTGTATTATATTTTGTATAATTATGTTATGTGGGATAGTTTTTTAAGAACTTTTGACTTTCAACAGTAATCTTTAGTATCTAGCATATAGTATTATGTCTTTTCTGATTTAGTATGGGTTAAGGAAAAAAAATATTTTAAATGTAGGCTAAGTTAGTAAGTACATCTGAAGACGACAGAGTTTGTTGTACCTGTCAAAACGTTGTGTTTGTTTCTTAAACACTCAAAGCATTGGAAATCTCCAAATATTATCTACAAATCATGAACAATCCAATGCTAATAAATAACTTTCAAACAACAATGTCTAAGATCTTGCATATATTTTTCTTAACATATTAATTGGTAAAATTTAAAATAATCAAAATTTTTCTTAGCATCTGATTTAACCTTAGCAAGATTTAAAACAAAACTTTAAAGAGGTTAAAGCTTTAATTGTAAGAGTAAATCAACAACTTACATTCGCCGTGATAACAATTTACTTTTACATTTGATAGTAAAATCTAATTTAATATTTTTAATAAAATGCCCATCCAACCATTTTACTTGAAATAAAGTTCTTTAATATTTACATAATCACAATTGAAGATTATGTGCAGGTAAATTACCTGTTAATGTTGCAATGTCTAGCGTGAACTTTGGGTTGAATCCAGCTGCATAACAAAGAGCATCAGCCAATATTAGTCTTCCTTCGGCATCTGTGTTATCTACTTGAATAGTTTTGCCATTCATTGCAGTTACTACGTCACCTGGCTTGAGAGCTCGCCCACTTGGCATGTTCTCACACAAAGGTGTTAGACCTAGAATTAAAAAGTGTATATTTGACTGGGAAACTGATATTTCACATTTTTTATTTTCCTAACCTATTTTTCCTCAACCATTACTAAAACATTTTGTAGAAAAAACGAATAAAATATCTTGATACAACTATATTTGGTTTGCTACAACTACATAGACTTAATAAATAAGTATATCCTCATAATGTTACCATTATTTATCAATTTAAGGTAACCAATAAACAAAATTAACAGAACTACAATTTATTCGCTATTTTGCTCATAGCATGTATATGATTAGTTTATAATGCATATGAATATAATTAAAAAATGCTTGTTTTAGAAAATGAACAAGCTTTTTTAAAATAATTAGTTAAAAGTCTTCATAAAACAGTTATATTGACTATCGACATCTTTCATTTCAAAAACATTCCTCCAATCTTCTTTATTTTAACTGTACTTAGTTCTAAAATGTTTTGGGGAGATATCTTCTTGTCCTCTTTTATTAGTTTGTTGTTTTGTTGACTTTTATTTGAGTTTTTAAAACTAAAGTGTGTTGGTCTGAAGGCTGAATGGTTTCCCCATAAAAGTTTCTAACATTGGTTAAAAATTTGTTGATTGTGGTCTTGTAATTCTTGTAGGAGCAACTTTTAAACTGTGGCATTTTAATAGGTTGACTAAGTTTTCAGTTGTTAAGTTTTTTTATTTGTATCCTTATTTAGGTCTTCTACTATTATTATTTGGACATTGCTATCTTTATTCAGAATACTCAAATCCTTGAGTACATTCGTTTAGAATTTCCAAGAAAATATCCGTGTTTTTATTCAATAAGTGATAGACAATAGACAATATACTTTATTCATTATCATTGAGACAAGAATGGTGTCACTAAACAAAATACAATTTTGATAAATCACAATGGTTCGAGAGATGTGGTCTGGTAGTTAGTCCTCCAGTTCAGGAATTCCTCTATTGTATAAAAAGGCCGGTCAAGAAGCCAGTTGATCAGTTTTCGTCGGAGTTGTTGCTGTCCTGTGGTGTTTTTGATCTCTTGTGGCAGGATGTTTAGAAATTTTGCACCAGCATTAGTCGGTTGTTTTTCGTAGAGAGTCAGACGATGGGTGGGAAATATGTAATTGTGTGCAGCTCTTGTGTTGAGGGTGTGAACGTCATTTCCTCTTGTGATATGTTGTTGACTTGCATATGAAACTACTTCTAAGATGTACAGGGTTACTGAGGTTAATATTCTTAGCTGTTTAAAAGCACCTCTACAAGATTCTAGAGGTCCTGTTCCCGTCAGTATACGGATTGCTTTTTTTGAAGCACTAGTACCCTTTGAGTGTTAGTTTCAGAGGAGTTGCTCCAGACAGTTATTGTGTACCTCAGGTGACTCTCAAGGAGAGCATAGTATGCACATTTTACTATTTCTGGGCTAGATACTTGTTTTAAGTGCCTTAAGACATATAAAACTGTGCTAAGTTTCCCACATAGTTGGTCGATATGGTCACTTCAAGAAAGAGATTCGTCAATTAATACTCCAAGGTACTTTACGTTGTCCATTCTTTCAGCGTCTGGTAATTCCAGCACTTCTTCTTTCTTCCTTCCCATTATTAGTTGCTGAGTCTTTGTTTGGTTCAATACCAGGTCATTTGCTTGACAGTATTTTATTGCCATATTTATGGCAATGTATGCGTCAATTTCCAAGGTTGAAGGTTGTTTATTTTGTAGCAGGAGCATCGTATCATCCGCATACATGAGCATGGAGCATTATCTTCCTAAGTAATCAGGACAGTCACTCACAAAGATAATGTAAAGGATAGGACCCAGGACTGATCCCTGCGGAACATCTCTGTTAACAGGCAAAGGTCTGGAGGTAGTTGTTTTTTGCGGTTAAGAGTCCAACCGCATAAGTTTTTATTTCATCCTTCACCCAAATTGCAACCCCCTTTTTTGATGTTTTTCTCGACAGAAGCTCTCGATAATTGTATAACTTTCTAAGTGGGTGTTCTTTAACTTTTTTTTTGAAAAGTCATGCTCTGTTATAATTACTATATCTGGGTTAATGTTGGTGAGGAGGACGTTCATGATGTCTATTTTATTGGAAAGCCGGTCAGCATTTTGGTAAAAGATAGTTAATTCTGAGGAATGATGATTTTGCTTGTATGTCAAATGTCTTCTTGTTGAACTGGTACATTCTCTAAAAAAGAGTCAGTTTTTGGAGAACTTTCAGACGGACTAGTATGGCTATAGTTATAGTGTCTTCCCATATGTGTCCTAAAGAACTCTTTTTATGTGTTTTGTGAAGAAGTCTTCAAAGCTTTCATGTTTGTCTTTTGCTTTCGCATTTAGAGGTGGCCCACTTATTACTCTAAGGTTAGTTTTGTTCTGCGTGAATAACAACGATCCAGGATTCTGCTTTATATCTTGTTTGTTCTTCTCTGGAAGAGATCCATCTTCATACTGGTGAATAGGAGTTGCCAGTTGTGTAGTTGGACTATCATCAGTTGTTGTTGTAGTACACTGTTTTTGTGTCAGAGTTTGACAGACTCTCCCCGTTGTTGTTGTTGTAGACTGTTTTTGTGTTGGAGTTTGGCAGACTCTCCCCGTTGTTGTGGACTGTTTTTGTGTCGGAGTTTGACACTCTCCCAGTTGTTGTTGTAGCAGCCTGATTTTGTTCTCTTGCATTTATTGGCTGGTGCCTACTTGCAATGAAGGTTCTAGTTTGTTGATTATTCCGTTCATAGATTTTGTTATTTTCTGTTTCTAGCATTTTTTTTACTTGTAGTGAGACGCTGAATTTGTTCTGTAATTTTTTGCGAGGCGTTTGATTGCTACTAGAAGTGCGGTTTAGTTTTTATGCTTGTGTTTTGATAAAGTTGCTGTTTATTCTGTGTTGTATATTAATTTGGCTTTGGCCTCTAGGTTTGAGAGTTTTTCCTCAAGGATGCCGTATTTTTCTTTTAGGAGAATAATATCTACATTTATTGGTGTTGAAGTTGGTTGCACATATGTTTTGACTGAAGGTCACTTTGAGTTTGGGAATCTGCTATTGGTTTTATAGGATTATTTGAGCCTGAATCTGATATTAATTGTTGTTTATCTTTTAAGACCCTGATGTCATCTACTTGGCTCTTAATTTTTTTCTCAAGATGGATTATAGTTTCAGCTTGCTTGATGTCATGTTCCTCAAAAATCTGCTTTACTTCAAGTAGGTAGTGTTTTTCTTTAACCATCTATGACTCAAGATCCTTTATTTTTTGTTGATTGTTTTCAATACTTGTGAGATATTTATTTTCCATTGTTTTATGTTCCTCTAAACTAACTTCTACACTAGTTATTTTGGCCAGGTGTCTGCTATTTTCTTCCTTCAAGCCTTGATTTTCTTCCAAAAGTGCTGAGCCTAAGTTTGCCGCCATAGTGAGATTTTCCTCAATATTATTTTGGTCACTTCCGAGTATGTCATGAGTAAGGTTTGATATTGACTGTTCCAGTATGCTCTGATGCATTGGAGATACAGGTATCTTGGTTGCTGTATTTTAATGCGGCACTCTCTGCTTCTTCCAGAGCTGTGTTAATGCTTCTATATTTAATGTTGTCCGTTTTAAATTTACCAAAAATGTTTTTGTACTTAAAGTAATTTAAAATGTCAGATTCTTTAATAGTGGCAGTAGCGTGATCACCAAAAACATATTACTGTGTATTTAGGGATTTTCCCTTTGTCATTTGGAACTTACTCCAATGACAAATTGATCTGAACAAGAAACTAAATATGTAATTTTGGTTCATTATTTTGATTTTTCCTTTAATGAATTCAAATATGTGTTCTCTACTTAAGTTTACCCCTAAGTTTAAATCTAAGAATGCCTCAATTCTTATGAAGTTATTTCTAATGAAGACAGCTATACCAACCTTTCTTAAAACATTTCTACGGCAACAGTTGACTAGCTCAATAGACTCAAGTAATACTATATTCATGCCACATTCAGTTAACAAAATATATCAGAGTATTTATCCTCTAAGAATAATGATAACAGATCGACTCTACTACTTATTCCATCAATGTTAAAAAAATTATCTTTTTGATGTTTTGAAGGATTTCCCCTACTTAATTACTTAAACCCTATTTTTCTGCGTTAAAAGAATTTTTAACCTGCATTAAAAAGTTTTACAATTCATAATTATAAGCCTAGGCCTATATTTGACATTTTTCTATCTGCTTTTGAGAAGATAGAAGGTAGACAAAAGTAGTCATAAACAAATCTAATACACAATAAAACTATTTAATTAATAACATTTAAGAGCTAGGCCTAGATACAACTAATTTTCAAAACAATCTATAAGAATATGGTTTACAGAAAGAAATCATCCAGTGACCTATCCTTGGGTTGGGATAAAGCTTTCAATGTACTGGGCCTATGTCATCATTGCTTCAAATTATTTAAATTCCCTCAACACTTAAGAGATATGGAGGAATATTTTACATATTTTTTATGATTAAGACAATAATTTGTTTGGATACTTATACTCTAAAAAATTATGTTGAGAAATTGGCTTCTTAAATAACACCAGTTTTGAGGTACATAAAATACTTTTTTCAGTGGATATTCATTTCTTTTTTAAATATAACTCTGACAAATATATAATATAAAAATATCATGAGTTCGTTTTAAAAACATAACATATATTTTCCAATTGCATCAAACTTATTTTTGGATTTAGGGAACAATCCACAAATATTTTTCCTTACCTACAATATTGAGGGGAAGTTTCAAGCTAGCAGCGGCATGCAATGCTGCAACAACACAAGCTGCACCACCCATGTCAGCTCTCATCTCATCCATACTTCCAGCTGGTTTGATGCTAATGCCTCCCGAGTCAAACGTCACTCCCTTACCTTTAGCAATAACACATTACACAAAAAAATGTAACAGAAATTACCTAGAGAGTAAAACCCTTTCACACTACAGCTGTTAGCCCTAGTATTCAGTTTAGAAATAGTTTACCATTTACCACTGGATAATGATGTAACGTTTGTCAAGGGAGGGATAATTTTGCGACAGCATAATTTAAAGAGTAAGATTTTATCCCACAAATAACATTCAGGCTAAAACACTCAACTCAAAATTGACAGGAAGGGTTTTTTTCAGTTGGTAATATTGGTAACAATGACTCTAAATTATGTCTCAGTCCGTTAGAAACAGTAAGTTTTTCTTTAAAAAAATGACTATTCAAATGTTGGTAACCATACAAAGGTTGGTAATATAAGGTAAATAATTTAAAACTATGAATCTAAACTCTATTGTTTCGGCTAATTTATGACAATGATCAGGATGGCATGTTTAAGACTCGAAATAAGAACTTATTTTTGGAAAAGTTATAGTAATTGATGAGAATATATCAAAATTGAAAATAAACAGGATAAATATGAAACAAAATATAATCTGTGTAAAGTATGTTATTTTTATCTTATATATTACAATATTAAACTCTGATGAAAAGTGAAAAATCCAAAGTGTTACACAGTAAACAATTAATTTTTCTTTAACTCAGTTTTATTAACAAATTCTCGGCTACATGTCTCTTCAACTTTAACACTAGAATAGTAATCATTCGTCAATTTTACCGCACATGATTCAATTTTTGCAGGGAGAGTACTGTTTTAGGTCAGACTGTTCTGACCTTGGGTCCCATCGCTTCTTTCCCCACCCTCTTTACGTGTGTTGTCAAGTCCCTGACTACTTCAGTTTTTGTTATACCAACCCCCAGTTAGTAAGATTTACGAATTGCTACTAATGCTGTAACTTTTTATAAAAGTACCTGCTTTTGTTTTTTAGTAAATTTTAATATATATTGTAAATAGAATATGTAAATAGACTACATGTTTTATTTTATTATATTTGTAAATAATTATTGCTGTTTTATATTGACATTTATAAAAAATTTTTTGGTTTGTGTGCTATACTTCGGGGACAAATATGCATATGATTCTGAAGAAGATTAGCCATAACTTTGCAAAACACCTACATAATGTGAGGTTAAAAGTTTTAATATTTTATATTATTAATACAAAAGAAGTTTTAGTTATAGTTTCCCACTTTTTACTCTTTTTAATTTCTGAAAAATGTGTTTTTTTTTTAAAGCTTACAAACTCTACAGCTCACTATGATTGAAATACAACCAAGTTAAAATACACGTACAGTGGTACTGACCCACCCGCCCACCCATACACGTAAAATGGTATTGACCCACCCACCCACCCATACACGTGCAGTGGTATTGACCCACCCACCCACACATACACGTACAGTGATATTAACCCACCCGTACATGTACAGTGGTATTGATGCAAAAAATGTGCACAATTTTTTGTTGAAAATGTTATTGTCCTTTTACGAAATGATTTTTGCTGTCTAAAATATTATAAAACTATTAGGAAATAAACAACAGTTCATAAAATATTTGCAGTTCTTTTTTATTTGCACTCCTCTTAGCAAAATATATATGATACAATTATATTAGTAATATCATTGATTTTATACACAAATAGACTTCCCATCCAATGTTAAATTTTGAGTCTCAAAATAGTTTTTGTGGTCCATTGTGGAACGCTAGTGTAGTTCCATGTAAATGTAATGCAGTTTAAACCAGCTGTGGTTGTGGGCCACACTAACTAACAAAATTACTGCCACAAATATTCCTATTAGATGGTTTATCTATTGTAGGTTTATATAATCAATGGTACATTTACGAATTATTACCAATAATGTAACTTTTACCATGATTACCATTCTTGGGTTTAAAGCAAAAAGTACTCTAATTTGGTAAATGTTGCTGGCGTGACATTTAGTGATTAGGGTTTTAGGCTGCAGGGTTCAAGGTCCAAACTGTGCTGATGGTTAGTGTTTTACTCGTTGAATAAAACCGACACATCGGCTTGCAGCCTGTATGTACGTATTTAATTTAATTCAAAAGTAATTTATTTTACACATTTTAAATATTATATTATAACACAAGGAAGGCTTACATCAACACATAAACATTTTAGTATACGTTATAAAAGCATTTAATTAACAAATAAACTTAGTTGCTTTAAATAATGATAAAAAAACATAAGGATGTAAAATAAAGAAAACATCCAACAGGCAAAAGCATGCTGATGATTCAATGCCACTGTACATGTATGGGCAGGTGGGTGAGTCAATGCCACTGTACGTGTATGGACAGGTGGGCGGGTAGATACGACTACAAATCTAAGATAAATATAGTTCCTTAATGTGTCTCATTAGGATACTATAAATGCATTGCGACGTATGACATTCGTTTAAACAGTTTAGCAACATTTACTTTCCAAGGTTGTTTGTTCAATAGATCTGACCCCCTTGTGGCAAGTAAATGGAACGTAAAAGTAGAATTGATTGAAAAAGGGTATTGACCCGCCCGCCCGCCCATACACGTACAGTGGTATTCACCCACCCGCCCGCCCATACACGAACAGTTGTATTCACCCACTCGCTCGCCCATACATGTACAGTTGTATTCACCCACCCGCCCACCCATACACGTACAGTGGTATTCACCCAGCCGCCCGCCCATACACATACAATAATATTCACCTACCCGCCCACCCATACACGTACAGTGGTATTGAATCAACCGCCACCCATACACGTACAGTAGTATTCACCCACCCACCCGCCCATACACGTACAGTGGTATTGACCCAACCGCCCGCCCATACACGTACAGTGGTATTCACCCACCCGCCCACACATACGCGTACAGTGGTATTTACAAGGATGCTCAACATCGTAAATCAAACAAATGAAACTAAACAACTTGGAAAATTTTGACTGCAGGTATTTTAAAATTCAGGATTTAAAATTAATCCCAGGATTTCATAAATCCCACAGAGATAAATGAAATCAAATTTGGTACATATTTATTTTCAATTTAGATCATGTAAAAATAAATGTTATCTTCAGTCTATATACCAGTCATCATATCAAATTGAATATCACATATTTATTATTTTTTTCACTGAGAACCATGACATTTTTAATAAACCAAAATAAAACTTTCAAGTCATGTAGAGGTTATTACAGCTTTTTCTGACTCTTACAAATTGTTCTTTATTTTCTAAATAAATATAATCAGTATCAGATGTTGTACCTAGTCAAGAAGTTGTAGATTAATTTCAGAAACTATTTAATCTTAGAGCTGGCATGAAACAAATTTTCGTCGCCAAAGGCCTGTCTGATTTGGCAAGAACGAATATTTCTCACCAAAACAAGCCTGTAGTTTTTGTTAAAATTTCGGCAATAAACTTCAAAAAAAGACTTTTTTGATTATATTCTGAGGGAGCATCAACTATAGTACTAATTTATAGCTGTTATGTTCTCTTTGTTAGACAATTAAAAATTCATTATCTATCTTGCAGGCTCACGAGCGAAATACCGCTAGGCCTTTTTGGCATTGTGTGATGTTAACAATGGCTAGGTTTGTTTGTTTTGTTTGATATATAAGGCGAACTTCAAATTTATTATTTTATTTTGTTTTAGATTTAGCTACCATTCTTACATAAATATTTATTTTGTCATATCATGTTGATTTATTATGATGGATTGTAAGGCAGACTTGCACATTTTGACAGAAAAGTAAAACTGCAATTTTCTATTTCAGGTCATATACAAAAGGAAACTATAGGCAATTGTTATAATAACTATATATTTTTGTAGTAAAAAAATAATTGTGAACAAACTATACATTTACACTTTTATCATAAAATGTACCAGATATGATGTATTAGACAACGAAATTTTTTAAAAATGATAAACATTTCTGTTACAAGTGACTTAAACAAAATGATTTCTATGTAAACCTATAATCAATCATATTATATTGTTTCCCATGTATTTGTGAATACAATAAAATATAAATACAGTACAACCTTGATTATCCAGCCTCGATTCATTCGGCAGTCTGTGTCATCCAGTTCAGCAAGTAGATAACAATAAAAATTATTTACAAGATAAAATTACAATTACGGAAGCGCCTTTCAGTTTTGAAATGCACAAATTGTACACGAGTGTTCTGGTTTTGCATTTTGCAAATTGCAGGCGCTGTATTGACTATTCTAGGGTGGAGTGAAAAAATTCAAACTTAAAAACTTGAAATGGAATAGTGGTAAAAAGTTGCCTCTTGCCAAATAGAAAACACCCTAAAAATTTGATTCTGATTGGTTAATGCCTTGAGGTGCCCCAAGCCACCTAAAGATGTCATATTTCGCTAAAAAAACAAACAAATATAAAAATTCCTAAATATTTTAATAATTTATATGCGTAAATGGAATAGTGAATATATTTTTGTTCAAGCTCTATTTAGAACATGTAAAAAATGTATAGTGTGTTAAACTTTGTTTGTAGGTGCCCCAAAAAATCTACAAAAAGCACAATTTTTGAAAATTTTTCTATTTTGCTTACTATTGCAATGGTATAAATGCTAAGGATACTAATAAAACAAATAAATCAAGAAATGTCTTATTTATTGGTAGAAATAAGCTAAAAGGACACATATATAAACTACAATTTATAGTAATTTTTAGTTTCGAAACATACATCTTCTTTCGTGAGGCTAGTTTGCTCCGTATACATCCATCTCTAGCTATTGAGCCACAAACTGCTTCTGAAACAAGTTTAACACACCGTTACACTGTTTGAGTGTGACACGGGAGTTTCAATTTCAAACCATTTGCAACAATGTCTTTTAACTCATCTTTGGTTAGTTTTGCCAGAAAAGGTGTCCTGTTACACTCAGATTGACCCAAAAAACCAGGCCTTCATAGCTGATAGCCTCAAAGTTCAAAGTAGGTATTTTAAACTGCTGAACGCTCTCTGGATTTGAAGTACGGGCTTTCAATATTCTGCGATATCCTAGTTCTCTAATGAATTCATGATTATCAGCTAACATTTTTAACATAATATTTTCAGGATGTGCAAAATAAGTGTTGCGTTGAATCACAGGGTCCACTATTTTCTTCAAGTTTTCACTTAGGTAACGACTTTTTCTGATAGTGTCCATAACATGTTGTGCTCCATTGGTGCAGTTTGGGTTTATTTTGATGTTAAACCACATGGGTCCATAAACCTTCATGACAAACGTTGTTAGTGTGATTAGATTTTCTGTTAAGATATACAAACGAAAAATTCTGTTCGCTATTGTAATGTGTCAACTGACCTGGATATTTATTTGATAAGTCAAGGGCACAGCTTCCTTCTTTAGTAGCATTCATTATATCATACAAGTATTTTTGATCTGTGCTTAAATCAGACTTGTTATCAACGACTGGTATTTCTGATTTTATTGCTTCAAAGTTTACTATAGGTAACTTTTCAACCTTTCTCAGTTGCATTCCAATAGGTCCTGAGAAGCCTTTGGGACCAGTAGTTTCCCTGTCCAAGTGAGTAAGCAAATGTCGTAGATGAAGTTCGTTAGCATAAAGTTGGCATATAAACCACTGCAAAGGTTTCTTCTGGTCAAGCTCTATGTGACAAATTATTCCCCCTTTAGGCTTAGTGTTTGCAACAGTGTCATCACAAACTACTGAACACATTTTAGATAAGTCAACATTGTTTTCGTTTAAATATTGTAAAACATCTTTCGCTATATCTTCAGCTTTTCCTGATCTCACAGTGACATGTCCAACAATAACACTGTGTGGTTCAGCAATTATAGAGTAGTGCGATTGACTAATTACTTTTTTGTGAAAATTATCTCTCTTTAATTCTTGAATTACGGTGTTATCTTTTTTCCTGTCAAAGTATAGGCGAACTATTGGTTCAATGTTCACTTTTTGTAAATCAGTACGTACTTTGGATCTTTCCCGACGAATTTTGGATCGATCAACTACCAAGACTATGTTGTCATTATAGATAATTTCAACATCTTGTAACACAGATGATGCGATCATAGCAGCTGCTCTGTCATACACACCAGTGCGGTCACATGCAAGGGCTAAGGATTGTAAACTTAACCTCATTTGTCCTATTTAAGATCAATGTTGAGAATAAGAATTTGAACAGCCAGGAATAGGTTCGGCACTATAATCGCCATCACTACTATTTTCAGGACTAGAATTAATATTTGTAATGCTGTCTTCTTTCATCTCATCAGTAGTTTCAACTTGGACTTCAGTTGACTTGTTACAAAATAGAGAACGAGATATAAGGATTTTTTCCTTCAGGGATCGTTCTGCCCTCTTAATTTTTTTAACAGTTGTTACACCATCAATTGATCCAATAGCCATCTTCTGGCAAAACTAACCGAAGATGAGTTAAAAGACATTGTTGCAAATGGTTTGAAATTGAAACTCCCGTGTCACACTCAAACAGTGTAATGGTGTGTTAAACTTGTTTCAGAAGCAGTTTGTGGCTCAAAAGCTAGAGATGGATGTATAGGGAGCAAATGAGCCTCACGAAAGAAGATGTATGTTTCGAAACTAAAAATTACTATAAATTGTAGTTTATATATGTGTCCTATTAGCTTATTTCTACCAATAAATAAGACATTTCTTGATTTATTTGTTTTATTAGTATCCTTAGCATTTATACCATTGCAATAGTAAGCAAAATAGAAAAATTTTCAAAAATTGTGCTTTTTGTAGATTTTTTGGGGCACCTACAAACAAAGTTTAACACACTATACATGTTTTACATGTTCTAAATAGAGCTTGAACAAAAATGTATTCACTATTCCATTTAAGTATTTAAATTATTAAAATATTTAGGAATGTTTATATTTGTTTGTTTTTTTAGCAAAATATGACATCTTTAGGTGGCTTGGGGCACCTCAAGACATTAACCAATCAGAATCAATATTTTAGGGTGTTTTCTATTTGGCAAGAGGCAACTTTTTACCACTATTCCATTTCGAGTTTTTAAGTTTGAATTTTTTCACTCCACCTACATTCACCCTCTCTCAATTTAATAATGGGCCTGAAAATCCGAGCTGGCAATGTTGTTTACTTTTGTTGAATATGGCTGGTTGAAATAGTCCATTTTGCGAGTGGGGAAAGAGGAATATTAATATCTTTCGTATTGTGTTGTAAAGTTGGCAATTGTGATAAACATTGTTCGTTTCATTACAATTGCTGTAGAGCGTGTTGCGTCACATGCAATTGTAGGCGCCCGCTTACGTGTGCTGTCTGTTATCAGTTACTAAACGTGTTTCTCCAATAAAACCAAGTTATTTATGACTTATGTTTTATCCTCCTTTTATCGTATCCGGCTTGACCTTCGCCACATTAAGCATGATAACCTGGTTGTACTGTGGTTACATTTGAACCATTAGTTATGAAATGGAATAAGTTATAAAGAACTCCTGCAAATAAGCCAAAAAGAGGCAGCCAGAACAGAGGTGCACCATTACCAGCTTAATACATACATACATACATATAGGGTTAATACATACCATTAAAAATAGTTGAATTTTTGTTTTTTATTTATTTATTTTAACAAAGAAACTGCCTATGTTTGGAGATATGATGTTTGAAAAATGAATGGAAAAGACCAGTAAATCACTTTTTAAGAAAGACAAAACAGAGGTATTTTAAAACTTATATTTTGATTAAAACACTAACTTTCAAAGGAAATTAGGCCACACAAGAGAAAATAACAGTAAAATAAATGGTACCAGGTAACTGGCACAAACTTTCTCCCTTTTCCTTTGTTATGTCTTGTTTAAAAAAAGATTGTTTAAAAAAATAAATTAAAGTAGTAAAACACAACTAAATAAAAACAGATGTTCAATAAATTACATTTGTTATAAATGTAGAAATGAAACCCTTATATTTTATTTAAATGAAAGTATGGAAAAAATAATCTTCAAAAACAGCCAGCTGTTCAATTAATCACATAGCCAGATTTTATGTAAACAACCTTCAACAACTTGAGTTGTGGCTTCCAGCCTTTAGTCTCCAGCCCCAACTTAACCCTTTTAACCCGGGAGAAAAAATTAATTGTCACTTACAACTTCCGTACTAATTTTCTACTGGTCTTCCAAAACCGCCGCAGGCTAAATTCTTGGTTATTATGTGTATGTATATAAAATGCCATTTTTTTGTTTATACTCAAGCTATTACAATGTTTTTGGTACCAAAATTTGCACAATAAGATTTTCTAACTTATTAATGTACTTTTAACTATATTTAAATCAGAAAATAATTTTTTTAATTTGTTTTATTAGGTTTTTATAGTAAAAAAAAATACAAAAACATATTTCGAGGTGAATAACTATGATAAATAAAAAGAATATTACCATGGGAACTGACATTTTTCAGTACAATATTTTATTAGCTACAACATATATAAATTTCATAACCCTAGGCCAAGGAATAATTGTACTATTGCAAATTCAAATAATAATGTCATGTCCGGGTTTTTAGAAAAAAAGAACAAAATTAAAAAATCACTTACCAGTGGCTTCACATAAGTTCAAATGTAATATCTCTTTCACATAGTTCCACTCCCACTGTATAAGAAATTCATTCACACTATTTACACTTATCACTAAGTTTATATATTTACAAAAACCGAAGTCCGAAGCTAAAATTTGAAATGGCCTAGTTGCAAACATGTTTGGGCATACACATTGGATGGCAGCCCTCTTGGCAAAGAGAACAGAGAGTTCTTGATCTTTGCCTGTTGCTCCTGTCATACTTTGTTCCCTTATTAGAACAAACACAACAAAACTACAATATAATAAAATAAAAAGAACTTTTTGCTTCACAACACAATGTAAATAAACACAACAACACCATATGATGAATGCAGACAGCTGACAACTTCTGAGGCTACTGATCAGATCAAAACTTTACCTCAGTATTTTAAATAAAAAAAGTAAAAGGCGTTAAAAATATTGGAATAGCCTCATTATTAGTGCAGACTATATACTATAAAACATTATCAAAACAATTTCGAATACATAAGGTGCGCCTACATAATTATTTAATAGTATGAAATATGGCGGACAGTAAATTGACCGCCCGTACGTTTGACGAGTACTGCGGCGGTCAATATAGGGTCCGCCTGTACGCTTCGCATAGTTTTCGGCGGACAATATATTGTCCGCCCGGGTTAAAAGGGTTAATGGAGTTTTAAGTAAAATATTTTTTATTGTAATTTGCATCCTTACTGAAAATTTAATCAAAATCACTAAAACAAAGCTTGAAAAAATTACATTTTTAAATGATTTGCCTGTACAAAATATGTTATAACTCAAAAACTAGTCAAGTTAGAGACATGCAATTTTACTAAATTATTTAAAACTTTAATTCACATCTTTCCTGTAAATTTAATTAAAATTGTTAGAACCGCTTTTGTATGTGTTTTGCCTATAAAAAATAATAAAAACTGAAATTTAAAAAAATACAAAAATGGTCTGGAGATATTGAGTAATTACACCTACATACCAATTTACATATCAAATTTCATAAAAATGTATCCATCCATTTGGTTTCCAACAAACTGCATATACACACAGATAGACATGAACATTTTTTTTAACCACTTTTTTGGGTTCAGGGGACCCTAAAATGGATTTTTAGAGCAACTTGTAAAAATTTTTTTAGACGATCACAATTCTTTCTCTATGCTAACGCAAATGGGAGAAATTAAAAAGTAAGGAAAGAGTAACTTCGTTAGTTAGAGCTAATATAGATTGCACAAAAATGTTGCCTTACCAAATATAGACAAATCTGCTGATCCAGATGTTCTAAAAACAAAATACATACCAATGGACTATATAGCCCAAATAAAAAGCTTGGATTATAGCAGATCTGTTTGAAGACTAGTTGTTAAAATTCAACAAAACATTCTATAAATAGAACAGATCAAACATATTGTTTATTGACAATTGTAAAGCTCATAATACATTCCAGTTTTAAGTTAACTTCCCCCTCCCCAGTACTGTATGATGAATTGTACACTTGGTGGATCAGGGCATACACAAATGTTCAACATTTGTACAGGTGACTAGTTGTTCAATCACTCTTAATAAATTTATTAGAAAAAATAATTAAATAAATATATTAAATCGATATGCTTTACATCACCAGAGTATGTCCCAATGCACGGTAACAAGTTTTTCAGCTAAAACAACTCAAGCAATCAAATATAGATTATTTAAAGACTGCATTTATGCTTATTTTATGCTTATCTAGTATTAATACTTAAAGCCTAAAAATTCTGATTTTATAATCAAACATTCTTATTACAATCCTTTTAATGATCCAAACCTAAATTTGAATGAAATATTATTACTTACACTTTTCTGTATATTTATTGGAATCCACTAGGTACAAAGTATTACTAACCGACAAGAAGTATAGGCTTATCTCCAGACTTGCCACCATTGTACGACATCTCCAAGAGCATGGGTGGCTCCTCAGACCCTCTGGCAACACTGAGGAAAGAGCCCATTTTGTGTTGTTGACACCAAGCAGTGTCGTGGGCTGTCACTTCCACATTTAACCGACTCAGCAGCTCATCTGCAGACTAATACAGGTTTTTATAGAGTGATTTTTCAAAAGCAGCAGAAAAATATCACTACTGGCGTACATACAAGCAATTAGTATAAGAGAAACATTTTTTATCAGCAAACTTAATGGAGAAAAAAAATCACCAACACCTTACAGTAATAAAGAAACAAGATACACAACACCTAATGTAAATGTTCAGTGCCACTGGCACTTTCCTCAGATGAATAGAGACTCACTAAACTTCAACTGTTGTGGCAATGGTGGAGCGTGTATATCGACTGAGAACAATCAGATTTCAAAGCAGTTTTTTCACAGTTTGTATATCATAGTTGCAACTATTTAAAAAGAAGCAATCGTATGCAGAAATTAAATTCTTCCATGAACTACCTATTAATCTAAGACAAGAAAATAATATTAAAAAATGTAAAACCAATTTAAAAGAATGCCTGGTGAGTAGACCTTAATGTTCAATTATGTAAAGTAGTACATTTTATAATGAAAAACAAAATAAATAAATAAATAAAAATAGTACTACATTTATTGAGATAGGGCTTCATTTAACAGAGCTAAGAATGTTCTTGTAATTGCTTGAAAAAAAAACCTTCATTTTAGCCTGGCCATACTGCAACCACACATGACTGAGCAGCCTGGCCCAGATAGACAACGAACACATTTTGCCTAGGCCATCCAGTTTTTATTTACAACAATTCTCTTGGCCTTCAAAGAGTTAATATGATATATTTTGTGAATGGTGATTATTATATTTCTGTAATCAGAAATCCCATACACTACTAGGACTTTCTAGTGTGTTTAAAATGTACACACTACGAGAAATAGTACTTAGCAATTAATTTTATAATAATATTTACCTTGGCAAATATCGTAGGTGTCATGAGGTTTGCTGGTGTGTCACTTAATCGTCTTGCAATATTCTGTGATTCTGCCTTCAAAACACCACACTTCCAAAGATCACTGGAATAAAATTGATGATAGTTTTATAACTACGTAAGATCTTGATAAGAACATAAAATTCAATGGCAAATTCAACAGTTAAAACACAATTGGGGTTAAATCAAAATTTGTAATAAGACAGGTTCTTCTGATTGTAAAAGGAAATATTCTGATTATATTTATAATAACAACGATCTGATTCCAAATAATTTTCTCTTATTCACTTACAAACTACTTATTCATTTCCTTGTAAAAATTTTAATTCAAATGAATATTATTACATATTGAATCAAACAAACTATTACAGCGGTTTAGTATATTGTTATATACTTAATATTTTACTTTACGCTCTTTAAGGATTTTAAACTATTAATCATCTTGATATTTATTATTAGGTCAGTTGATTTATATATATATATATATATATATATATATATATATATATATATATATATATATATATATTATCAATATTCCAGTACAATACAAAAAATTACTTCAAAGTCAAGGTGGCTCAGACTCAGTCTTGCAATCAATCAATACCTTTATCCGCAATTGACGGCTTCAGCTATGGGCCTCTTTAGAAGTTTAGACAACAACCTTTTTGGAGTATATCTGCCTCAGCTATAATATCAAACATAACATAAATAATTACAAGGAAACGGCTTACAATCTCACAAAAGAGCTCAGTCTTCAGTCTCGTGGGTAAGCTTGAACCTAGCAAAAGAGCTTTGCATATGGCTTCGCTTGATGAGCACAGCCTTCAGCCTCACAGAAGATTACATGCTTAATTTTAAATTTGTACCTCTACAACAAAATTAAAAAAAATAAATACATAACATTTTAGCCTTATCTTGATCCCAATTTTTTCTTTGATCAACAAAATAATATAACATCAAATAAACAAAATAAATTTTGTTCTATTATTGTTGTCCTTATTAATTTTTAAATTTACAAAAACATAAGTAAGAACAGAATAAAAGTAAAAATAATAAAAACATCAAATTTGTTAGCTTTTGAAATATACCATTTAAAAACATCAAACTGTTTCCATTAGCTCCTTGACTTTTTAAAAATTATGATCAATCTTGTAAAAAACTAAAAGCTTAGTCCAAAATGAAACTTTGGACTCAGCAATTAATAAAAGTCATTGAAATCGGTTTAGGGATCGCCTTAGAAACTCAGTGAACAAAAGACTAGTCTGTTTAAAATATTTAGATTTGTAATCACTCACACACAATCATCATTTCCAAAGAAATGTACAAGAGGTATTTTCTTGCGCTTGGTTGGATTTTTGTGTTCCTGGTACTGCCACAGACCTAGTGTAGCTCCTTCCGCAGCAGCCTCCGGATATCCCAGTCCTTCTACCCATATATCTGTTCTTTCCAAATCTTGCAAGCTAGAGCATCCTGCTGCATATGGAAATCAAGCAAATATGTTACAAATACTATTTTCAAAAGTCACCCATTCATTTAATATAACAAAATATATAACAGATCAATTAATCACTTCTAATTATATCAAAACAGCATTCTTGATATTTTTCATATTTTTGGTTACTTAGACTTACTTTTCAATTATATTCTTTAATGAAAAAGGACGCGTTGCTGAGGACAAATCCCTTCTTAATCCCCTTAAATGGCCATGGGAGTAAGAGTAAGTAAGTTTATATTCTTTATTATGACTATCAATCAATTCAAACAAGGAAAAGCGGTTTCATTTTACCCTTACTTTAGTAATTTACTGTAAAAATTTTCTCCTATAGGTCTTCATCAACTCTGTCTACACTGGACATTTAAATACAGCAAGATCTCTACAGCCCAAATCAATTGCCTTAAGTTGTATTCAAGGATGTTACTGTCAATCTAGATGTCAAACTTAATCCTTGATGTTTGCCATGATGCTGAATCATCTACTAAGACTACAGCATTTCCTTACATTTTACATTACTCTTTGCTCACTTGGTTCAACAAGTTATCTGAGCACAAAGATAATAATTATCTTTGTGCTTAATTATTAAGTACAAAGAAAACTTTAGATACATTTTCTGAAATCCTGAACGTGAATCCTCAGAAATAAACCCTTGGTCCATGTTTTCTTAATGTTAATGGGCTGGGGGAGGAGTGTGTTTTTTGTCAAAGGCAGAAAAGCTCTTATTGAACAATGTTTGAAAAGAGAACTGCCTTCTCAAGTTCAAGGCATAAAGCTGACTTGCATGTTCAAACATGAATTTAATGAAAATTGTTAATTGATAAATCAGTTAACATAAATAATAGAGCAAAATACATTTAACTATAGTAATTATAGTAACTCTGGTTAGCAATAATTGCAGAAACACAGCATAACTTACAACGATTAAATTCATTTTTGCTTTTATTTTGCCAAAAACGGCTGTTGCATTTTACTAAATTTACAACATTTACAAGACTTCACGTTTTTGAGCAAACTTTACAGTTACAATATTTTATGAATCAACATTTTAACATAGAATTATTTTTATTATTGAAAATTCCCAATACTATTAACCAATACACCAAATTTAAGCAGTATTAAATTGGGTACTGCAATTTAAGGTGGTTGTTGAAGTTTTGATGTTGCGTAAGGAAGCAAATTGAGCATCAGTTCTCAACTCATTGACAGTCTCCAGCTAACTGACATGCCTATCCAAAACATTTTAACAAGACAATCTGAAATACTATGTGGTTCGAATTCCACGTAAAGAAGTATGTACCTTGGTTGCTAACTACAGCTTTTTAGTTAGCCCATTTCTTAGAAAGGGCTCTTAATACATGGCTCTTTCTAAGGAACAGTTGACCTCAGTAACAATAACTCCACTTGTTCAGCTACACTTGTTCATATTCACCCATGTCTCTATGATTGGCGTATAAGTAATGAATAATGTCTGATTCTTATAAAAACTTTTATTTAATTTTGAGCCAAGTAAAAAAACCCATTTCCTCAAGTTTGGAAAAGTATAGTTTAGGGACACTCAGTATACTGTTCTTTTGTACACAAAAACTGTTCCAAATTAATTCCTTGAGTTAAACTTAAAAGAATCACATGATAAATATTTTCTACCTTTACAGGAAGATCACTAAATAAAAATAAAATAAATAACATTTTATTGTCGCTAAGCAATACAAGCAATAGACAACGTCAACATTATAAAAGAGTATAGAACAATGGTATAATGTAAAAAAATATTCTGTTATAATATACATGAAATACATAATAATATATAATACACAGGAAATATAAAAGCTGTAATCACAAAAAGAAAATACTGAGTGGAGCAATTATATAAAGGACATACAGAATAACAGTGACTAATACAGATGAAACATGAAAATTAATTATAAACTAGTTTAGTAAATTACATACAAAAAATTCTTCTAAATTGTAAAAGGGATTACAAGCCAATCAAGCATACAAATTAGTCTTAAAGATATTCAGTGGTAAGTTCTGAAATGATGTTGTTAACTTATTGAATAGTTTCTGTCCAATAACTTCATAACTGTACTAAATAGCAGAAGCTTTTCCTCTCCACTTTTCACCTAGTTTTAGGGAAATAGCATTGTTCAATTATGGGCACTGCACGCAGAGATCTCTTTCTAGTGACAGTCTCTGGACTAGGTACTGCAGTTTTCTTTCACTCAAATAAAATTAACAAGACCATGAATAGGTTGATATTACAAACAATTAAAATTTCATACATATTATTATAAAGTGTAAGTATAAGGAAGTACATATAATATGATGATCTGTTTCGAAGAATTGCCCAGTGCACCTGGTCTGAGGAGGGTAAAAATGGTTCATGGAATTTGGTCATTATCAGGGTTGAATTTTCCAATAGGACTGGTAAGCCCTGGTCTATGGGCGCAATCTTCCAGGGGGCGCACAGCTGAGAAAAAAAAATTAAAAAATACCTAGAAATAAAAATAAACAGCCATAACTTAACATACTTTAAAACAAAAATCAGGCTAATAAAGCATTCTGATTTTGAAGTTCATTGGAACAAATAATTGTTGATAAAGTTAAACTATTTTTCAACTTTATACATCAACTTCGTTACAACATTGATCTCAAACATGGGGGAACTGGCTGTAGGAATGTCATCGAGTGGTGTGCATCGTATTGCCATTGCAAGCCCTACGCAACTCTCATGTTCCTCGTATAGAGGAGAGTGACCGTCTTAGTGATGCCAAATAACTAGATTGCTCTGTGTTTCCTTGTGGCTATCCTCATACTTTAAATTCTTCCAATACATTCTCTTCGTGCTAACATAACCACGAATTCCTCCGTGGAACGGAACTTTTATCGTTCATCCCTCAATATTAAATATCAATATAAATGAAGTTTTTTTTAACTTTCCCTTTAATTTCCAATATGTAGTTTAAAATCGTAAAAAAAAAACAAACAAAATTTGACTAATAATGGTTTTCTGTGGAGTGGTGAATACATTATCAAAATACTTCATGTAAGCTGTGTTTCTGAGATTTAACCTATTTTATAATGTATTAGAGTTTTTTTATTTATTTGCCCAAACGACTAAATTGACCAAAACCAAAGTTATTAACCAATCTTTGGTTAATATATTAATGGTATTTTAATAAGCGCAAAACCAAGTAAATTCCTCAAAAAACTTGCAGTTATAAAATTCCATTGAGGAGTGGTACTAAGCATTTAAAAAAGTCTATGGGCTCCATCAAAATATTAGAAGGAACCCCTGTAATAGTAGACTATATAATTTATTATAAACAAGAAGAGTGTTAGCGCTCATATGAGTCCCATAAAGGCGGTTTTCCAGTTCGGTGAAATTAGTTCATGTTTAGTTTCACTGGTAGCGCTAATAGTCTCCTTCTCTCTATTGAGCACATGCTGAGTATAACTGAGCTCTAATATAGTACCAAACGGTTATTTTAAACCAATCCCCATTAGATATCAACACAGGCATCTGTATACAGCAAATGCATTGCTTTAAACAGTCTATTTGCTTTTATAGGTAATGCTATATCCAACTTCAACCTGACATACATTTAAAAACTGAAATATCACTACAAACAACATCAATTGATGATCAAAGCCTTCCTTTTTACCTCATATAAGAATTTTTACAGTGGGCACTACTAGTTTTATCATAAAATACATTAACAATGTCATATGAATTTAACTTCTACAGTACGGTAACTGTTGAAATAAATTTCTTCACGCTTCAAAAGAAAACTATTATAATTGTCTTTTTGTAGTATTCTAGGGAGTTCTGATAGTTAACTCTACACCATCATCTAATCTACATGATTGAGTTTACTCACAAAGAATGAGTCTCTTTATTGAAATGTGTATAAGTCCTCTCTTCCTTGTATAAAACGATACAAAACATGTAAAAATATAATTTTCAAATAAGATAAAATTAAAACAAAACTAAATTTACAGTGTGAAAAACTTATCAAAGACAATAAAAATAAATACAAATCATAAACATGAAACTAATATAATTTACTTTATTATCCAACTAAAATATTACAATCCTTGACAAATATGCTTTCTGATAATTTAACAGAGCTAGGCAAATTATTAAGATCACAGCTTAATAACATAGTTAAAAGGGGTTCTATTTTGACAGTGAGATGGTAATGCTTCTACTGGGGTCTTGAGTTTCATGCATGAAACTAGAACTTGAAAACGGAAAATGAAAGCATTTATTATTATTTAAAAATATTCTTAAATTATATTATTATCAAATAGTAAACATAAATAATTTTAAGCAGCTGATTATAACTTTGTTTTCAGCATTCCTTTAGAGTTAACCAACAAAGTACGTTTTTAACAAATTGACTGCTGATGTTCCACTGTTGGTCCATATTACCTCTAGACAGATAGTGTGTGGATTGCCGGCGTGCCTTACAGCTGCCATACACAAACACACTCAGTTTGAGGTTGTCTTTTTATATAATTGTAACTAACTGCTGTGCATGTTGCCTATCTGCTGTATATTGTGTGTAATTTTTGAATCGGACTCGTAGCACATGGCATGCTGGCGTTCTTCAATTTATATGTGAAATTTAGTTTTTACAATAGGGCAAGTGCCTGAATTTTTTAGGTTTCAAGTTTTGTTTAGGACAGAAAAATAGGCTTACCTATTTTTAAAACTTCCTTTGATAAGTCCTTGAAAGTTTATTTATTTGAAAGTCCTTAATTGGTCGGTAGCGTAGTTGGTTCAATCCCAGCTTTATATGCTAAGGGTTCTCAGTTCGATCCCAATCAGAGTCGTAACACATTTTGAGAAGGATCAGCTGATAACCACCGGCTGTTCATTTGTCATTGGGCTATTAATTAATGACACTTTCTAAGGAATAGTCGGCCTTAGTTTGTAACAATGACTACATTCGTTCATCTACACTCATCACACTCATTCGAAATCCATATTCGCCCATATCTTGACGATCGGCGTCTAATAAATAAATAAAGAAATAAACAAACAAATGAAAGTTAAAAATCATGTAGATATTTCAAGGCCACTGGCCTTATCTCCAGTACATCACAGAAGAGGGTTAATCAAAGACTTGAGAAGTAGAACTGAGCTGGGTGTTGCCATCATAATCCAGTATAATACTCATATGAAGGGCATAGAGAGAGGGGCAAACTTTTAGCTCTATCATCCATGTCTTTGTTAAAGTTATGGATTATTTAATATTTGGTATTTGGCATGTGGCATTCTTTTTGGTTGCAATTTGTGAGTAATTATTGTCCACTCATGCTGTTTTAGTTGCTCAATTTGTTTATGTCCCACCTGGCCATCCATACATGTATATAGGAATTGACCCTTATTGTTTTAGGACCCAATACCATTTTTAAAACTGGCATTATAGATCTTTACTAATCAGTTTTTTGAATGTAGAAAGGCATCATTCTAGGTATATGTTATAGAGGAGTATTTACCTCCACTGACATACAATTATTTCGTTTTTATAGAGTTGTTTTTTATTTACTTATTATATATATATAAAATTGCACTGTCAATAATATAACATATAATGTACAGAAAGAAAAAAAAATGTTAGCTAACATTATTTGACATCCTGTAATAAATTTTGAACATCTTGTATTTTTGAACAAAAAACTTTTTCGTCTTAAAAACTAGTATTTTATTACTTACTAATCATTACAGAATACACAAATTAATGTAAAGTAATAAGCAATTCAATCTGAAGATCCTTTTGGTGTTGAATTGAATATATCTTTATTCATTTATGTATAATACAAAAATGGCTTCACAATCACAAAAATTACTTAAAAACTGTAACTCTTGAGTTATTTTTAATGGCATGGTATCACAATAAAATTTAGATAGCCCTACAGTAACAAATACTCGTATATAGTACATAACTTAAAAAATTTTCATTTTCACATGTTTTGTTTTTTAAGTTAAAATAATTACATCTCTAACTATGAATTCTTCCAGAGAATATAATTCCTAATCTAGCAAGTATTTTTTAGTTTTTTTTTTTTGTTTGAATATTTTTAAATGTTAATTTTTAATACTATGAATTCTTCCAGAGAATATAATTGATAATCTAGCAAGTATTTTTTAGTTTTTTTGTTTGAATATTTTAAAATGTTAATTTTTAATATGTTGATGCAATTTACTGAATAATTTTTAGTATATGACTTGTCAAACATGTCTATTCTCAACTAACTCACCAGCCGCAGCAATCCTGACTGCCTCTCTGTCCTCGTGGATCTCCTCCTGTTCGTTGTAGCCAAGCTCTTGTTTTCCGAGACCCACAACTGCAATTGTACTGTATTCAGGACAAAGGTCATGGAACACTCTTACCTTACCCCGTTTCAGACCAGGCCCAGAACTGTTACAAAACAACATTTCAAAATTACAATCTATTTGTAGAAATATCTTTAGTTGCAAAAAATTGTTTCTTGTTTTGTTTTACATCGGGAGATGTAGGATATATAAAATGTTAAATAGATAAATATAGTGGAAATGTTTATTATACAGTACACTCTTAGAAATCCGGATCGGCCTAGTCCGGACTCCTGGTAGTCCGGATCACAGATCGTGCAGATTTTTTTTTTTTTTACTTAAAATGAAGAAAACTCCATGTTTTACCGCCTTAGTCAGCTGCATGACACGTTCGAGGCAGTGGAAGACACTTTGGTATACAAACCAACAAAAAGCGTGGATGAATTCTTCCATTTTTAAAACTTGGTTCTTTGATGAATTTGTTAAGACGGTAGAGAAACATCTGGCTAAAAACAACTTGCCACGAAAAGCCATTCTTTTGCTAGATAACGCAACAACACACCCAGTGGCTGATGAGTTGAAAGACGGAGATATAAAAGCTGTGTTTTTGCCTCCGAACGTGACAGCTCTTTGCCAACCAATGGACCAGGGAATCTTTCAGGCACTGAAGTTGAAGTACCGCCGACGGCTTATTTGTTATTTAATATCGGCAATAGACAATGAAGAGGATTATGTTAGTGCATTAAAGAAGGTTGACATGTTGGACGTAATTAGGTGGGTAGCTGAAGGGTGGGACGAAATATCCGCAATCGTTTCTTCGTGGAAAGTGCTGCTGGACCATGAGGGAAACAAGTTCGATGACGTCGATGGAGGAGAGCTCAAAAATGAAAATAAAGCGGACGAAGAAAATGTTGTTTCACTCTTAGACAAAATCCCCGGCTGTGAAGCAGCGTATGTAAATGACGTCGCTGAGTGGATGAACAATGACGACGAAGATGAAATTACAGACGACGACATTGTTAAAATGGTAGTTAACGAAGAAACGTTGGAAGAAGAAGAAGAACTCTCCGGAATCCATGTGAATAATATCCCTCATTCAGACGGATTCAAAATGCTAGATGGGGCGCTAGAGTACATCATGCAACTAGACGGCATAGCTGTAGCCGACGTTATGTGTTTGAGGAAACTGAGGGACATTGCGGCCAGACAACGGGCTAAAACGGTTAAGCAGACGACAATTAAGGACTTTTTCAAGAGATAAGTTTTATGTGAAGTTGATTGTAAGTTGCATTATTTACCATTTCTTGTAATTTATTAGTCATTCTTTGTAATTTTGATTTACCTGGGACTGTATTTCTTATGTTCATTTAAAGTAAATTTTCTTACTTTAATGTATAAAGTAGTGTAAGATATGCTTAAATAAAACTGTTCAAACTGTCCTGTGTTGTTAAACTTGATTTTTTCAGTCCTGTTTTACTGTTTGCTCAAATCTGTTTTACTTAATTACAGCACACTACTGTATTATGAACTTAAGGGCTAACTAAATTATTAGACATTGTTTGTCCCATTTTTGTTTGAAGCTAACTCCTCTGCTCCCGTCTCTAGCCTACTGCCTTATCTTTACGTGCCGACCACACTTATGTTATATTTGCCCTTCAATGAACCCGTATTGTAATAATTGACCGTTAAAAGCCGAAATTGACGATGCATTCAACAAACTCCGGGAAATCCGGATTTTTTAAAATCCGGACCGGACGACCGCCACATTAGTCCGGATTTCTGAGAGTCTACTGTACTAGTATTATTATGTTATTTATCAATTATTAATATAAATTTTATTTAAAAACTTTACAGTGAATAGTATAGATGGTAATGGAGATGTGTTGAGTTTGTCAGCACTGCAGGTCAGGACTCGGGGTCATGTTGCTGGTGACATTGACTGTTTAAGATATTTACAGGGGACTCGAGACACTTCGGGAAGTCAAGGAGACGTTGGTCTCTAGTATATTTAGGGGGAGGCCCTGGATTTAGATAGGGACTTAGAGAGACTCAGGTTGGAGTTAATTATTGTAGGCCAGTTTGAGATTGGAACTACAAGTAAGTAATTCCAGCTATTCATTTACATTTGACTTTTCACAGGTTCAGTGCCAGCAGCATCATTACCCGAGCATTTTTTTTACTGATTTATATACTTTATGTTATATTGATTTGTATACTTTATATTGATTATTATAGAATTTGCGTACTATTTTGGGTTTATTTCTTTTGAAGCACTTGGTTATTTCTATTGTTGTTAATGTGATTTTTTTTATCTTTATGGTTCTGTTAATATTAAGTATGTCTAATAATTGATAAAAAATATATTAATTAGTATTTCACAGCCAAGTGAGTACCTTATTTTACCCCAGTTAGCGATCCCAGTCATGCACGATTTCTACCCAAATGTTCTGTAGTAAAGAGAGGGGTAGATATCGTGATACTAGTAATAATTGTTGGTTTTATATGATATTTGTTATGGTATTTCTATATCATATTACAAGTAAATAAAATCAAATATTCTTTACTTCACAGACATCAAGAATTGTAATGGCGTCATAACACAGGATAAGAGAAAGTTACAGTACAGAAGTAAAATAGTCATCAAATTCTTCTAAATTGTATATTGGTATTTTCTGCAGCTATCTATGTAGCTCTTTCTTCATCTTCAACCCCCTCAATGTTCTTAGAGACTGTGGTAGGTGGTTGTACAGTTTTTGGTTGATGTAAGATGCCTTCTTTTCAAAAAGTGCTATTCTGTGGTATGGAAGGCATAGTTAGATGCATGCTGAAAGTTGTAGGAGTGAATATCGTGTTCTGTTTTCAACTTTTGGGTGAGGGTATGAAGAATGACAATCCAATGTAGATGTGGGTGGGTACATAACACTGTAAGTCCAAAGGCAGGTGGGTCTGGGAGTGTCCATATGAGTTACTATACTTATTTAATGATAAAAACGTGCAAGTGTGTATTCTTCTACATATTGTAAAGACCCCATTTAATTTTATTTTAAGATGAGTTGATAACAAAGCCAAAGCCATCTTTAAAAATGTATTAGTGCTTTTTAACCAGACATATATGATATGTCAAAAAATTAACACTTCAAAGAGTTCAGCAAAACTGATATTATGTTATATGGACAATTATTATGTAAATATCTGAATGAAACAATTACACAACAACTCATAAGACAATTCTTCTGAAGAAAGTGACATCTACTTTAAATATGAAAATTTTTAATAAATACAGCAAGAAGAAATAATGATTAATAAGGATTTGATTCTTTCAAATAAAAAATTTTTAAGTGTCATAAATAAAAAACTTATTTGAATTAGGGTTGGGTAGAAAATAACTAAACGGTTGTGAGAAATAAACCGTTGTGTTGCTAAACAGTGTGTAGTTGTGCAGTTGTACAATCACAACGGAAGGAAGCACAGAACTGAATTGACCAAACAACTACAACGTAGAAAACCGACAACTACTACTGATAACGCCCAATGCCAACAACGGATCCAATGGCATAGTTTTATTTTGCCGCATTTCACTTCCACCGTTCATAAACATTGTTGCCGTTTAGATAAAATTATGAAACTTTTTAATCATGTGTGGAAGTGATGTAGCTTGACTACAGTAGGAATTTTTAGCTTCGTTTTTATTGTAATCCTATTTATTTTAAATATAAACTTGGGAAAAACAATTTCTTCTGAAATAAATAAATTAATTTTATTTAAGTAATGAATTAATTAAGTTTGATATAAATTAATTCATTGATATACTGTGTTTTATTATATTTAATGTAAATGTTTTTATTTAATAATTATTTTGTTAGATAACTAATTATAGTAGATTTATTTTCCCAATATAAATAATCAGTTCAGTAAATCAGTTAATTCATAACACAATCTTTTGTAATTTTTATTAACATTATATAGATAATAAATTTATCTTAAGTTTTGTATACACTAAACACTGTCATATTAATTCATTTTCCAGATTAATGATTCCAATACAAGCTGGAATAATTTGGATACTCATAAAAAGGATTTTGAAATTTAAAACAGAAATACGGTACGTCAAATATAAATTTATCAACATATAGATACAAGTAACTTTAAATCGAAGCTTTTGTTTTGATAACTTGGCTTCAATAGTTTCAAAACAATTGGAAACAACTAAACAGTTTTATAAAACACCGTTTAGCTCTACCTAAACTGTTTTAGGACAATGAACAACGATTTACTGTTTTCCACCGTTGTAGTAAAGTAGATGTGCACAACAGTTTAATACAACCGTTGTAGTTGCAACGGTTGTGGAACTGAGACAGTTGGACCCAACCCAAACTTGAATCTATCTCAATATATAAAAGAGAAAGCCCTCACTTACTCATTTATAGGAGGCCAAATAGAAAAACTAAAGAATTTTCATCTTCATAAAATACTCCTAAATGGTAAAAACCACCTCTAAGAGATTGTTCCATAATGATAATATTGGGTTGATTTTAGTAAATTGATAACATGTTTTGTAAATAAATAAACATGTTTATTTTGTATGTTTGACATTTGATGCACTAAGAGTTTACAATTAATTACACTTTTTCTATATATTTTTCTCTATACAATTCTGTGTAAAAATAGAGAAGTGTCTTTACAATCCCATCAAACACACAAAGTATATTATAGAGAATGAAACCCTTCTTAATGTTGACCAAAAAATAGTTTACGAAGAAGTTATCAGCAGTGTTATTTTGGGGTCTGGTCAAGTTTTCTTTCTGGACGCTCCAGGAAGCACAGAAAAAAAGTTTCTCATAAACCTCATAGTTTCCAGAGTAAGAATAGGTGGGAATATTGCAATTGCTTCTTCTGGTATTGCAGCGACTCTTTTAGAAGGAGGGAAAACAGCTCATTCAGCCTTAAAACTTCCCATTAATATCATCAATGATGAAAACCCAATGTGCAACATCTCTAAACATAGTAATATTGCACAGGTATTAACCCTCCCCATATCTCACAGATACCAGCAAACATTTTGTGTCCAGCTTTTCCCCCTTCCACGTCAAGGGGGCGCCATCATTACAATGGAACCTCCCCTCCACTCCCTCAATGAGCCAGTGTGGAAACCAGTTTCGCCGAGGCAACATCTACTCCCCTTCCATGCCCTAATATCTCTGAGATACGGTGCAACCTTTGACGTCAGAACATTTTATTCTGTATATGTAAGATGACAAAGACAATTCGTAATTTATAATAAACTACAATTTGTATTATTATTATACACATACAATTAAAATGTGTTATTATTCATGATAATCACAGTCATATACAGAATATATCACATTAAAACATTTGAAATGAATGAATACATGTGTTTAGTTGAAAATATACAGTTTTCTTAGATAGGCTAAGTTTTGAAAAAAGTCACTACTAAAACAAAGATTAATAATTCTAATGACTATACAAATATAAATCAAGATGATGTTTTCATTTGTGTAAAGAACTTGAGCCAATTTAGACTTATAAGGGTCTCTGGTATCTGACAGATACCGTGTGACCTTTCTCGTCCTTGGATTTTGACAGTTCTAAAAATAAAAAATTCTAATAGAAAATGTCATATTTTACTTTACATGTTTTTTTTTTAATCTGACCTGCCGAAATTTACATTCTCAGATATTGTTTAATAAGGTTAAGGAGTTAAACTTTCAATATTTGATGTATCATGTTTTGTTAAACTAAGTTTTAGGCCATAGTAAATAATCTGAAAATAAGGGTATCTTATAGATACAGTGCGACCGATCATGTAAAATCTTAGTGCGACTTCTGGAGGGTTAAGAGAAAGTAAACTTATTATCTAGGATGAATGTACTATGGCCCACAGGGAGGGGAGGTTGAAGCTCTAGACAGAACACTGCAAGACTTTCATAGCAACAACAATGTGATGGGAGGTATAATAGTACATTTGACGGGAGACTTTAGACAGACTTTACCAATAGCCCAGACAATGAAGAATAAATTTCGGCTGATGTCGGGAATAATTAGTAAAAAGCTTAAATTTGTCCAGTTATTACTACAGTGTAGGGGGAGTATTTCCTCAAAAGTCCCCAACCCTACCCCTCTTGCTAACCCCCCCCCCCCCTAAACGTGTAAAAGTGCAGACCCGTACTCTAAAGCCATTATTTTAGCTCAGAAAACTTGCACACTCGTGGTAGTAGTGTTTTTTTTTCTCATAACATTCTCTTTCATTCATGTGCACACACAAGTTTAGCTAAAATCAACAGATTCATCGCTATTTAACAAAATATCTGAAAATCTTGATTTTATAATTATAAAATGGAAGTATTTGTGCTTATTAATAAAAAAATATTAACATTTCAACAAACCCACTTATTTAATAATTTTGCGCATTTTATAAGCTTTAAAATTACATAGTTGTTAAAACATTAGTATGAGAGGGAGTGTGTTAAGACAGATTTTAGTAGCTGGGTGTCGCAGCGGGCAGCAGTGGTCGGGTGTGTGGGGTAGGGGTGCTCTTAAGTGCTCAATTTCTGGAAGAAATGATATGATTAAGACTCAACTAGGGCACAAATGTGTCACAGTCCGAAGTAAGGAAGTTAATATAAACTCACAACAACTATTCAATAGGATTTTATGTGTGTGTGATAGCCCTCAAAAACTAAAGACCTACCTTGAATATGAATTAGCCTCACGGCCACCATCTCTGTTTGACGACGTTTCTATATGCAAAGGGACTAAATCATCTGCAATCAAGATCTTCGAGGAGGGAGTCATAGAGGAAGAGAGCATCTGTGCGAGTGATTCAGCTATAGTGGTTGATGGTGGATTTCTTATTCACTGTGCCCTGGCCAAAGGACACTACTTATGGACATATAATAAAATCCTATAACAGTTACATTACAAAGACTTTTGGGAAAGTCTCACTGTAGTTTTTGGTGCTTATTCTGAGAACTGCACCACCAAACAAGAAGAGCAAAACAGAAGAGCAGCAAAAAGGTCTTCCTGCGATATAACTTTTGATGAAAATACATGGTGCATGACTGCTAAAGAAGACTTCTTAGAAAATAAAAGAAACAAAAAGAACCTAATACATCTATTATCTCTAGAACTTTATCGAAATGGAATCCAAACTGTGGTTGCCGAGGACGATGCAGATGTTCCAATTGTCGAAACAGCTTTTCACCAACTTAAAATAAAAAAACATGTAATAGTTGTCGGCACTGATTTGTTAGTGTTGTTAGTAGCCCTTGTAATGGAACCTAATAACGGAAACATTTATTTTTGCAAACAGAAAACTGGAAAGTTACCAACCAAAGTTTATTACGATATAAACAAATTGATTAAAAAGTTCAGTGGTAAACAGAAGCTCTTGTTGTTTGCTTATGCCGTAACAGGATGTGATACAAATTCGTGTTTCTTTGGTCTAGGGAAGAATAAAGCCATGGAAATGGTACATGCTTCAGAAGAATCCCAAACTCAAGCATCTGTATTTATTGAAAAGAGAGTTTCTAAAGAAGATCTAAAGCTTAACGGAGAAAACTTTATTCTTAATTTTTATGGATTAAAACGATATTCCAACCTCAATGAAGCACGCTACTTTATGTTTTCTAAACTTACAAAGAAATCAAAATTGAGATCTAATTTTGACCTCGCAAAGCTCCTCCAGCATCTGAAGCTGCATATGAACACCTATTGCGAGTGTATTTACAAATACAAACAATATGGAGGATTAAGAAAAACACTAATACCAATATCCAGCTCTAAACATTTTGCACTTGATGATCTTCTGCACCTTGTTTCTTGTTCCTGCAAAACATCTTGCGTAAATGATTGTGGGTGTCGAAAAGTAGGACTGAATTGTTCCGCCATGTGTGAACACTATAATATAACTCTTGCAGTAAATCTTCTGCTCTCCAATATGACGTTGACCCTGATTGTGAAGAATTATATAAGATAATCAATACTACAATGATTTAGCTTGAAGCTTGAATTGATTTAATCACAAACATAAAAATGTTCCTAAATATCATAGATCATGTAAATGTAATATGTAACATTTTGTTACTATGTATATATTTAAATGCTTATTGATATGTAAATTTTGTAAATATGTATAAATAGAAGGCTTAGTTATTTTTTTTTTCTTATCGAATTGAAATCTTAATAAAATAGAAAATGCTACTGTAAAAAGGTAAACTCTGTTATTTATATTCCGAGCGAGGTGGGTGGGTTTTAACATAATAATTTTTTTAATATCAAATTATTGTGTTACATACCTGCCGGTTTTGCCAGTCCGGGACACAGCGGGTCCATAGGTGGTGGATAATGGGCTCCTAACAAAGGGCTAGGAGTAATCCCCCGAACCAATACTGGCTATTTAACTCACTCACTGCGATTGTTACAAAATAACAATTATAACATTTGTGTTATAATTTGCTGAATTTTTTAGTTCTCAACAAAAGCCTACAATACTTCTGTATATTAAAACCACATATATCTTAAATACAAATTTTGAACACTATCCATATTTATAATAATAATTTCGGAAATAAGGCCTAGTATAGCCCAACGTTCCCTGTTATCAGCTCACCAGGCGCGTGCTGCTCTCCCTACAATTCACGTGACAGCCTACATACGGCATGCCAAACATAGACATATTTTATATTGTTTTAAAGAAAATAAAATTTCCCTTAATGTTTATACCTTAACCTTTTTAGATATATTAGTCTATAAAACGCTGTAAAGGAACAAATGTAAATTTAACAGAAAAAGGTTCGATTTTCAAGGTTTAAAAATAAATAACTTAAAAAGTATTGATTTTATTGTAAAAACTGTTGTTACAATATTTGTATAAAATATTACAAAAACAATGACATAAATTTCATGTTCGTATGTCTATTAGTTTTATCGATAGGGCCGATAGAGTAAAAGCTTGCAAGTTCAATATTTGAGGGGGTGTGGGGGGGTAAGCAAGAGTGGTAATGGAGGGGACTTTTCAGAAAATAGTGTTTATAGTGTGGTATACCATCCCTGAAAAATTCAGGGATTTAACTAATTATTCCCGACATCAAACCTTTATTGACTGGACTACAAGAGTACCCAGGGGAACACATGCCGGAGGTAAAAATATGTTTGAAGCCATCATACTTATGGCCACAGTGAAGCTCCTTTCTTAAAGCATTAATATGAAGGTCCACATTAGAGGCAATGAGCTGGCAAGAACATTTTCAGACTTCCTCATACGACTAGGGAATGGTGATTTAACTAAGGAAAGTATGAAAATCAAATTACCTATTACCCTTTGGTGACTGATATTGAAACTTTGACAACAGTGTACCCAGACATTCAAAATATATCAATTAAAGACACGGCTCGGTTTAGTGAAAGGGCAATTTTGACCACTAAAAATAAATCTGCTTCAGAAATGAACAACATGCTGTTAAAGAGACTTACTGGGGGAAAATGCATTACAAGTCAGTGGATTCAGTCGATGAAATTGAAGATACTGTGTAGTATACAGTTGAATTCCTTCACACTATAAATCCTCCAGGCCTTCCTGAACATAATCTTTTTTTAAAGGCAGGTGCAACTATAATACCTATTAAGTTTAAGATGTTAAGTTAAGATGTGTTAAGGAACCTTCAGCCACCAAAATTATGTAACAGTATCAGACTCAAGTCACAACCCTTCATAAAAAGCTAATAGAAGCCATTATCTGTACAGTCTGTGGTCGAGGGGAAACATGTTTTATACCTCTAATCTTATCTGATTCCAGTTCAAACGTCTCCATTTCCCAGTTCGATTCTGTGTTGTTATCACTACAAACAAATCAAAGGGTCAAACTCTCAAGGTGGTTGGAGTAGACGTGAGGCATGATTGCTTTTCAAATGACCAACTTAATGTTGCCTGTTCCTGAATGAGCTCTCCTCAATATATATATATATATATATATATATATATATATATATATATATATATATATATATATATAAAATAATATATATATAAAATTATAAAAAATATATATAAAAAGTTTGCCGGCGTGGTGGCTCAGTGGCTAAGGCTTCGGACTGCGGAGGGCAAGGTCCAAGGTTCGAATCCCCACTGAGCCAACGGTCGGTACTTCACTCGTTGAATAAAGTTGACGCACAGGCCTGTAGGCCCACGTCAACTGGCGAGTGAAGTTTTTTTTAGAAAAAAAAATATATTATGGAGAAAGTATTAAGTATTATATTTTGTTAACCAACATAAAAAGGTCCACATTAACATGTTTTCGAGTAATAAGTATAAGTTTGATGCACAGTGAAAACTATTTAAAATTCCGGTACTTTTTCGTTTTAACTAGGATAAGATTTAATAAACTTATAATAAAATTTAGGAATTCATATATCATTACGTAAAATTAAATGAGGAATACAATAGTGTGATTGGATTTTTAGTAAACAACCTTCAAACTCAGGTAGGCCTTCACATAATTTCTGCTCTGATAGTAATGCAGCCATTACTATCGGCTCCTCATTGCAACCAACATCAGTGACATACTGGTTTCACTTCCTTTTCAGTCTAAACTGTATGTATAAACAAGTATGACTGCAAATAAACCAAGGCTTGAACACACTGCTCTACTCTTTAAGTCATTTAAAATTTTACCTCTTAGAAATGTATACATATTTTAAGTATTGAGAGTGTTTTTTGGAAAAAGTGAGAACAGTATACTAACCAAAGGAGATCAGATACTTTAAGAAATAAATTTAATGTATTTGTTCCTAGGCCCAAGCTTACATTATACAAAAAGTATTATCTATATCTTGTTCCAACATTTTTTAACTGTCTATCAGAAAACATAAAAAAAATAAGAGATATAAATTTGTTCCGTAAGAGGGAAAAAGAATTTCTAACACATAGTAATAACAACACTACATTCCTTTAAAACTATATCTTGATTTCTTTTTAGGCTCATCTTAAAACATCTTGATTATACTACCAAATATATAGAAAACAATTTTCTAAAAATTAATAACATAGTTGTATGTTTTTGTTATGCTAGAGTTCAATTATGAGGGGCTAGGTGTACATAAATATTGTTCGTTTATTTAATTATAAATAGTGAAAATAAAAAGGAACTAAGTGTTGTTGTATTTATTGTATACATATTTGTTAAATGGATAGGATTTTTTTTGTTAAAAAATAATGTTGTCATTTAGTTTGATTCTATGATTGAGTATGGTCAGCCACACCACCACTTCCGCACGCTTTATGTATTTGTTTATATTTACATACCTTCCCACACAGGTATTAACCTCAGGATTATATCTTATTATCCCCACAATTAGTTTACGTATTTTTAAGTAATAAAATGAATGTTTTAATTTTTATTATATCAATTTGTATAAGTAGTTTTAGTATGTAAGTAATTTAAACAAATATGTAAAATTTACAAAGATATAGCATTATATTCTACAAAAAACTGTAAACATTTTATTAAAAAAAGGGATCAATAAATATTTTATTCATTAATTTTAAGTTTATAGTTTTTCACCTGACTATATTATGACTCATGCATGTGTGCACATACCGCATTTCATGCAGGCCTTATGTGATGTGACACAGATGTGACGATTCAAAAGCTACTTTTCTATCATTCATGTCATACTAGATAATAAAATATGATTTATAGTAAACATTCAACACAGTTTTGGTTTTTTCTGGCAATAACATTATTTTGTCTTCACGTCTTTTACCTCCAGTAACCGATATTATCGTTTTATTTATTAAGGCCCTCTTACTTGTTTTGGAACCTCTTTTTGAATCCTTAACTAAATTATAGTGTCATTTTGGTTTTGAGTCATTCCTGTAAACATATTTTAGCAGTGTAGCACTGATAGATCCTTATAAATTGTTTTATTGCCATCATGAAAATAACTGTGGTGATATAAAGATTGCTCCTTTTTTAGGTCTTTGTTTTGGTTGTATTCAAACCAAGAAAGTTCACCTTCCGGGCTGTGTCCATTACACTTTCAGGTGTAGACATTTTGTGGTAAATGTTGCCCATATTTTGACCAAGCTCTTCTCATATTGGTAAAGTACTTCAGTTACTTATAATTGCATGGCCAGGGTATTCTTGTAGTTTTTTTATAACTTTTTCACTTAGCATACCTTTCCCAACAAAGGTTTCCCATCTTCTAGAACTTTTCCATTCATTTTATCTTTCAATCTCAAAAACTAAGCCCTTTTCCTCTTCTGAACATGGCCAATGCACACTCTTTATTCAGTAAAAGTAAACGTCACTCTTTTATTATTTCAACACTTGGACCATAAGGGTATTTTTCTATTATATGTTCAAATGGCGCAATCACCATCCCCTAAAAATTTGATGTATAGCAAAGTATTTGACTATGAATATGATCGATCATATATTTTTTCAACATTCCATGCCATTATAATCACTATTTTCTATCAAAATGTGCTGTGCCTCACTACACGAACTGATCTTTTGGAAATTGCACTGACTGAATCAAATCCAGATATGTTTCACTCATGGAACAGGGTACGGATGAGAATGAAATTAATCAATTGAATATAAATAATTATTCGACTAGCTCTTTTTATTGTCGTATCATATAATTCTAACGAAAAAAGAATTAAAAGCAAAAAATATTAGAAAAACTTAAAAATTAAATATTAATCACCAAAAAAGTATTTGAATAAAATTAAATTTTTAAATTATATATCTGTCAATATTGGCCTGTCTGTATAGATCACCAATTCCTTGACTAATAATTTTGTTAACAAGTTAGGTCAATTTCTTGATATTTTGAATAAAAAATTTAAAAACATCATAGTAGCTTCAGATATTAATATTAATACAATAAAAGACAATAATACAGTAAAATATTTCAAAAATATAATATCTCAGTATGGATTTTATTACAATGTAGATTTTCCAAACCGTATTACTAGTACACCATCATCAATAGATAAATGTATAACAAATATTAATAAATCCAACATTAATGTATAAACACTAGGTTTATATGGAATCATAACAGAAATATATGATCATGATGGCCAAATGCTGGAAGTTAGTAATGCAAGTAATAATTTTAATAGTGAAAAATATGAAGTAAAAGTAAGAAACGTTGATAAAATTAATATTAAAACACTTATAAAGTTTTTAGAAGCAGACAATTGGATGGATGTTTAAGCAGACAAAGGTCCAATGTAAATGATACATTTAATGTCTTTCATTCTATTTTTATACTACTTTAATGTCTATTTTCCTAAGGTATCTACACTAAGACAAACAAATACTTTAAAAATAAGTGGATATCAAATGAGATAAAACTTAAAAGAGAAAATTTGATTAATTTAGAAAAAGAAATGAGAGGTAGTATATATTATTATATTCAAGGCAGGATTATAACAATTTCCGACCAATTTCTCTGCTTTCTTCATTCTCCAAGATCTATGAGAAATTGATGAAAAAACTCTGCTTTCTTCATTCTCCAAGATCTATGAGAATTTGATGAAAAAAACTAGTCAATTATCTTGAAAAAATCAGGTTTTTTAGTTCTTCACAATTTGGTTTTAAAGAGGGGTTAAACACTGAACTTGCCCTTCACAATTTTATAAGTAATGTTTATAATGGGATAAATATGAACAAAAAAGTAAGTGCTAGTTTCTTGGATATAAAAAAAGCTTTTGCTTGTGTTGATCATGGTATACTTTTGAAAAAAACTATATAAATGTGGTATAAGAGAGGTGGTTTTTGATTGGTTAAAAGTTATTTAGAAAATAGAAAGCAGTGTGTCATAATTAAAAATTCATTTAGTTGTTTGGGTATAGTAAAATATGGCTTACCACAGGGGTCAGTTTTAGGTGCATTATTATTCTTAATCTACATAAATGATCTGTGTAATGCAAAATTGTATGGTGAACTAACATCCTTTGCGGATGACACTGCTTTATGTTATGTGAAAGATAATTGGAATGACATTGAGGAAGCTATGAATTTCGATTTTCAAGCACTACAGTGGTGGTTCTTTGACAACCATATGTTGGTAAGTCCGGAAAAAACAAAATTTATCAATTTCAGTTTAAGACAAAGAGTCTTCTTTACAAATGAAATTATATACAATTGTACAAAATGCATATGTAGTAATACATGCTGTACGGAGTGTGCTGTTATTCGGCAGGCAGACAATATTAAATATTTGGGAATTTTTCTTGATGAAGAGCTTAATTGGAAAGTGCATGTTCAAGATTTAAAAAATAAACTTAATAAAACATTAAGATATTTTTATTTCCTAAAAAATATCTGTAGTGAACAAACATTGAGAGTAATATATTTTTCCCTTGTACATAGTAGAATAGATTACGGGCTCTTTTGTTGGGGTGGGACTTATGAATCAAATATTAGGCACATATTTATACAAGAAAAAAAGTTTATTCGAATAATTTGTAAGAAAGCAACAATGGAAGCATCATATCATTTATTTTTAAAACAACATATTTTACCATTAAAATATATGTTTGTTCGTAAAGTTTTAAAAATGTACTATGTAATGAAGAGAAATTTGCCTGAAATTATCGAAATATATAAAGTTAAGCTAAGAAAAAAGGATGCATTTACGGTTCCTAAACCAAATCTTACTTTCTATACAAAAAGTTATTTATTTCTGGGACCAAAAATGTTTAACTCGATACCAATTGTTCGGCAAAATTTGAAAAATATAAAATTATTTTCCAACAAAGTAAAAAATTGGTTATTAAAGCAAGAAAGTATAGATTACCTTGTAAATATTCAAGTTTAAAGCAATACACTTTCAAACATATTTTTATTGTTCGTTTATAATAGTATAAATTTTAATACCTTGTACAGTAAATACTTATTCACTGTATCATATAATTCAGATAACATAGTAAAGTATACATATTTGGTTAGTCATAAATTGTTTCGTTTTTATTTTGTTCCTATTATTGTATTATATAGCTATACTGTTACGATTAGGATAACATTAAATTTAGAGTTAAGGTTTAAGCTATTTATGTTATTATATTAGTGTTTATATTTTGAAGAATTGGGATATTTTATTTTAAACTAATATTATTTGCTTTTGCGCATATTAAGATTTATTTGAAAAGAAGGAACCTCTAAAACAGGCATTGCCTTAGGAGGTCCTAGTATTTTCTTGAAATATGTAATTTATGAAAGGTTTTGTTACAGTATTACAAGTTTTATTTTGTTAACAGAGCAATTAAGAAGAAACCTTTTTATGTTTAAATGTAAATTATATGTATTTTATGTATATATTTCGAGAAAATAAGTATATTCTTATAAGGAGTTTAAAAAAATAATTGTCAAGCCAAGAAAGATTTTTATGCAACATAATTAAATAATTTTCCAATATTCTTTATACAACCTAGAACTTGGTTAATTTGGAAACAGGATGTAATACAAATTTAAGTAATAAGATTATTTTAGTAAATGAATTTAGAAAATTAATAAACAGACCTAGTGAAGTTTAATATTTAACACTTCTTTACACATGATGGATGCCAAGCATATTATTAGGAAAAGTGGTGGCATGGAAGTGACTTGTGTTCAAAAAATACATGTTCAATCAGATTTACAGTCGAATCCTTTGTGATAAACCAAGTTTTAGGTGATGGCAATTGCATATCATTTGAACAAATATACCCTTATGGTTCAGGTCGGTGAAATCAAGCCATGTATGTCCATATCATCAAAACTCCCCAAATATAGACTGGAGCGTCCATTGAATAGGAATAATACCACTTTCCTGAGAATTCTCCTAAAACAGAAAACGTGGGATGATGTGTTTTCTTATTAATGTTCCACCAATAAGAAAAGTCAAAAATCAAGTCAGAAAATCCCCAACAAAAATAGTTTTAGATCAGAATTTGTTCAATTTGCGAGATAGAATGTAGTTTCTTCACTCTCTATCCAAACACCTTGAATCTGCTCATCCATTGCGTAAGTTGTATCATATCTTAACCTGTAAAGTCAATTTAGGGCTGGTGTTCACACTGCAAAAGTTGTTTTAGTTTCGAAGCATGTGACAAAAGGCTTAGAATATATCGAAGAGGATTTAGAATGTTGTTAACGACATTCAGCCATTCAACAAATTGTCTTTAAAGGATGCTGATGATACGTGGAATACCGATCCTGTCAAGTTTTCATACGAATTCAACTCACATTTCTCAGAAGTAGGGCAGTGACTACAAAAATCTGGTTTACATAATTTTCAGAATTTGTCCACCACATATACTGTATCGTCAGTGTTGTTCCTCAAGTCCACGGACATGTTTGAGGTTGTTTAAAGAATTAAACCACTAAAATCAAGCCATTATGCAGGAAATGATGAAAACTAAACTTGTCTCTTCAAAGATTACTCATATTGCAAATTTGTCATTAAAAATTGGAAAATTTCCCTCTGCCTTTAACACGTTCGCTACCATCCGCCGCAAATATGCGGCAGCACGGCCATTACTACAGCCCGTGCCTCTAAGAAGATATCCTACTTACAGACCAAGCCTAATGAACGTGGCCATCGTTATAGCCCAAGAGTAAAAGTTTGGTAATAGGAGTCAAAATATATCCAATACTTACTAAAAAAATCATTTAACTTTGTTTTTACAGTTTTTATTCATTTCCATAAGCGCAGCAAATGTGCGGCACTCAGTCTGTACTGTAAAAAGTAGCGTTTTACCTACATAGTTTCTCACTACCACCATTACCAGTTACGTAATTTTGTCTTCTATCTCCGGCCATTTCCGCATGTCACAACTCACTATGAAGGGTGGCGAGTTTCTGGCTATGTGCACTGGGCTGGTCAGTGTTGCAACTTCATAGAACTTGGTCTTGCAGTATTACCAAATGTTCTGTGACGTCATAAGTTGGTCTTGGCAGCGGCAGTCTATGGCATTGACCCCAAGCGCTGCAAATGTGCGACATCAGTCTGTGGATGGACCCTCATGCGCCGCAAATTAACAGCAGTGGGTTACAGATAGACTTTTTTTGCATGCTGGTAGCGAACCTGTTAAGTTAGCAGTAGTTAAAGCTCTTCTTAAGAAGGGAGGGCCCTCAGATATTAACAGTTATGGCCCATTTTTATTGTATCTACATTCTCTAAGGTTGTTTGAAAAGTTTCTCAGAAGGCTGTAGGAGTTTTTGGCTTCAAACAATGAAGTCGACGTTTGGCTTAAGGAAGGATTCATCATCCTAAATGGATGCAATTGTAGATTTGGTTTCCTATGTAGTTGATGAATTGGATAACAAAAGTCATATATTTGGGGTCTTTTTGACCTCAGTAAAGCGTTTGTTTTTGCTTGACAGTGCATTTTTCTTCTTGACTCACAAATTCATTAGATGCTTTAACGTTCTTTATTTTGAGCTGTTCCTTGTATTTCAGTTAATTAAAAGTAGAATCACACCTGTTTCTTTGGTTTTGTTGTTTATTATGAAAATCTAAATCAAATTGAAACTTATTGTCAAAAACATTGCTTTCACTCAGACAATGAGTGATTTTAATGAAAACAATTATTTTCAGGTCTTGGCAGATTTGGTTTATCAAAATATTCTTTGAGTGCCTTTTTATTTTTCTTACACCTAACTTTAATAAAATTATTTTTACAGCCATGTTTAATAGCCCAATAGCTAGGGTAACTAAGGGATCTACAGATTTATGTGGAATCCAAACCACGTAGTATTGGTCTGACTTTCTGAACTGACAAGCCTCCTTACATGACTACAGAAAACATGGACAGTCTAGAAATGAACATGTCAATGGCAACCATTGAGTGGATACTGTGTTAGTATTATGAGGACCAAGCATAGAACATATCGCCTTCCATCTCCAAAACACATTATCCCCATGTAGCTGGGTTACAGCACTCCGCCGCTAATGCTGTTTAATCAGTTGGGGATTCTAACCAAGTTGGGCACCTTTTTCACATTTGCTGTAACTATATTGTATTCATATTTTAATACGTTGTTGACAGGAAGGCTTCCTATAAATTTCATTATTTTAACATTTTAAGGAAAGCAGTTTTTATCAATTTCCTGAAACAAGTATTTCCTGGCCTCTAGTGATATAAAAATGAATTGCTTGGTCATGTTGTAATTTTTTAACCAAATGGCGAAGAACCACAAGCTGGGCTCGTTCTGTGTGTATTATTTAAATAGTGAATAAACACACCAAACAATCAGTTAAATTGTTGAGAGACAACACTTTCACTAGAGAGCACTGCCTGTTATAAGCAGAACTAGTGGCAAAAAGAAGAACTACAGCCATATACTTCAAAACCTCAGTACAAAATTCTCCTGCTCAGATAACAAGTATTAAAACTTAAAATAAAAATTTTTAAATGCATATGTCTTAACCCTTCACAAGCGGCTAACGGACTCTACTTTGCCCCAAAAGCGGTTAATGAATATATCCGAAATAAAATATTTCTGTCGATAGTGTAAAGCAGTGGTTCTCAACCGTGGGGGCGCGCCCCCCTGGGGGGGCGTGAGATAATTTCAGGGGAGGCGTGAGGGTACAAAGAAAAAAATTAAAAAATATACATTTTGTTAAAAAAACAAAAACTTTCAAAACCATCAAATAAACTTTCGTATTTAAATATATCTGGATTTTTATCTTGCATCCCAGCTTTTGCTAACGTAGAGTTAGCATCGTCAGTTTCATGATTTCACTGTTCTAACTTGAACCAACAAATTATTGACTGGAGGGGAGGCGTGACCTATCTTCAGTGTTCAAAAGGGGGGCGCCAGTGCTAAAAGGTTGAGAACCGCTGGTGTAAAGGATAGTTCCAAAAACTTCTGCAAGAGTGCAGCATCAACTTAGACATGTCTTCGGCCAACTCCCTCAGCCTATCAAATAAGTAAATTGTCTATGAATGAAAAGGGGCGGTGCAGCCAATCAGAGCGTGCATGGGCACGGCTCCATCTCCTGCCTTTGCACATTATTCGTAAAACGGAAATATCCTCGCCCTGTCGCTCCACCCAAGCAAATTGTTTTTAACACTTAACATCATTTTATTTCTTTTCTAGTTTTCAATTAATTATTTTGTTGTAGTTATTGTATCATAAATGACAGATACTGTTACAATTTTAAACTAAAATGTTGAAAATGTTGTATATTTGTACTTTTCATTATAATTGTACATCTGCAATAAAATAGCTTTAAAAATTATAATTTTAATTTAAATATAAATCTTTATTTTTTTAATGATCCTTTATGTTTTTGAACTTAATTACGTGTTACTTTAAAATAGGATAAATAATATTTGCCTGCGAAGGATTAACGTAAACCTAAACAAGGAAAACAATGGTGTGACTGGATATTTCATAGTTCTCCTAGTTTCTTATTAAACAACCTTCTTGGGTACACATGATTTCTGTGTTGACAGTAGTGTTTACTCATCTTTCAACCATCAGCATACATTTATAATTATAAACAAACATAGGCTCTGTAAATACTGAGATAATCACTCTTTTTTAAACTGAACAATCACTTTACTATTTTTAAAAGGAGAAAATATGAGATCATAAACAATTAACCAACGTTATTTATATTATCTTATTATTTTTTTTAATATAGTTCATTTACAAAATATAGAATACAATTTACAAGTTCTTTAATAATTCATTAATAAATAACTTCCACATTAAACAATTAAGATTTATTTGCCTTTACTGTATAGAGCTAATATTTTTCAACCTTCTCTATAGTTATATATTTTTTATATTTTCAGCTAGAAAAAACCAATCATCTAAATTTTCTTAAAAAACACATTTATAAACAAATATACCATATAAATATCATAATAAAATTTTATATTAACAAAGTTAATAATAAATACAATGTAACTAAATGACCCGTTATATAGGAGCGACAATTAATTGACAAAGCTAAAGTATGCCTGGGCTATCCAGAAAGTAACATATATTTAGGACTAGTTCTATCTTAGTGTCTAGGATGTGATGCGTTCAAATTTACATTATAAGAATTTTTTTCTATTTTGTTAGTTACCTATTACTTCCTGGCCAGCCCTCGTATTATACATATTTTAATTGGAAGAATTCAACAAGATATACTCACATAATACATTCTTTAATAGACAAACATTGTCTCAAAATAATAAAAATTATAAATTTTTATAAAAATGTTATATTCATAATATTTAATATTAAAATCAACCACATACAAAAATAATATTCTGGTACAAAATAATTATTGAACAATGTTAAACAATTTTTAAATTTGTTATTCTCATCATAGCATAAGCCAATTATTTTCAGTTTGATTTGGGGCATGATTTATACAATTTCTATACTGTACTCCCTAAAAATTCTAAAAAACGAAGTGCGAAAAACATTACACTTTATAAATATTAACAATGATTATGGAAACTACAAATTCATTAAGTAAATCAAATAATTTTTTTGTAACACCTAGATTTATGTGCAACAATGATTTAAGTGTATAATATTTACATTCTTCATTACAATAATCGTCAAAAATAATCTAATACACACGAACATTTATGCCAAAATTAAATATACAACATGCACTTTGTGCTAGTAAACTTTTAGGAATAACTCATTTGTACATTTTTCATATAAGAGTATTTTTTTACACTAACTCCAATATTTTAATAATCCCCTGACTATTCGCAGCAACCACTACGTTGGATAACTGCCTCCAACATACAGCAGACACAAACTCATTTACATCATCCTCTTTTCTACCGTTCTCTAATACACTTCTGACAGCATCAAACTTGAAGCTGAACAACTGCTTTGTCAAGCCTTTGTAATATATGTACAGGGCATTATTTTCTGAACCACACGCAATATAATCACCATCAGTTGCTAACCCAACAAAGTTTTTCTCGTTTGTGTGTCCTACAAAAGACCGCAAGCAGTGACTACTATTTACATTCCACATTTTTAATTGACTGTCAGTGGAAGCAGAAACAATATCTTCCCTATTTAAAAATTTAACGTACGACACAGCTTTTCTGTGACCTTTAAATATTGCCAGAGCTTCTTTCATGTTTCTCAGATCATAGTAATGCACACAATGATCAGCTGAACCAAAAGCGAGGTGACATGAACTCCGAGGGTTGAATTTAACACAGCATACATTAGCCTTGGCTTCAAGAGATGCGACAGAATGGTCCAAGTTTAATGACCACAGTTTAACTCTTGCATCATCTGACCCTGACGCAATCAGTCTTGTATCAACATCGTTAAAATCTACACTCCAACAACGCTTCTCATGTTCTTGAAAAGTTTTTGTCTTTTGTCCAGTTGTAGCATCCCATACTGTAACTGTTCCTTCATAATCGCTACTGGCCAATGTTCCCTTGTGGTACGAGTTCCAGCTCACACATGATATCTTGGAGTTGGAAACCATTTCAATGCAAGGATAATGTATGTCAACAGTGTCTCGAATCACTGCTCCATAGTCAAATACCTTTATTCTTTTAGTTACCCCTGCTATGGCAAACAGTTCATTGTCCTTATCAAATTCAATGCTTGATACAATAGTTGAATTGTTAAATATATCACTGGAATAATTCAGTGTTGCCAGAGGACGTAATGTATTATAGCGAGAGAACTTAACTAAATTTTCACGGAACAAATCTAAGCCTGATCCTGCAGAAACACTACCCTCGACACATTTTTCACTCTTACCAAACATCAGATCTTTGGCTCTAGTTGCCAAATAGCACTGAACAAAATCGTCAAAATGAGCATGCATACGTTTTTTTCTTAGCGAAAAAGATGAGCAAACAGAATCCAAATTTTTTTGACTACCATTGAAGCATTCACTAGAGGGCAAATCTTTACATTCGGTTGATTCTTGATTGGATATCTTATCCAACATAACGACATCTGAGCTATCAGCTTTGTTTTCAGAGTCAATCTGTGATTTCTTTGATGACACTTCTTTTAAAATTAACTCTACTTCTTCTGCATCTTTTTTTATAACTGCAACTTCTCTTTGGAGCTGAGCTAACTGAACTTCTTTCTGTTTTAGTAAATGTTTTAAGAACTCTTGTAGAAGTTTATTCTGAGCCGCACACGATTCTGCTTCTAATAAATGCTTACGCTGAGTAAGAACCTCAAGCATTACATTCACGTCCGGTAGAGTTAAATTGTTGGATTCTGAAGCAACAAACTCTCTCAAAACACCATCGGATGAATGAGAATCTGCATCTCCACAACCTAAATCTCCCACACTTTTAATTCGAATTTTGTACTTTGATACTAACTCATTTAATATAAAATTTGGGAAAATGTGGTCCTGATCAGATACAGTAAAACTACACTTTGGACACCGTCCACTTTTTTCAAGCGCTTTGGTAATGCATCTGTGACAAAAAGTATGGCCACATCGGGTAATATAGGCTTCTTCAATAAGTTCAAAACAAATGGGACACAAGAAATCATTTGTTTTGTCTTCAAAAGAACCACCTACACCATTGAGCACTGCTGGATGTTGTCGTTTCATTGGGCGCACTCTCTGAGGTGTTGCAATATGTGATAGGTTGAATCCAGCACTTCCTCGTCCACTGGCCATCATCAGTACATTAATTGCCTAATACAGAGGTCCCCAGCCTGACCTGAAACAATGAAAATTACTTAAATCTTTTCAAATTTGAACATTTACAAGGAATTTTACATTTTAACAGAGTAAATTAGTTGTTTTAATTTGTTGCACTAAGCAAGTACATACAATTTGAGAATAGTAATGCAATCACTTTAATCTGAGATATTCAATCCTCTGTTTCAAGTCAGGCATTGGGGAGATGATCGTTCATTTTCTTCAATCTTCTTGATTTCAACTGACCTCTATTACCGTGATGAGTAATTGACCTTCATATATGACAACTTGGTTATTTGTTTGTTTGTGTACAGCAGTATGTGCATCATTATTATTTTACTGTTTTAGAATATAGAATAGAATATGTTTATATCCATAATGCACAAAGAAAATACAAACATTTAAACATAGCATACAACCTCTTGCTTATTTTACTATCATTAATTTGGAACAATTATTATTATTCAACAATGCTATGTATTCATGTATTAAAATTAATAAAAACAGTAACATTTTTCAAAATTAAAAATACAAAATAGATCTAAAAAATAAAGCAAGACTTACAATAAATACAACTTGTACCACAAACACATATTTTCGTTAAAAAAATCTATACTTAAATATAAACACTTAAAACTATTTACACTTAAATATTTTAACAGACTCCTGAAAAAAATATTTTAGGTTTTATTTAACATTGTATTAAGGATATGTACCTCCATAGCTAGTGCTATGTGGAGGTTACCTTCAAAATTTAGAAAAAAAAATAACTTCCAAGCAAAATGGGCAGGCAGGCGCCAAACAAATGCATAAATTAAGTGTAACAGTGGAAGGAAAAAATAATACTCATACTAAATACACGAGTGCCTAACATTTTTATTGATACGATATTGAAAAAAAAAAATAGGTAATAAGTAATAAACGCTTAATAAAATACAACATATGGAGATAGAAAACAAATAATTTGAAAAATACTTCTATATTGTCAATAGTAAATAATCACAGTTTTACTTTCTTTAAAAACAGAGATATTAAATTTATTTCACTTATAAACATAGGTAATTTACTATAAAATTTTGGAGCACAAAAGTTAAATGATCTTCTAAAAGATTTTTTTTTGTGTGCAGGTAATGCTACACGATTCATGTCTGTCAGAATGTATGTTAGCACTACCCCTTGAGTAGCCTCCTGTTAGAAAAAACAATCTTAAAACACAGTAAACAAATAAATATCTCAAGAGGAGCAATTTCAAACTATTAAAAATTGGGAAAGAATGATCTCTGATTTTCGCACCGGTGATAACTTTGATAATTTTTTTAGCAACAAGAATAGGATTAATGGTAGAAGAATAAACTCTACCCCAACAACATATTCCATATTGAAGTTTTGAATCAACCAGTGAAGTATAAAAGTCTTACAACCGGAAGTGGACAAATACGCCTTAAAAAGTAAAACTTCCTTCAAGATGAATACATGTATCGTTTCACATCAGTAATATGTGGCTTCCAAGAAAATTTGTCATCAAACAAAACACCTAAATATTTAATTATATATATATATATAAGAAATCAGACACTACATCAATTGTTAATTTACAATGTTAACTAGTAAAAATCAGTAAATATGATGAAATTACACTGAAAATACAGAAGCTGGAACATTTTATTATCACCATTTAAATTGTAAATAATTTAATTGTTTTCAAACATATAAATAATTATTTATAATATATGCCAAAAATATCCTTAGATGTGATTTTTATGAATATCAGGTATGTAATGATTATGTATTATCTATATACATAAAAGAAAGTTGTGTTAGTTACAGCGTTTATAACTAGAAAACTACTGAACCAATTGGCATGAAAATTTACAGGGATATTCCTTAGGTACTAGAATAACATAATAGCCTGTTTCCGTTTCAAAAAGCCTTAAGGGAAGCGTCCTATGGCCCTTTGCAGTTTACATGTTAATCTTATTGAAGAACGTTTTATTTTGTTTACCATGCCATGTTTGTCATTTCTTGATTAAATTAAATTAAGGAAACAGCTGTTGTAATGATAACCTAATTTTTAAAAACAAATCTGTGCATAACAAATGAGAGCTATCAAATAGGTTTCTATTTCATTTGTTTTTTACGAATATTTGTTGTCAAATGTAATTGTTAAATGTTTTTAGTTAAATGTTTGTTTATACTTTTTATTACGGGGTGATACTCTTATAACAATGCCCCGACCCAGAGTATCTGACCTTTCCCAACGTAGCCGTAATTCAGTTAGGCAACAGATCACTGAAAATCAATTGAATGAAGAGGATCGTGTAATCGCACGAGAAGAACGCCGAGTTAATATGGCGCAACGTCGTGCCACGCTAACTCCAGAAGAAAGAGATGCAGCCCGAGAAACCGCTCGATTAGCAATGAGGAATCGTCGGGCTTTTTTAAGAGATCAACAACGATTTGCAAGAAGAAATATTCCACGCGTTGATTTGAAACTAGCTGCATTTCAATACGATTCCACAATGAATTACAGCTCACACCCTTCGGTTGACATTGGCCCTATGGAGATTGTGATCACTGCGGAGCATTGAAGTTTGCTGGAGAAACTCCCGGATTGTGCTGCCTTAGTGGCAAAGTAAAACTGCCAATATTGAATCCACCACCTGAGCCATTGAACTCATTGCTTAGTGGTGAAACACCTCAATCACGTCATTTCTTAGCAAATACCCAAAATTACAATGGATGTTTCCAGATGACTTCATTCGGAGCAGACATTATTGGAAAATCTGGATTCAATCCAACATTCAAAATTCAAGGCCAAATCCACCATAGAATTGGATCATTGCTTCCTCCTGAAAGTGGAGATTTTAAATTCTTACAAATATATTTTATGGGCAACGTTGAGGAGCAGCTTGATCGACGACAAGAAATCAACACATCACTAAGAAGAGAAATCCTTCAAGGTCTTCAGCAGCTTCTTAATGAACACCATGTATTAATTAATCTGTTGAAGACTGCTATGGAGCGCATGTCACATGATGATCACAAAGTGGTGATCAGAGCAGATAAACGTCCAGTAGGAACACACGAACGCAGGTTTAACGCTCCAACAGTAGATGAAGTTGCGATTCTAATAGTTGGGGAACACCTGGAAACTCGCGATATTATACTTACATGTCGCGATACTGGACAACTGCAAAGAATATATGAAACACACCGATCATATGACACGTTGCAGTATCCACTGATGTTTTGGCAAGGAGAGGATGGATACCACTTCAACATCAAGATGGTAAACCCGTTGAATGGTGAGGAAACTACCAAGAAGCTTAGCTCAATGAATTTTTACGCTTATCGTTTGATGATTCGTCCCAATAGTGACAACTATTTGCTACGATTTCGTAGACTGTTTCAGCAATATTGCGTCGACATGTACGTTAAAATCGAAACGGAGCGCCTAAATTTCATTCGGTTAAACCAAGCCAAACTGGTTCGGAGCAGTATATACATTTACGTGATGCAATAACCACTGAAGGAGATGCAGCTAATGTTGGTCGACTGACAATTCTACCGGCGACGTACACAGGTAGCCTGCGTCATATGCATGAATATGCCCAAGACGCAATGACATATGTCATCATTACGGTCGTCCAGACCTCTTCATTACCTTTACGTGCAATCCAAAATGGATAGAAATTCTTCAATTACTGCTTCCCGGACAAACGTCGAGTGATCGGCATGACATCACCGCACGAGTCTTCAAGCAAAAAATTCGGTCACTGATGAACTACATTGTTAAGCTATGCATCTTCGGCGATACGCGATGCTGGATGTACTCTATCGAATGGCAAAAAAGAGGTTTGCCGCATGCACACATTCTTATTTGGTTGGTTGAAAAAATTAGACCAGATCAAATCGATGACATTATATGTGCCGAGATTCCTGATTCTGCAACTGATCCAGAACTACATGATGTTGTGATCAAAAATATGATACATGGACCTTGCGGTGCCATTAATCCCCTATCACCTTGCATGGTCGACGGCAAGTGTTCAAAGCGACATCCACGTAATCTTACAGCAGAGACCATCACTGGTAACGATGGTCATCCACAGTATCGCCGTAGATCACCTGACAATGACGGCCGAACTACCACAACGAAAGTAAAAGGAATTGATTTATTGGTTGACAACAGTTGGATTGTTCCATATTCTCCACTCCTTTCAAAAACATTTAAGACACATTGCAACATTGAGTATTGCAATTCAGTAAAGTCCATTAAATACATATGCAAATATGTCACAAAAGGTAGCGATATGACAGTTTTTGGAATACAAACTAACAATACTAACGATGAAATTACAAACTATCAAGTTGGTAGATATGTAAACTGTAACGAGGCGATTTGGCGAATATTCTCATTCCCTATTCACAAACGTCATCCAACAGTTTTACATTTGGCAGTTCATCTAGAGAATGGTCAAAGAGTATATTTTAACGCATCAAATGCTGCTCAACGTGCTGAAACACCACCAGCTACAACATTAACCAGTTTCTTTGAGATTTGCGAAAGCGATCCGTTTGCAAAGACATTACACTACTCTGAAATGCCACGTTATTACATCTGGAATGCTTCATTGAAGAAATTTCAACGTCGGAAACAAGGTGATGTAGTTCCTGGTCATCGGGGTTTACGTTCAACAGATGCTCTCGGTCGTATTTACACTGTTCATCCGAAGAATGATGAATGCTTTTATTTGCGATTGTTGCTGGTGAACGTTCGTGGGCCAACATCGTTTGAATCACTGCGAACTGTTAACGGTATACTATGCCCAACATTTCGTGCTGCATGCCAAGAGCTCAATCTACTTGAAAACGATACTCATTGGGATACGACACTCGCTGAAGCAATTGTTTCTGCATCTGCAAGCCAGATACGTACATTATTTGCTATTATAATTTCTACATGCTTTCCATCAAATCCTCTTCTCTTATGGAACAAATACAAGGACAACATGACTGAAGACATTTTACATCGAGATCGTGTCATTTCTAGAAATCCCTACATCGAGGTGAATGAAGCTATGCATAACCAGGCGTTGATATTAATCGAAGATATGTGTTATCTCATGTGTGGCAGTTTGTTAGTTAGGTTAGGGATGCCAGCACCAGATCGTGCAATGAATGACGCACTTAATGGAGAGTTGAAACGCGAACGTGAATACAATATACATGAATTGCAACAATCAGTTCAAACGAATGTAACCCTGTTGAACCCATTACAGAAGGAGGTCTACGATGTAATAATGAAGGCAATTTATGATGGAAATGGTGGTATATTTTTCTTAGATGCTCCTGGTGGCACTGGAAAAACATTTCTCATGTCATTGATTTTGGCTACGGTTCGTGCGACATCGGACATTGCTATTGCAGTTGCTTCTTCTGGAATAGCGGCTACATTGTTAGAAGGATGCCGTACGGCTCATTCAGCTTTTAAATTGCCTTTAAACCTTCAAACTAATGAACAACCCACATGTAATATTGCAAAAAACTCTGAAATGGCCAAAGTGTTATTAGAATCAAAAATCATTATTTGGGACAAATGCACAATGGCGCACAAACGTTCATTAGAAGCACTAGATAGAACACTTAAAGATTTGCGCAATAACACAAGATGTTTTGGAGGTGCACTGATATTACTTTCTGGTGATTTCCGGCAAACACTGCCAGTAATTCCAAGATCAACACCTGCTGATGAGATAAATGCCTGCCTCAAATCATCAAATCTTTGGCGATACGTAATAAAACTAAAATTAACATCAAATATGAGAGTAGAATTGCTAAACGATCCATCAGCTGAAGACTTTTCAAATCAATTGCTTACTATAGGCAATGGCCAAGTACCTGTCGACACATCAAGTGGATTAATTTCATTTCCTGCAAATTTTTGTAATTTTGTATCCTCAAAAGATGAACTCATAGCCAAAGTTTTTCCAAACATTATAGTTAACCACAAAATTAACGATTGGTTGAGCGAGCGAGTAATTTTGGCAGCTAAAAACACTGATGTAGACACTCTAAACATCATTATACAGAATCAAATTCTTGGAAATATCCATTCATTTAAATCAATTGACTGTGTAACGAATGAAGACGAGGCCACAAATTATCCAACCGAATTTCTAAATTCCTTGGACGTGTCCGGTTTACCGCCACACAACTTACAATTGAAAGTTGGCTCAGTCGTCATTTTACTAAGAAATCTAAACCAACCGAGACTATGCAATGGGACACGATTAGTAATAACAAAATTAATGACCAATGTAATTCACGGAAGGATACTAAAAGGAAAGTACAAACGCGAGGAAGTTCTAATTCCAAGGATTCCTATGATCCCTACAGATATGCCCTTTAAATTTAAAAGAATACAATTTCCAATTCGTCTTGCATTTGCCATGACCATAAATAAGGCACAAGGTCAATCTTTGAGTGTTTGTGGATTGAACCTAGAAAATGCGTGTTTTTCACACGGCCAACTATACGTGGCATGTTCACGAGTCGGCAAACCATCCGATTTGTTTGTACTTGCGCCTCAGAAAAAAACTAAAAATGTCGTTTATCACAAAGTGCTTCACAATTAAAAGTTTAACCATGAAGGTCTTAATGTCCATAAAGGCTTCAACATTAAAGAATAATGCTAACACAACTGATAAATAAATTAACTTTATTCACTATATTGAATGATGTATGTTAGTTTATTTTTTTTTTTATAAATACTATATTTAATAACTGTGAGTTATTTAAATTATATTGTAGCCTATATTAATGTATTATTATTTAATAATGTAAACGTGCTTGAAAATAATTTCATCATAAGCTATTACATCACAAAATGTTAACATAAACACATTATCAGATTCATTGTTAGGTGGTACGAAGTTCGCCGGGTCAGCTAGTATTAAATATAATATAAAATTAAAGACAACATTCACCATTCTTATTCTTCATTTCACAATCGATAAAATTTTGTGAACACCTTAAGCGAAAAATATTTCGTTACTGTTCTTAACAATAAAACAAGAAAACATTTTTAGTAATTAAGTGTATAGAATTTTTTCTTTGCAACGTCGCGATAAGTCCACATCATTTATCACCTATTTCTTTATTTAGAGAAGCTAAATTATTTGGAGGAGGTTGTTCTTGGGAGTCGGTCTATGTTTCACTCACGGCCAATTTGACGATTCCAGCCAATGGGGTCATGTGATCATAGGCCTATAAATTGAGTTTTTGAACACCATTTTCCATTATTTTGTGAATCCTTCTGGTCTGAGGAAGGTGAGCGTGGTTAACCGAAATCGATCACTTTGTGCATTTTGTACTTGTATTGTAATATATTTGTGCATTTTGTGCTTATATTGTAATAAATTTGTGTTGTGTGACGTTTAATTGTACTCTTATTTTTCATTATAACATTATTTTTCGTTATCAACATTTAAAATCGATATAAATAATCAAACATTCCAATAGATTTTAGAGTTTATTTGTGAGGCCTTTCAATTATTGTCAAACACGCCTCATGAATAAACTCTTTATTGGAATGTTTGATTACTAATTTGTAATATATTAGTTTTTATTTTGCTAGTGCTAATCACACAATTGTAAAAGTGATTATCTAATTTTCCTAGCTTTCCTTGTAACATTGTAATGTTTGTAAATGTTGGAAAAATAAACGATTATAATTATTATATATTATTATTTATATCGATTTAAAATTATAATTCCAATAAGAAACTCTTCAAGAACCATGTATCAACATTTATTTTATTCTATTTTTTTTATTATTTTAATAAGATTAGATATAGTACAATGTTTATATCCTGTCTTTTTCAATGCTAATTATTTTCAAAAGTACATAATATTTGTATTCAAATTGATGAACTAGTAACAACAAATAAATTAAGCCTAACAGTATTTTACTAAATCGCAAACATATTATCACAGCCTAGTCATAATAACGCTTATGTCTTATATTTACATTAAAAAAATATATAATAAATGTTACTGATGAACTAGTATCAATGAATAAATGAATTTTAATATCAATTCATAGATTTTACCTTCAGTTTTCCTACACTAGATTGTTAAAAATCAATTCTATTATTTGTTATAATCCCCTTATCTATACAGCCCGATGTGTAAATGACTGACTGATGAAGTATACAAATTCTAAGGTACTTCTAGAATCTTGAAATTTGAACTGTATAGTATATATCTAATGGTGTAACCACCAGAAAATTCAAACATTTTCACATTTCCAAAAAATTGGGGTTGTTTTAGGAGGTTGAAAATCAAAACTTTCCCATAAGAATAACATGGGTGGCCCGGCCGAACAGAAGATGGTTTCTTAACAACAGTCTTTTAACCGTTAAAACTAATTTTAAGGTACAAGCGTGGCATATTTTTTTTAGAGAAAGAAACGTAAAGTGTAACAGTACCAATACATCTCGGTAGTAAGAAATGATTCATACGATCATTTATATCAAAACTTCGTTCTAATTCATTAAAAGATCGCGAAATGAAATTTTCGAGCAGCGAGGACATTTTTTTATTTTTTGGTCAGGCAAGTTCAACCTGCGTAACAAGTTTTGTAACTTACCAATTTAATTAATGAATAAACTAAAAATCTTTTATGATAGTAGTTTTCTTACAATAGGGCTTAAATTCAAAATTATTAATTTATATCCGTTGAGTAGGGATATTATTTTAATTTTACCACTTGGACGAATTCGTATTGTAAAGGCACATTTTTAAAGCATACCATTATTTACAACTTTTATAATACAAATTATTACCTATCTATTACAGTTTTATTACAAAAACTATTTCACTGTATAAAATATGTGTAATTTTGACGAGTCATTTAACTACGAGGCATGTTTTTAAAATAAGTACCGTTTTGGAATCCCGCCACTGTAGCGCTGTGGTCGGCATTCAGCGCATGTGTGCTAGATACTACTATCTTTTTGCAAGCCACAGCCTCTGTTATACAGACCCATTCGACTGTATTTAAGGTCGCTTATGACTGTTTAAAATTCCTTCTCTGATTAAAAATGCCGCCATGATAAGTTTTCGTAACGCTAAAGGCATGAAAGCAGCTGACATTCATCGAGAGATCTATGACATTTATTGAGAAAACAGAATGAGTGATGGGATGGTATGGAAGTGGGTGAGAGCTTTTAAGGTTGTGTGAATGTGCATGATGAGGAACTAAGTCGGAAACCTTCACTCATTACTCATGACTTGGTGCAAAACTTTGATGAAAAAAAGTCAGAGAAAACAGCTGCATCATTATGTAGTGTGTCTTCAAGTGTCAAGAAGAGCGATTATTGAAATTGTGACAGACCGTTGAAGTACCGAGAGTTATGCTTATGCTACGAGGTTCCTAATATGCTGAAGGAGAATCACAAAAAAAATGTTTGACAAGAATCACAATGTCAGCTGCTTTGAAAACTTACACAGCGCGTAATTCACAGTCGGCTGCATTTTTAATAGAAGGAAGGAATTTAAAACAGTATTAAGTGATCTTAAATACAGTCAAATGGATCCGTAACGGCGGCTGTGGCTTGCCAACAGATAGTAGTACCCAGTGTGCATGCGCTGAATGCCGACCACAGTGCTACAGTGGCGATATTCAAAAATGGTACTTACTTTAAAAACACACCTCGTATTTCTATTTGTAAATTTTTAGACTGGCCCAATTTTTGTTGTTGAGGTAATAGTTTTATTGCTCACTGGATTCTCTAAAGTCTTCAAGCTCAAAGTTGGTGTCCATCTCTCATACTGTTTTAAGAAAGTGATATTAAAATGTGTGTACTCAAGTGGCTGACAGAAGGCAGCGGTAACAGAATAGACGAGCTTGGTAGACCATTGTTGTCACACAGATAGGATGTTTGTCTACACTTATTTTCTCGAAACTGTATGGTACGCAACCCAGCAAAATACTTTACACGGTATGAAATTTTTAAAAGGACGACTTATCAGTATTAAGACGTTAGCATCAATGTTCCACAAACCCAAAGAACGACCTACTCCAATTAATTAAAAGTAAGAATTTAGTTACATATTAACTTTGTAAAACAATTATTAATTTAGATAACCACAAGTTATCAACTTGGGTAACCCCATAATCAACTTATATGGTTCCCATGATCAATTTAAATATCCTATAAAATAAAAAGGTGCACCTGTGATAAACAAGACTGGTTAATATACTTGTTTCCTACAGCTAATATATGTAGCCAACATATGTAACCTCCCTGATCGATTTGTGTAGCCCCCTGCGTCCAGCTTGGATAGCAACCCGTGATAAACTTGGGTAGCCCCTGTGATCATCTTGGGTAGCCCCCCTGATCAGCTTAGGTAGCCCCCATGATCAACTTTGGTAAACCCATGATCATCCTGAGTAAACCTTCTTATCAACTTGGCTATTCCCTGTGATCATCTTGGGTAGCCCCCGTGATCAGCTTAGGTAGCCCCCATGATCAACTTTGGTAACCCCGTGATCATCTTGAGTAAACCCTCTTATCAAATTGGGTAGACTGCGTCATCATCTTGAGTAGCCCACATGATCAGCTAAGGTACCTCTCGTGATGATCTTAGGTAGCCAACCTGGAACAGCTATAGGCAACCTCCCTGATCAACTTGAGTAGACCCCATGATCAATTTAAATAACCCCCGTGATCAACTTGGGTAACCCCGTTATCATCTTAGGTAGCAAACCTGGATTAGCTTGTGTAGTTTCCGTGATCAACTTGGGTAGCCCCCGTGATCATCTTAGGTAGCCAACCTGGATTAGCTCAAGTAGCGTCTGTGATCGACTCGGGTAGACCTTGTGATCATCCCAGTGATTAACTTGAACAGTGATTGACCTAGGTAGCAACCGTGACTGTCATGGGTAGCACACGTGATCATCTTGGCTAGCATCCGTGTCCTCATTGGTAGCATCTGTGATCAGTTTGGGTAGCTAACTTTGATCATCCTGGGTAACAATTAATGATTAAAACCTATTGGGGGTTTGGGATTTAATAGATACTAAACGAACTAAGCGAGTCTAATATCTATATAGCCGCATGTGTAACTCTCTCACTGATTCACGTATACAAATTCTAACCCACTTCCAGATGAGCTAGAAACTTGAAATTTGGCACACTTGTAGCTTTTACCGAGCAGCCTACAGGAAAATTAAGAAAATTTTTAATTTTTAACTCTCCAAAAAAATTTAAGTGGCGGACAGGAATTTTGAATTGTATGCAGAGGTTAACTTCATCTTGACTGTGGGCAAACGGTTAGTTTTAGAGCATATATGACAGCATACTCCAGATTTGTAATTAAATTACCAATAATTTACGTCCGGTATAATTTTGTTGTATTTGTCATAATAACTACGCAAAAAATCATTAAATTTCAATTTTTATTCAAAAATTATATTTATTAGGTTGTTTGTAGGCCTATTTTATTTTGTTATTAAGATATTGTAGGAATTGAAACTTTACACACTATTTACCTTCACTACTATGTTATCAAAACTGCTATAAAATTTCATTTTTCATAACCTAGAAAAATTCAAAATGGCTAACATAAAAATTCTGACGTGTTTGCACAATATAGGCTTTTGTTTTACTGAAGCTGTAATTTTTATTTCATGCAACAGACAATGAAATATTTAAACTAACAATTAAATTTTGTACAAAAAGTGTCATGTATATTATTGTGGTCCCATGTACTATAGTTTCCACACAAAAAGTCGGTAAAGTTGAGTTTTTCGAAAATGTATTTTTTTAAATAGTTCCTCCCATTTGAGTATGATTAAAAGAAGCTAGGAACTTAAACCCTAACACACTATTTATCTGCACTTTTTTTGTTAAAAAAACTTATGTACAATTTATTAACCTAGAAAAAATGCAAAATGGCTGACGAGAAAATGTTTACTTTTTTGCATAATAGAGGTTTTCCTTTCAATGAAGCTGTTATTTTTATTTTAGGTAACCTCAAATGAAATGTTAAAACTAATAATTAAATTCTTTACAAAAAGTGTCATATAAATTTTTGTAGTATGTATAATAGTTTCTTTACAAAATATCGGTAAAGTTGAGATTTTTTATCAAAAACATGAGCATTTTTTAACATATCCTCCCATTTAAGCATGATTGTAAGAAACTAGAAAGTTAAAACCCAGCTCACTATTTACGTTGACCATTCTGTTAATCAAAACTGCTTTAAAATTAGATTTTTCAACTTAACACTTTGAAGCCTAAGCCCGAAGATAGATTGGGCGACGCAAACTGGCGTACTCGCCGACGCCCGAGTATAGCTCGGGCGCCCATATTTAATTCATTATATCTTTATTATCGGCATATAATCGGGTTTAGGTCATCTGAATATGTCTTTTAGTTATCTGTTATTATATTTTATCGGTCTATTAATTTTTTTTATCTACATTTGGTCTTGGATAAATAATTATCGTAACAGCTGACGTGAGACTTGGAATGAGCGCGCGCCGAGCGGTATTGTTTATGTCAGCATTGTTTATGTCAGCCGGTCAGTGACCCACGGTGCTTTGAGTCGTAAACAACACGTTCGTTATAGAAGTGAATATTCTGTGTTTATAATTCAAGTACAGTATTTATATTTTATTATCATGTTTTCAGTTCAGTTTCTTTGTAAATATTGTTGTGTACATATGTAAATAAGTAATTAGTTAGATTTGCGTTGTGTTGGTTTTGTGTCAATCTAACCGTACAGTGACTGGAATGTGTGTATATATTGTTTTTATTTAGTTATTATAGTATTTATCTGCTTAAAATGGATGATCTTATGAGAAGTGATTACTATACGAGATATATTGAATCGTTCTATCGTAGCTATTTTTTGTTTTACATATTTTTGTACTTATTTGTAGCTTCTGTAAAAAATAAAAAAATGTACAACACCTAAAGTTTTGCCCATCATTGAAAAGAGAATTTTCTCCCCTTTACAAAGATATATAATATAACCTTTTTATGAAATTTATAAGGCATTTACAATTTTTTTAATGTGAACATAAAACCCCCAAGATTCCATGCCAAACGGAGTATTAAGGGCCCAGGCTTCAAAGTGTTAAAAAATGTCAAAATGTGCGTATATTTAAATGTTGACATACGTGATGAACCAGTGTAGCCCCCGTATTTAACTAATTAAGCATCCCTTAATTCACTTACCCCGTTATCATCTTAAGTAGCCACTGCGATCATCTTGGACAGCCCCTCGTGAACAATTCAGGTAGCTCACCATGATCAACTTGGGTAGCATCCCATCATCATCTTAGGTGGTGACCACCTTTAGTTGATCACCATGGTCATATTAGGTAGGCCCCGTGATCAACTTGGGAACCCCCTCCCCCCACATGATCATCATAGGTAGCCACCTGTGATTATCTTGGGTAACCCCCTGTATCAATGTGGGTAGCCTACCGTGATCTTCTTGGGTAGCCTCCATGATCAACTTGGGAGCTCCTCGCGATCAACGTCTATAGCCCCATAGTCAATTTGGGTAGCCAACTGTCATAAACGTAGGTAGCCCCAAGGTATCATTTTGTATTTTCCTCCCGGGAAACTTTGTAACCACCCGTGATCATCTTGGGTAGCTTTTGACGCTTAAAGGCATAAGGGGTTTGGAGTTTTCTTTTCCAGGACATGTCTATGATTATTAAAGAATACTTAACGGAATATGTTAATATAAACTGAATAAAGATAAAATATAAATTTCAATTCAATAGATTGGTCTAAAATATATATATATATATATATATATATATATATATATATATATATATATATATTTTGTAAGTGTGTTTTATCTTGGAATGTATTGTTTTATTGAAAATTTTGCTGTATCAGATCCTTGAGTTGGCTGACTATGGCTGCCAAAGATAAAATGTACCATTTCCATTAACATGTGCTATGCTGAGTAACTTTCACTCAAGCAGCTAAGGTACTGGAAATATAAGTGGAAAAAGCCAATTAATCAATCATGTGATTGCAAAACTGGAACTATAGATCAAATAATTTTTTATTGTCTTTTCTGCTGTTTTCAGAGCAGATTGGGTCATAATTTTTTATTTCCAGAAGTAGATATTGAAATTTAGTCTTAGCTCTGTGACAGCATTAATTAATGAGCGAGTTAAAAGGACTCTTTGAACTGTAGATTTTATTTCTTTATTTTATATTTATAATGGTTATTTATTTATCTACATGGCAAATATCATTTGGAGAGTAAATCGATTTTAAGATTGATAATACATGCAGTATAACAATTTTTTAAGTATTTGTCTAGTAATTTGTTGCAAAAGTACGACAAAAAGAATAACAATAAGGAATAGGCTAAAATTAATATACATACATATATAATTATTTATATATAGAATTGGTGACAACTAACCACCAAATCAAAAATATTTACTAATTTAACATATGTTTTCTTTATGATAATTGTTTATTTCATTTTATTTGTTTTGTAACAATTTTGAAAAGTAAACACCTATACACCTATGAAGATGGCATAAATGCCGAAACCGGTCATGTTGATTTAATAAAAATTTGTTAAGGGTGCTCAGTTGTTATTTTATATTATAACTTTATTACATATTAATAAACAGCAATATGATAAAAACTAATACAAGTCATAACACACAACCAACTTCTATATGACTAACAAATAAACATAACATTGATTACTCAAAAAACAAAAATCTTAGATATACAATCAAAATAATAAGAAGGTAGAGTACAAGTTTTATAACCATAGACTCGGCCGTGCACTAATAACCTAAACTAATGAATGCAGTCTGATGAGTTGTGCCTGCATCGAGTGACCTAATTTGAGTGAATGTTTGTAAGACACCCTTTACAATGATACGCTTACTTGCCCCTCGAGCCGCTTCTGGAGCCCGAGTCCATCATTATAAATATTTAACTGTAATGTTTATATCAACAAAAACAAGAAAAAGTTGTTCATTTAAAAAATATTTTTGCTGGCAATAAAAACCCATAGGAGATATGACTCTGCTTTTATAAAAACCTCAGAAAGACGCCAGTGGCATCAAACATTTGTCTCTTGTGTTATGACTTTTAAATCTGTCTTGTGTTTATGTTTGTGACTTAACTCCTCTGGTACGTTTTCTGATGTTATGACTCCCGTAATATATCAGTGGCCGTCCCTAAATTACGTAACACCTTTAGGGGGGAGGGAGGTTTTCGGCAGCGTTATACACCGTTACAGGGGAGGGTTGGGTGTTTCTAGGCAGCGTTACACAACTATTAACCTTAACGATTTGTTTGGATTCATTGACAAAATTTGACAGTTTTTTCCAAAAACACAAGATTTTTTTAAAGATTTTAAAGTTAGTAATATATTTTGACCCCATTAGAAAACAAGCGAAACAAAATCAAAACTTGGTATTACCTTTAGATGTCCGTTACAGGGGAGGGGGTTCTAAAAAGCCTGATTTTAGCATTACGTAATTTAGGGACGGTCCCTCACTCCTAAAAAGAAATTTAAATAAATCAAATGTATACTAGTTTATCTCTGCAACAGAAAGATACTGTGATAAGAAGGTGCTTTTAAAAGAAACAACTTTTTGTTACAAGCAATTTTAAAACGCATTGCAACATCACAATAATCAGTAGTACTACAGTTTATAATGTATTTCTTATGAAACAATAAGCTAGTTATAATTATGTTATTATAACATAATTTGTATAAGAAAATATAGTTTTGTGAGAGGAAAACATTATTTATGAGCGATGGAAATCAAATTATTTTTGGGTCTTGTTTAGATTTTGAAATGTGTATAAACTTATTTTTACACTGACAACAATTGTCATTAAATTTTTATAAATTTTCTGTCAATTTACAATAAACATCCTCGTTTATTAGTGACCTCCAAAAAGGAAAAATTATTTTTACATTTTTTCACTTCATAAATAAATATAAAAGCCAAATACCATGGACTGAATGATCACAGTTACCAGACCTCAAAATGTGCGAGTCTCACACTCAAAGGTCATCTATGCTCTCACAAGAGTTACGAGAAGATACAATAATATCACTATTTGTTGCTATTTGTCATCGGTAAATGAACAGACAGTGACACTACTGGTAGCTAAACGAGACACTAACACATACAATACAGTTATTAAGTTTTTAACACTGTTTAAGTGTATACTTAACAAAGAATGTATTTATTTTGTCTAACAAATAACATGTTCTTAAAACTGGGGTACCAAGTTTTTATAGTAATCTGAGCGTTTTTTGTACTACTCAAAAGGTAATAATGTTTATGATATGACCTTTTGGAATGTTTTTTTGTTCTCACACATTTTTCCCCATCTAATTTGGGAACCTCCCGCAATGATACATCTTAAGGTTGACAGGTCTGCAGTTACTCAAAAAAGCTACAAGGATTTGGACCTTGAAACTTGGCGCACACATTCTTTATGAGCTCTAGATACATACTAAGAAAGCATTTTAAAATTCTCAGAGCTAAAATAAGATGGATAGTAAATATCCCGATAGTGGTAAATCTAAGCCTTTGTTATCATTCACAGTACAAATGAGAGAGAGCTTATGATGGTGTGACCTACATAAGAAGTTATTTGAGAGCAATATAAGAATGCAACAACAACAAAAATAATTACAAACTCAAGAATTGTTAAACAAATTTTTCTTGGCTTAAGTGAAGGTATGGCCACTAAGCTTAAAAACCATTAATTAATTTCAAAACACACTTGAGTGTTAAATTTAATGCATTAAAAAAATACTATTATTTTATCAAATTTTAGAAAAATCAACAGAAATTATTTTCTGTTCAAACTGTTCAAGCCTCTCTCGAAGGCACCTTGAACTTAGCATATCCAATAGTGAAAATAGCTGGTGGTTTAAATATTGTCACCAAGTTTATTTGTTTGAATACATAAGTAACCCTGGTAAAGTTCTTCAAAAGCCCTTGATTCATTACAGCAACTACTAGCCTAAAACCCCAAAAAAAGTGTAATTCTATCTAAAACATCTCAAATGAGGTATAAAATTAATCGTATTCCTAATCTAAATCGGAATTTTCTGCCAGATTTAAGAAAAGTTCAAATATATGGTTCCGCTACAACAAAACCCAAGTCTGCTCCCCTTAGTCCTCCAACCTTGAACAAAGGTGAAGGTACTCAAGTGTCCTTCGGGCAGCCTACGGGCAGATGTTGTAGGCTGCAATCGCCCCCCTTGAGGCAGCAGGGCAAGATCGACATGCCTGAGTTCTCTAGCAATCGAGGTCCTTAAGCTGAGCTAAAAAGCAAGCAGAGTCCCCTCAAAGGCCATAGGTTGAAGCAGGGATACAGAATATGTTTAACAACCAAAATTTCCCCCAAAGCATTATTTTTAAATAGTAATTTTCCACTGTGCACACATTTTTCAAATATATTCCATTATATCATGACTTTTATAATAACTTTCAAAACATACTTTTCATGAAGTTTTTAAAGTTAGATATAATATTTTACTATATCAACTATGAATTGGGCAGTAATCATTTCATTTGGAGGTAAAAGTGAGCTATTTTTCTGATGGTTGACACTTTTGTTTTGATAATGACAGTCAGACGTCAGTTAAAACTGCATATTTTTGATTGTGTAATGAGTTGTCAGCAATATAAACAGATTATATGACTATTTTAGTTGTTACAAATTGCTAACGAAAATTGGATATGAAATGTTCAATTCGACTGTTTGGTGTTTATTTAGAGTATTTAGAGAAGAATTGTGTTGGTTGTGTGATTTAGTTATGTTACTTAAAATTTTCTAAAAGAATAAGTTGATCAATATTTTCTAGTTAAATTGATAAACTTTAATAATTATAAAGTGATGATGATGATGATGATGGTTCCAGACAACGATAGAAGCACACGCAAGCCCTATAAAAAGATTTGCTGAAAACGTTATCTGCAACTTCTGTGTGAATTTAGGTCTTCTGGTGAATACTTAAGCATTTATTTAGTCGACAGTTTATTTTTTTATAAGTGTTAGTTTAAATATGGGATTGATGTGATCTTAACTAAATAACAGAGCTTCAGCATAACAAAAATTTCAATTGTACACACAGGTCAGCATTCCCATATCCATCATTCTGAATTATTTATGGGATATGAAATGTAAAATATCAAATTTTAAAGCAATTTTGTTAACAAATCGGTTAAGGAAAATAGTGTATAAGTTTTATAAAGATTCCAGCTTTTTTACAAAAACTCAGCTTAACTGTCTTTTTATGAGGAAAATAAAGTGTATGCATTAATAAAGGAAATAGTGTTCCACGGTCAACACTATTTTGTATAAACTCTTGGTCTTGGAGATGACCATTTCAATAAATTCTGTGCATTATATACAGGATCAGCTGAAGATTCGGCCTCAATACAAAGATATATCATCAGAGTGACAGACTGTAATTAACTGCTAACATCACTATCACCCTGGTGATGGCTCTCTGTATCAAGGCTGAAACGTTATCTGATCCTGTATCTAATGCACAGAATTTATTGACACAGTCATCTTCTGAAGATCATGAATTTCTACAAAACTTAATTAGTTATTTAAATATCAAAAATGTCTATTGATACTATATAAACTAAATATTGTAGCTTTAACAAAACAAACACATCGACTATGCACACCAGTCAGCATTTATATACCCGATATTTTTAATTTTTTTGTAGGTTATGACAATTTAACAATCAAATTTTAAAGCAGTTTTGTGAACAGAGTGTTAAAGTTCAATGTTAAGTTCTTATACTATTTTAATAATGAAATAACATACAAAACACATAATAAAAATAGAATTGTTTGAGGGAAACAAAGCTGAATTTAACAATTTTTTCGTGTGGTTATTTTAAAATACAAAAGAATTGTTATCTGATCAAATTTGTTATAAATCTAATTACAAATATGAAGTATGCTGTCAGGTTCCCTCTACAACCAATGGTTTAACCCTCCAGGTGCTGGGTTGAACTTTCTTAAGTGCTAGGCGTTTTTCATCATGTTTGCAACTGTATATAACATATTTTTTTAAATACTGTAAACCTAATGAAAATGGTACATATTACATATCATTATTTTCAGAAAAACCATAGAATAAGAAAATATACTTATACAGGACTTATCTTTTCATGGTAAACTATTGCTGGATGTTATTCTTTACAAAGAAGAAAATTTTTTTTCAATTTTTTAAATTTGAGTTCATGTATCAGTTCACAAAAGACATAAAATGAAAATCCAAGATAGACATATTGTAGAAAACTTAATAATAAACACAAAAATATATACATGTTATAGGTTATCTTCTTAGACACATTCAGTTAGAGTAAAAAATGGAAAATTGTCCTATGTAAAAAATCACTAATACATGACAAGTTACACATTTCATTGTAACATGTAGTGTTATTTCACTTTTACAACTCAAAATGTTTTCAGCTCACAAAATATAACAATGACAATCAATAAAAAACTAAAATAATTTTGTACATAAGTATATCTTATGTACAAAAATTTACATTCTGGAGCAATGACAAGATGATTTACTCAGAGTCAACTTCACTCTCAATGTCTGATTGTTCATTTAGTTCGTCTAACACATTTATTATTGCACTAGACCTACTTAATTAACTCATTTTTTAAGATAAAATACAATAAAACACAAAATAAAAAAATAATAATAGATTACAATAACAAACTTACAATGTAAACAAACACCAAGCGGCAATACACTGAGCATCTGATTTGTGTGTGTTGAAAACAAAACATACGCTTCTAAACAATTGTTGTATATCGGCTGTTTTGATGCAGACGTATTCCATAGAGTATAATATGTTCCGCGTTTCTTCTACTTCAATACTATATAACATACTTTGTAATATTCAGTCGTTTAAAGCCGCTAGTGCGTTTTAAATAGATCGCGTACCTAACATCGCACTACGCGATGTCAGCACTACAACGGCGAGCGCTGACATCGCGCTACGCGATGTCAGCACCTGAAGGGTTAACCAAAATCAAGCCGAAAGTAAAACTCTGCATACCAATCATAATTGCTGTCTGCCATTTTTATTTTTTGGGAGGGTTAAAAATTAAAAATGTTTAGTTTTCAGAATGTTCCCGTTGGTTTCTTGTGAAAACTACAAGTGTGCCAAATTTTAAGTTTCCAGCTCATCTGGAGATGGGTTAGAATTTGTATATATGAGTGAGTGAGTTAGACATTTACAAATGTGGCTAAATAGATATTAATTATTATAAAAATGAACCTTCTCATCTAAAATAAAAATTTTGTCAAACAAACCTTGAAAATGTGGCCATTATGTTTCATTTATATCTGATCTTTTCATAAATGAAAATTTAAGCTACTTCTCAAAACAAAATTGTATTTTTACTCACATTTGAATAAGTCTATTTAATTTTCCTCCAAGTTGCTGTTCATCAAACTTTTGGGTTGTAGGTGTAAATTTGACATCAGCATCTTTATCACTATACGCTCCTAACACCAGCCCTTTCTGAAATAAAAATAATACCTTAACACAATCTCATAACAATGACAACTTACTTGGTAGTGGCACTCTTACAAGAAACTAGAACTAGATTGATCATGATCTAAGTGAAAAAGAATGAAACATTATTTTCTTCATTGTTTAATTTAAAAATGTATTACTGGTAAAAGGTTAAGACAATTGAGCTCTCTCTTATACCTAATCACGAATTAAAAACTAAAACAAATATTAAACCTTATTAAGCTGTATACCCACATAGCTTGACTTTGTTCTTAACAACGAAAAGTGTGTAAATATTATGTATATTAATACTGTTTCCTATTTAATTTGCTAGAATGTATGAGTTATGTGCAATAACTGTTTGCATGTAAACTTTTATTTGTGCACCATAAAATACGGAATCGGTTTTTGTTTGGTAGTATACAGTGCTGCTATCCCGCTCAACACCAAAAGCGTGTAATATGTGAAGCTATTGCTATGCCGAGAGTTGTCATCTTCTGCAGCCATATCTCTTAGAAAGTGTATATACAGTTGAATGTTTAGTGTTCTGTTGTTTTTATCATTATTTTAGTGTAATATAAGGTATTAGTAACATGTACTGATTCTGATTTAAAAGATTTTGAATTTTTATCCTATTTTTTCTTATATATTTTCACCGAAAATAATTATTTTATATCATATGTGTTTACTTATTTTTCCTACATATGTAATTTATGCGTGATAGGTAATTTTCTGTCCCTCATAAGTCCAACCCTACGTCCACGTCGTGAGGGACGGGCAACGTCATTAGTAGGAGATTGCCTGTGGGGGCGAGGACAGCGGGGACTTCGTGTGCCCTGGTACCTGCAAGGTTGCTGGTAAGGCTGCACAGGAACTTTGAAAATGACGGCTAACAGGGCTCTGGTGAAGCTGCGACAGGCCTAGCAAGCCGGTAGTGGATTAAAATATGCTTTCAAGAATAAACACAGCCTCGGAAAGGACGGAATTAAACGGCAACAACTTGGCAATCAAACAAAAATCAGATTGGGAACAATAAATTTAGTTACGTTAAGAGGTAAGATGGAAGAAGTGGTGGAGGTGATGAGGAGAAGAAGTTTGGATATATTGGGAATCAGCGAAACAAGATGGAAAGGTAGGGGAGAGAGAGAGGTGGGGTTTGGATATAAGATATGGTGGTCTGGAGGGGAGAATGGTAGGAGAAATGGGGTGGCAATAGTGATGAGCAAGAAGATGACGAGTAGTGTAATAAATGTTGAGCCAGTAAATGACAGATTAATTAAGATCACAATTAGGATGGGGAGAGAGATGATGGATATAATACAAGCATATGCACCACAAACAGGATGTACAGAAGAAGAGAAAGTAGAGTTTGAAGAGGAGCTTGAAAAACAACTAAGAGAAGAGAAATCTGTGATAATTGGAGATATGAATGCACGAGTAGGAATGGATAGACAGGGATATGAAGAGATTATGGGAGGCTATGGGATAGGGGAAAGGAATCAGGAAGGAGAGAAGTTGTTGGACTTATGTTTGAGGAATGAAGTGATAGTGGGAAACACGTGGCACGCGAAGAGGGAGAGTCAGAAGTTCACAAGGTATAGTTGGAATGGAGAACACCCAAGTTTGATAGACTACGTGTTAGTTAAAAAGTGTTTACAACCTTTTTTGATAGATGTAAAAGTTATACCAAGTGAAAACCTGGGGGGGGATCACAGATTACTGATAGCGGTTTTTAAGTGGTTCAAAATTGGAAGGTTTGCAAGGTTGACAAGGATTAAAACATGGAAATTGAGGGACAGAGAAGTAAAGGAGGACTTTGTGAAGAAATTAAAAGAAAAAGTACCCAGAGATGAAAGTAAAACAGGAGAGGAGGAATGGATAAGATTCAAAAAGGCAATAGTTGAAACAGCGGAGGAAACGTGCGGAAGAACATCAGGGAGGAAAAGGGATAAAGAGACACCATGGTGGAACGAAGGAATTGCGGAAGCAATTAAGAATAAAAATAGAGCTTGGAGAGAGTGGTTTAAGGAAAGGACAGATGAGAAAAGGGAGCGATGGAAGAGACTTGACAAAGAAGCAAAAAAGATGGTAAAGGAAGCTAAAGAAAAGTCATGGAAGGAATTTGAAGAAAAAATGAAGTCAAATTTTGAAGGAAATAAGAAGATCTTTTATGGATTGATAAAAAATAAGACAAAACCAAAAGAAATGATGACTAAAGTAATAGATGTGAGTGGGGAAATTAAATGGAAGGAGCAGGAGGTGTTGGAAACATGGAAAGATTATTTTAAGGAATTGTTAGAAGGAACGGAGGTGGAAGAAGATGGAATGGGAGAGGAGATGATTAATACTGAAGACGATGAAAACTTAAGTATAGGAGAATTGGAAAAAGCGGTAAAGGAGATGAAGGATGGAAAGTCACCAGGAGAGGATGAAGTGACGGTGGAGATGATTAAAGCGGCAGGACCGATGGGAATGCAATGGTTATACAGAGTGATGAGGGGGATATGGAAAAGTAAGAGGATACCAAAAGACTGGGAAATGGGCATAATTGTACCAATTTATAAAAAAGGGAACAAACAGAAGTGTGAGAATTATAGGGGGATAACCCTTTTGTGTCAGAGTATGAAGATCTACGAAAGGTTACTGCTTCAAAAAATAAAACCAGTACTGGAAGAAACAGGAAGAGAGGAGCAGTGTGGATTTAGAAGAGGTAGGTCAACAGTAGATGCGATTTTTGTGATAAGGCAAGTGCTGGAAAAGAGATGGGAGTATGGAAAGGATACAGTGATAGCGTTCATAGATTTACAAAAAGCATATGACAAAGTGAAGACAGAAATGATTTGGGAGAATCTGAGAAGAAGAGGGATAAAGGAGGGGATAATTGAAAGGATTAGGAATCTTTATGAAATATGTAAAAGTAAAGTAAGGATAGAAGAAAAATTCACGCAATCCTTTAAAACAGAGAGAGGTGTAAGACAGGGTAGTGTACTATCACCTTTTCTTTTCAATGTGATCATGGATGAAATCATTGCAGGGGTTCAGATGGACAGAAGAGCTGAGGACTTGAAGGTGGTTGCATATGCAGATGATGTAATGATATGGGAAGAAAGAGAAGAAGAGTTGGAACGAGAGTTGGCGAAATGGGCAGAAGTGGCAAAGAAGTATGGACTGAAGATGAATGTACAAAAATGTAAGGTAATGAAGGTGGGAAGAATGGATGGAGGAAATGAAGATATATCAATTCAAGGGAATGTCCTGGAAAGAGTAGAAGATTTCTGTTATTTGGGTAGTACAATAACAAGCAAGGGTACGATGACAAAGGAAATAGGAAAAAGAATTTGGAAAAGTGGACAGTTTTTCAATCTAGTGAAAAAGATACTATGGAATTGGAATATTGGGAAGGAGGCAAAATTGTTAATGTATAAAATGTATTACCAGCCAATCTTATTATATGGAGCGGAGACATGGACATGGAATAAAAGTGACATCAGCAGATTACAAGCAGCGGAGATGAGATTCCTGAGGGGAATAGAGAAGGTTAGTAGAAGAGACAGAATAAGAAATGAAGTAATCAGAGAGAGGCTGGGAGTAATAACATTACAGGAAACGATGGAAAGAAGGAGGATACAGTGGATGGGTCATGTGAAGAGGATGGAAGATAACAGAATGCCAAAGATAGCCTTGGAGAAACAAGAGGGAGGAAGGAGACCGAGGGGAAGGCCGAGAGGAAGATGGATAGACCAGGTGTGGAGGGATGTGGAGAGAAGGGGACTTCGGAGGGTACAGGTGGAGGAAGAGAAGACGTGGAGAGACAGACAGAAGTGGAAGAGGCTGTGTCAGACGACCTGCGAAAGCGGAAACGTTGACTGATGATGATGATGATGAGGTAATTTTCTGTATCTGTACATGTACGTATAATCAAACAAAATTTTTGAATAAAGTAGTAATAATAATTGTTATGATTCCAAATAAACATACGGCTAAAGCTTATTCTTGAGCTAAATAATGTTAGTTTACATAATCATTTATATGAAGAAAATAATTAATGTAATAAAAGTAATCTTGACTTTTATTTTCCTGTATAAAATGAGAAAAATATGAGCAACTATAGAATATGTTCGGTTCTCCGAAGCTTGACCCATTAGTGACGTGATGTAGTCACTTGGCCAATTCATATGCGTTCACATGTTGCTGTAGTGATGAACTGTCATATCTTCCTGAGCCTGGCTGACTGCCAACAGGGGATGCCAATGAATTAGTCTTGTTGTAAATGAAGAGTTCAACTTTTTTTTACTGGCCAGCACCCTTGTGACAGCAACATTCTAAGCTGGGCATCACTCTCAATTCTAAGGAACGAAGTGTAATTTTGTTTCTCTTTACCATGAATTTTAGCTGAAAATTTGCCTAAAAATAAATGGTGCTTTCAAGGTTAATATGGGTAGTTAGACCTATGCAGCTTCTACACAGTGCAAAAAATGTCAGTCATTACTATAGTTTAGAATTATTGCTTGGAGAGAAGCATTGGAATCAACTCTTCAGCCATTACATATTTTACAAAAAAAAAAAAAAAACATACTTAAAATTGGACTTAAAAAACACCAAAAGTATTCAACTATTGATCTTTTTTCAGGAAGCGGCATCTTCATAATCCATCGCTATACATAAAGCTATATTTGTTGCATATTTTAAAACGTTTAGATTCTCTGTTTTCACCTGTTTTACACTCAGATAACATAAGATTTTCAGAAAAAAATTGAATAATACATGGTACTACAATTTTGTAAAAAAGAGCCTGTGAATTTTTATCACAGTTAAGAATTGAGGAGGCAGAGACAATAATCAGATCCAATTACAGGAGACGGACCTGAAACAATGTGAACCATGAACGCCTCCTCCACTCCCCTCTCGCTACTCATGCTCAGTTACTTAGATATGCGGAGTTCTTCATCTTTCGGTAGCGTAGTTGGTTCAATCCCAGCTTCATGTGCTAAAGGTTCTCAGTTCGATCCCAATCAGAGTCAATACATTTTGAGAGGGATCAGCTGATAACCATCGGCTGTTCATTTGTCATTAGGCTATTAATTAATGACACTTTCTAAGGAATAATCGGCCTTAGTTTGTAACAATGACTACATTCGCTCATCTACACTCATCACACTCATTCGAAATCCATATTCGCCCATATCTTGACGATTGGCGTCTTATAAATAAATAAAAATAAATAAAATAAATTTCTGTTTGGTTTGCTATTCAAATAATTTAATTTCTTTTATTGTCTTAATCTATGTAAATATTTACATTGCCTTTTCTATTTAAGACAAACTTTTAAATATAATATTCTTTCCCCTTTGATGTATTACTGTACACAAAAATCATTTTAAATATTACCAGGAATATTTCTCTTTTCTTTAAAAAAAAAAAAAAAAACATAATTATTTAAGTTACTTACTAAAACGCCATTATTCAGCCTTTTAGCAACTTGGGTCGGCGCACAGGCTTCTGCCCATGCAGGCATTTTCTCAAAGACTAACATTTTAATTATGAAAAAAATTTTGTAATTAGTTGAATTTATTTTACATTTTTTTGCTTATGTTATGTATATTTTATTTTGCTATATGTCTAAATAGAAATATACGTACTTCTTTATGTTCCGTTCTGAGAAATAAATAAAAATTTCATTTCAATTAAAGTTTGCTGTTTGAAAAAGTGGTTAATAATGAGTTTATCTGGAAAAATCGTCTCATCGCACAGAAAACTCGTTTTTAATAAGAAAATTAAAAAAATAATTTGTTAAATTATTGTTCTTTTTTAAAGCTTCATGATACACACTTTATTATATTTAACACAAATCTGTAATTGGTTTGGTGGTAAATTTATCATTTTCACCTGAAAAACCTTCTACAAACCCAACACAACCTGAATTGACACATCCATGAATAAAAATTGAGATTTGCATTAAGTTTGGGTGCCTGGCCTCTAGAAATAAGAGCAAAAATACATATGAATTTGTTTTTTGTTGTAAATAGACGGTGCTATTTTTAAATATTGCATAATGGTCGCTTATCATGAATCGATGCCACAGTAGTTTTTCTGTATCTTAAAAACCCTTGTCATAAATCAAAATACTTTGCAAATTCATGTTAAGAGGAAAAAAACATTAATTAAAAAAAATAAGATTAGTCATTTAAAATAACTATAATTATAGATAAAAAATAAGATTTTATTGAATTAAGGGTATATATTATGCATTTTAGGCTGTGGACGATCGGACCGACACGTTTATATTTCGTCTCGAACTTCACAAAAAATATGTGTGTCGGTCCAATTGGGCAACGTCTACAATGGATAATAATTTTGGTTTTGTTTGGTTGGTAATAGGGAATTCCCGCTCTTTTCATGACTCATGTTGCCGGCTCTTTCATAACTAATGATTCCGGCGCTGTCATACGTCTTCATAGCGGCCAGCTGATGAAACATTTATTCGCGCACTTTTTACAGCTGATGAAACATTTATTCGCGTGCTTTTTACGTAGCTAACCTTTAGTGTTCTCTCGTGAATAAGAAGTGACCTATTTAGTCCACTGTAGTGATTATAATTTGTTTATCCCCTATGTTTATTATTATTTCGTTTCTATTGTTTTTGTACATATTGTAAATATAACCATAATACTTTACCTAAATTGAAATAAATGTAGTAAATTATGTCAAAAATACAATTTATGAAATTGGTTTTTATTCAAAATTGTCAGTACAAATGTCGTTTCCATAGAAAAAAATATATGATACATTATTATATCCAATAAAAATATAGCCAATTTTTGACCCATTACAGCCAAATATTCTAATTTTTTTTAAGTGAGTGGAAATTGCATTGTTTTAATACCTTTACTTATTCATTCAAACAGTAGGGAATTGGGGAAATTTCACTTGATATTGTAGTGACCAATCACAGACAGCTATTATTTTGGCAGGAAGCTATTTGACACTGATTATATTTAACCTCAAATTAAGAAAAACATGAATACATTACAAGACAATGAATATTCAATCTCCAAATATTTACTGGTTTGAGGTGAAACATTTACTGTTGGATAGGGCAGATGCAGTAGAATAATTTTGCATACTTCATTTAAAATATGGATAACTTGTTTAAATTGGACAATCTCTTACCTCTGCACCAACACCAAAAATGATAATACTGTATTTTAAAAATTGTTTAAGAAAAAAGTAATTCCTACTTTGAGGTGAGATCTATACTGTAACACATGCTATATGTTGATAATATATGGTTTAATACTTAATAGTCTTTGGTTCCATAGTCTGAGGAATTGAATGACGGACAACGGAATGCGACATTTCCGGTATGTAAGAATTGTAATGTACAATGCGCTCCTTATATTAATAAATAGTACGGTATTTCATTTAATCTGAGTAATCATTTACTACACCTAAATGAACAATACATAAACTGTTGGATAGGGGAGGTCATGTATAATACGACTGCAAAGTTCACTTTTCAATTGGACACTTGGTTTTTCTTTAAATTAAAATATCTTACCTCTGCACAAACACCAAAAATGACAATACTGTATTTCAAAAATTGTTTGTGCAGTTTCACACTCGTATTTCTGTTAGAAGTCAATAAGTCTAAGAGCCTCCGGGGCAGAAATCAGAATGTTTCCAGGTTTAAGACCAGTGCCTATCGATTTCTCATGGTCGGAAACCCCAAGAAAAATTTAAAATCTTTGTAGCAACAAAAGTTTTGTCTGGATGTGGCTTGTTTTAGATAATTAGACTACTAACAATTTTCATAAGCATTTGAAAACTAGGTGATAGAGCCTTGAATATACACAAGTTAGGCCCAATTACTTAAATAATTTTGAACCATTGAAGAACTAGACACTAGGCTGCATTGAGATTTTGTAGGAAACAATTAAGTAGACAAATGCTTGTAGATCTTGCAGGATAGGCTTAGGCCTATCCCAATAGTAGGCTTGGCTAACTTAGGTTTAGAGGGATCACTTACATCCCCTAATCTATATAGCAGTATTTGAAAGTGAGTTTTAATCATACCCTCAGCTTTATATTACTAACCTTGCAGTTTCCAAGAACTTGACTAGAAAATCTAGCATTTGAAACAGTTCTAAACGAAATACGGTTCCTCTTCAACAGACATGCTGCCATTTTTCCTAATACAGACATAGACAGACAGACACAGACCAGACAATCAAGTAAACGCAAGCAGGTATCCAGACATAGACATTCAATTGAACATTCTGTTTTGTTCTGTTTGATTTTTGTTAAGATTATTGATACAGCTCTGACAAAGAGTGCAAAGATTATAGAACAAGATCGAGAAACTAGTCAGTGATTAGATGTAACTATTATTTTATTGTATTTTGTCGTATAAACTATTGGTTTCACCAATTCTCTATAACTTTTGCCATAAACTTTGAGCTCAGGTTTGAATGAATGAATTAAAAGGCCTTTATTTGAGTGGGAAGTTAGGACTACACAGTCCTCAGGCCCACTTAAACAGGACTGTATCCTGCTTAAGTGGATACAGTCCTCTCATCCACTTAAGCACGTAAACATGTAACGATAACGATATATTTTCAGTTCAAATTTAACCATAAACAATACAAAATAGAAATCTCAAATTAATAATCTAAAGGTTTTTTATTTTAATTGTCTACGAAAGTGGCATTTTTAACTTTATATTCATACGTTTTTTAGGGACAACGGTCCAAACCCCTATGACAAATTTAAGTGGACCTCCCGGGATTTGAACCCGTAAACATCTGCATTGGAAGCAGAGGTGCTAACCACTAGGCTAGCAAGAGTCCTAAAATAATATAATAATAATAATAGCAATTTTAGCAATAAAAGGTTTACTAAATTACCTCGATTAATGAAAAAAACAAATTTACAGCTAATAAAAATTAAATTTTCACTAAATAGAAACATAACGTAAATAAAATTTCTTTTAACAAAAAACAATTAAACTAAGAAAAAAACATTTAAATTTAAAAGAAAAATAAAGACTCAGTTCTGCAAAAAAGCAAAAAACAAAACAAACAATATTTTATTTTAATTTAATTTTATTTACTTATTTCAACGGCAGAACTAATACATAATTGGAAAAGCAACTTAACTACATACACAGTGATCTAAGACCCTAACACAAGTGTAACAAGCTGACTATGTTGTACCTACAGTTAATTACGCACTACTAATCATTGCATTATATAATTTTATAAACCCAACAACAGTGACTTTATAGTAATAACGGGAAAATTAAAGTGAAATAAGCTGAAAAGGCTTGGATAATAATTCGTTTGAAACAACAACAATTATACAATATGATAACAACAACAACAAATTAATTAAATAATACCAATTTTTTAATAAATATGACTAACAATGTGAAAATGGATATCCAGGACTATAATATGGAGACAGGTGTATCATCCATCAAGTTGTAGGTAAGGAGTTGAGACCTCTCTTGAGCACTGCATGCGACACATTGAAAATTTCCAACGTATCAGGAATGTTGTTGGCATACCGCTGGGCTCTCAGCATTGGACTATTCACAGCATAGGCTGTAAACACGGCGGTCTTAGCAAAAGTAGCGGTGGATCTGGTTCTAGACGACGTCGTGAAGTAGATTTCACCAAGAAGGTCAGGACAAGACGTCTTTTGCTGAGTAAAGATATGTTTAAAAGTGAAGCAATGTCTTGAATAGGAACGAATAAGAGAGAAAATTACTTTTTTCATCTTTCACTCAGTTCACCCACCATGCATGCAGCATAGCACCACCATCAGCCCTGCAACCCTTGCACCAGCCAGCTCTTGACCTCCCTCCCGAAGCGGGCACGCTCGTTGATAGCTTTGATTCTGTCTGATAGAGAATTCCATAGGCTGCAGGTGGTAATTATAAAGGATTAAATTGTTAATCATAGTAGTATAGTAAGCATTTTAAGCATCACTGAAGGATCGCTGAATTAAATTAAAGTTACACGTACAGTGGTATTGATCCACCCGCCCACCCTTACACGTCCAGTGGTATTGAAAAATACAGAACAAGCAGTGTACTTTATTAAAGACTGTTGTTCTGTGTACTGGTATTGACGATAATAATTCACCCCCTCTTGTAGTATAGTTATTGATTTGGGACAAAAAGGTGAATTTTTCCAACAGTAAGGCCAAAGTATGAATTTTTAAACTGTTAGCATAATTCAGATAACCCAGAACAATCTGGAAGTCTCATTAACATTGTTGCAAAAATCCCTGGTAGGATAATTGCCTAAGTTTTTTTATTCTAAACTCAGAACAAATAACCTTTAAGAGTTACTTACTAAATTTTCCTCATATCTGGTACATGACCATGGCCTTTTGGTTAAAATATTTCTTTCTCCAAGTCACATTATGCAAACGTTCATTTTACTAAAAATTATGCTTGTATGCCTCCAATTTCATGCGAATAACACTTCAACATTCTGAAAAGAAATATCTGAAGGATATTCGAAATAATCTGCATACACGCACAATAATTGGAAGAGCTACCTTACAGTAAACCTTATTAATATACCGTAACAATTAAAAACAAGACAGCATCTAAGAAGCATCAGAGATATAATCAATATTCAATTCTGGTGTCAGAATTCCAAATTGACCAAACCAAGTGTACCTGTGTTTTACTGCATCAATTATGTACCTGTGACTAAGACATATTTAGACGCTCAATTTCTATTGATTCACTGATTTGTGATTTACTAAGTTGTCAGAAGGAATCGCATCATCTTAAACGTTAACAGAAATGATGTTGTGACAATACGAATCAATGGTTTCTATCGCCAAGAACACTTCTAGAAAAGTTTTGGGTGTCCAAATTGGACGAAATCAATTATTTGGATGTTATTTAGGGAACAGAACCGAGTATCGGACCTGTCAGTTTATTTGATAAGTAGTTGCTAGGACTTTAGATAATGTTAGCTAATTCCTGTACCCCTTCTTCAAATATTGAGGAAAAAAATGCATAAATATAGGTATAAAAATGAACGATTTATGAGTAAGAGTAGTGAAATATCTCGGCCCGGCAAGATAACATTTAAAACAGCTTTTAGTACAGTGCTTTAGTGGTTTTATTATAGTAAGGCCATAGACCTTCTATAATAGAAGGTCTATGCTAAAAGGTGCTACTCTATTCACAAATGACTATCTAAAAGGACTATTGATGATGCTTTGAAAGTTTTTTATAACATTTATTTGTTTATTGATCTATGCAAAATTAACAAATTATTAATGAAATATTTGACTTAAAAGTACATTATTGAATTGAGAACACAATCGTTCACCATATATAATGAAATAGAATTTTCAAAAAAATTACAAATATCATGCAGAACATATTACAATGGACTATATATAAATTCTTCAAGTGACATAAACAATAAATCCAAATCAAAGTCCTTAGGGGGCCGTCCCTAAATTACGGCCTTAAGACCTTTAGGGGGGAAGAGGGATTTTCAGCAGCGTTATACACCGTTAGGTAGGATAGTGGATGGTTTCTATGCGCAGCATTAGCTCAATATTACATATCAACATTTTGTTTGGATTCATTCACAAAATTTGATCGGTTTTCCCAAAAATAAAGGATATTTTAATAGATTTTAAAGTTAGCAGCAATATATTCTCCCACCATTAGAAAACAAACGAAACTAAATAAAAAATGACTATCATAAATTATAATGTATATGGAAATGAATGACACAAATTGGGGGTTGGTGACAGCGTTACGTAATTTTTAAGGGGTTAGGTATTATCGTTACAAGGTATTCCTGACAATGTCTGGCTCAACATTGTCAGGAATTAAAATCATTGATTAATGTGCATAATTTATATATAATTTTAATTTCAGAAACTCATTTCACTGATAACTTTTTTTTCATATTCCACGTTATAAATTTTATTATTCCAACCATGCAGATAACCGCGCTCGAGGAGGAGCGGCCATTTTAATAAAAAGCCACATAAAACACTATGTACTCCCTAAACTATGACTCAATTATTTGCAAGCATCCAGCGTAGGAATTTATAATAGCAACGGCTCTGTGACTATATCATATGTGTACTGTCCTCTATCACATGTCATACGCAGAAATCAATTCTAAAATGTCTCCAGGTGGAAAGTTTATTGCTGGGGTGACTTTAATGCTACACATTTACACTGGGGGTATCGTCTTGTAAATCCATGGGGTAGAGAACTCTTCAGGACAGTTAAAGGCAATAATCTACTTTGTTTATCAACAGGTGTGCCCACTTATTGGCCTACAGACCGAAATAAAATTCCTGATTACAGATTGTATTAATAGCAATATAAATTTAAGAGTTTCCTTGAAAACTGTCGTAGTGTTAGAGCAATATGTCAAGAACTTTAATTGTGCTATTCAATCTGCAGCTTGGAAGTCAACTCCTTTGCAAGTAGAAATGGGACTTTATAAAACTGATAATTATCCATTGAACATCAAGAGTTTTATTGCTGAAAAGTGGAGATTGAGAAGAATTTGGCATAATTCAAGAAATCCAAAAGGATAAACAAAATCTTAATCGAACATCTTGACGCTTGAAACAAATGTTGTATGAATTGAAAAATAAGTGATTTGAAAGCTACACTGAATCTTTAACTCCTACAGCTGAAACAGATTATTCCCTTTGGAAATCTACCAAATACTTTAAAAAAACCCCAATCAACACATATCTCCCATTAGAAAGGAAGATGGGTCACGGGTGAACAGCTTTGAAGAAAAGTCTTCCTTATTTTCTATACATTTTTCTTACGTATTCACCCCTTTCCCTCCAGATTCTACGGTTGATGAAAGTAAAATAATTGAATCCATAGAGGTTCCATTGCAAATTTCACTACCAGACCAACGCTCTACACACACGGAAGTAGAAAAAGCTGTAGATTGCCCTCAATCACATAAAGCTCTCGGTTTTGACATGATCGACGAAGAAAGTCTTAAGAATTTTACGTAGAAAGGTTTTATCTATTACTATCTATTACTGATACTTATATTTTTAGTGCCATTAGAAGTATTTCCATCACAGTAGAAGGTTATTCAAGTTATAGTTGTTCTGAAACCAGGCAAGTCTCCAAATGGAACGAGCTCGTATAGACCCATAAGTCTCATTCCAATCATTTCCAAACTATTTGAAAGGTTATTCTTACAACGGATTTTCCAATAATTGATTAGTCCAATTTGATTTCCGACCACCAAATTGATTACAGGAGACAACATTCTACGATTGGAGAAATTAATGGAGTAGCTGATATTATTAGGTCTGCTCTAGAAAATACCTCACACTGTTCTTTTGTTCCTTGATGTATCGCATGCCTTTGATGAGGTCGTGCATATAAGATTTTTTTACAACATTAAATTGGCGTTCCCTCCTCCGTTCTACAATACTCTTAAATCGTACTTGACTGATAAATTATTTCAAATGAAAATACAAGATGTTTTATCTGTTTTACTGCCAACGAAGCTAGAGTCCATAAGGAAGCGTTTGAGTCAACTGCTATGTATATTTTATACACGTCAGACTTATTAATAAGTGAATTACTTCCACAGCTATTTTTGCTAAAGCCACGGCCATTCTGTCCTCAAGTGAGAATCTAGTGGTTGCGGATAATTTACAACATAGCCTGAAAAATATTTGATTATGACTTTATAAGTGGAGGATAAGAGGCAACGATTCAAAATTTAGTCAACACAACGTTCACACTTAAACATGGAGCCCTCTCCTCATGTGTTACTTAACAACATAATACTACCTCAGGTAGAAAGCTTTTGGTCAAAATTTTTTTTATTTTTTCGACTGCAATGTCTTTATATCAGCTATTAAACGCCTCCCAAGTAGTTCTTTAATTAAAATTATGTTTATAGTTAGAAATCCATCACCTAAAATATGCAAATTTGGACTTTCTTGGTACATACAACATTAAGAAACTATTTTTCCGATTATTGTTAAATTTTAAAAACAGAACCTCATAGAAATTGTCTTGTTTATCATTTATTTTCAATTACGTAATTTAACTGCAAATTAGCAAATTTTATTTTAAATAATTAATGTTATATGTTTGTTTTTATTTTATTACGACGAGAAATACAGTGTCGTGTTAGGCATTTTATGCTTTTTAATATCACACAATTTACAAAATCTATTAACTTTATATACTCAACTGGGATATGCACTTTTACCCACATGTTATATTACAATCCGATCGCTATGCACACATCAGCACCCACACCCACAGGATCGCACTTCAATGACTTCCTGCAATTACACCCCACCCATCCCAGGGGAGGAGTCGGTGTTTGTGTGTGAGTACCTCGCGGTCAGTCGTACAACTAGCTCGCGTAGCGGATTTCATTTGTCCCTAATGCCGTCCGAACCACCTTAAGTATCTTGGCATGTATTTACATCAAACACTAAACTCGAAGACGTATATATGGTCAAAGAGACAACAACTTATTTTGAAAATTAGAAAACTTTCATGGCTAGTAGCATTCAAAATAAAATTATTTTGTAAAATATTGCTAAGGCCTATATGAACTTTTGGAATACAACTTTGGGGTTTTGCAAGTGAATTGAACATTGAAATCCTCCACAGTTTCCAATTTAAAACCTTGAGAAATATTATTGGTCCTTCTTGCTTTGTGTCAAACAACAGCATCTACAAGGACCTAAGTATCCTAACAGTGAAGGAAGAAACCGCCCCAAAAAGTGATTGAAACTAATTAAATACCACATAAATAGGCATAATCTGGCAGTAAACCATCTAGACAATTCTGATCAAACATCAAGGATGAAAGCGTTAGATTGGTGGGGTAGTTTGGCTCCTTAGTTTTGGATGTATATTGTAATCGTTTTCATATTTTCATCCATAAACACCTCACAAACTTATTATAAGGCATATAGGATATGCAATCCCATTGTAAAGAAAAGCATACAGAGCCATTAACTTGAGTCTTGTCAATGATATATAGTTAAATTAATTTTTCCTTTCATAAGATTTGCTTAGAAAAATAAACTGTCAAACTATTTCAACACTAAATCCATTAATACATATTAAAGTGTTTTCCTAAAATTAGCATATCCAGTTGTGTCTCTTAATGAATATAACTTAGATTAAGTAATCATATATTTCAATTAACATATTAAAATAAACGTATCCTACTGTATTTTATTCGTTTTCAGGTACAGTGTAGAGGTGTGCCAAACAGCACCCAATGCGGAAACTAGCTGCAACTGCGACGGTGCCGGCCGTGAGATAGTACCGGGATACAGTTCCAGTTTCAAAGAGTTCCACGACCCATGAGACACTCTCTGTGGTACTTTTAGCTTTGATGGTGTCAGTTCTACAGTACCACAATGGGTGTGGGTCTTTAATAATAATTTCAGTTCCAGCTTGGTACTTATAAGATAAACATTTACTACTATTTACTCTGTTAAACACATATTTGATTTTAATACTACATAAATATAAATATTCATCTATAACGTCCATTTTTATGGATATATCGATTAAATGCTTACGATCATGCATGTTAAAAAAGAGACAATTTCAGGAATAAGTAAGATTAAAAAAATAAAAAGGGTAGTATGAGTTATTTTACAAGATATGCAGCAAGTAATCTTGTAAACCAATGTTCAAAAATTACAATATATTAACTTTTCCATCTATTTATATCCTTCATTGCGTTACATTTGTCAGAAAAAATCCCGAACTTTTTGATGTTTCTTCTAACCGGTATGACCTCCGTAACCGACAAAACCATCCCATTCCTAGCCATAAAACAAGTTTTTTTGAAAGCCATTTAAGGAGCAGGCTCTACAACTCACTGCCTGATGCTGTAAAAGTGGAAAATGATTCAACGAAGTTTGGCAGAATGACCAAGAGAATGTTGTTATCTCGTTGCCAGTACAGCGTGAAGGAGTATATGAACTTTGTATCAGAGTAAAGATTGTAAATAGTTATAGAATGTTGCCACCTGTATTTTATTAATTTTCTATCTTCGGATATGTTTTAGTTTAGTTTAGAAATAGTATGACTCTATTATGCAATTTTGTAATTGTTAAAAATAAAAGGAAGTTTGAGTTTTACATTTTTAGGCCTATATATGAACAAAATATTAAATATAGCCTACTTGTTGACATAATTATAGTTCATATTTAAATAGACGAGTTCCCTGACTTTTGTAGTTTTTAACTCAGTTCGTCTTTCATTTATAATTAAACCTGTTTTCGAAAAAAATACGTTCACGTGGAACAGACGTGGCAATGAAATATAGTTATTGTTTAGACAGAGTACTTAGTGATGGGTATAACAAATAAGTATTAGTGTAAGATAACAATAATACTATAAAGGCCGAATACTACGATTAGCAACAGCGATAGCACGCAACTGTTTGGTTTTGACTATTAAATTATTTTAAGAGTCTACAGAAGTACAGGTCGAGACTTGTTTCATTTTCAAGAACTGCACAGCCCGTGGGAATGGGTACTGTTGACGTTGACAGGACTGCATCACTGGCGCTGTGGAGTTGGAACTGGAAGTTCCAAATGTTGTAGCGGAAATGGTTACGATCCATTTACCAACGAGACAGTTCCAGTTACTTTGACCCACCTTTAGTACAGTGACACGTAACAAGCAACCAGAAAAAGAAGTGATAGGTTGAGGTTAGATTAATTAATTTGGTTTAGTATAAGAACAAAATATTCCGGGACCCAGAATTTATTTATGAACTCTAATATTCTAAGTAGTATAACCACCATTATGCACCGGTCACAACATAGTCCTTAATATATATATATATTAAGTTAAAACGGGACTATTAAGGTATTTATTACTCTTTGCTTTGTTCGAGGGTAATTTTAGTAGGAGTTGAGTGGTCGAACAATACTTTTCATCAGATCTGATCTTCTTCATCAGCCAGCAGCGAACTAACGGTATTAACGGCAGCGATGCCAACATAGGGAGAATTTCCCTAGATTTAGGGAAGTCTTGAAGATCCTAGGGAAACAGTGAAAATGCACTAATATTTAGGGAAATATAGGCAGTCTTGCAAATAAATAGTGAATATATATTTTAGATAAATATAACAAATTCTCTTCTATTCTAAAATATACAATGATACAATGGACATATTTATGGTCTGTTTGGAGTTTACATTAAAAACCTAGATCTTGTTATCAGTCTCCAGTCATGCATATCTCACCGTAACAATCGTGATAATGGTGGAAAAGCATAATTTCTCATTCGCCATATTGTTTTACTAAATTGTCGATGTTGAAATCACAATAAGTGACTTATAACCCTCTGGTTACTAAATTTCATTAAAACATGTAATGTATTTTTTCGATTTATTTCCAATTATTTACTGCTTTTATTTACTATGTAATTGAACCATTTCCGAACTTTGCAATTAGTATATTTCTGGTCTTGAGGCCTTCCTTAACAAGTTGCATAAGGTTTCAAATCGATTTATCTACTTTCTAATTAATCTGAACTTTTCCACAATTTATTACCTTGTTCCATGTACTAATGTAGGACTTGTCTTCTGTATTCTATCATAGACCTTCTATTATACCCTCATATGATTCTATTATATTCTCGCTGGTGTTTACGGAAGATTCACGTATCTAAGGAATTTCTTAGTAATCTAGGGAAATTTAGATTGTTCATCTAGGGAAAAAACACCAAGTTAGGTTGGCAACGTTGATTAACAGGTAGCGTTAAAGCAACTAGCGAGTGCCGAGTAGCGACTAGCGAGACTGAGAGGTTAGAGGTAGTTTTCTTTGTGTTTGACTGTGGAAATCCATCGGTTCATTTGATTCAATTGGTAAATATGAATCATTTTTTCCCCTGGCAATAATGCAATACTATTTAGATATTCATTGCATGATGTTAAATAAAGTAATAGGGCTAATCTTTCGTTTTAAAATCTTCTTTGATTAGACCAAGAGATGTTAGTTCTTTTTGCCGTTCCATTTTAATAAGGTACCACTGTACATAAAAAAAAGTGATAGCACAGCCCCCAACAACTATAGACTATAGGCCAATCTCTCTAGTTCCTGTTTTGTCAAAGGTTTTTGAAAAGGTCATTAATATGCAAATTGTAAAATTTTTAGAAACAAATAACTTACTATTTGGTAGCCTAATCAATTTGGATTTAGAAAAGGTCGATCTACATGTGACGCAGTGCTAAAATTCATTCAAAATTGTCTCGACGGTAAAGAAAATAAGTGCAATGTTGGTGCCAATTTTTATGACTTTTCTAAGGCTTTCGACACTGTCTGTCTGCCATAACACGCTTATTGTAAAACTCAAAGTACTAGGATTTGACAGTAAAGCGATAAAACTTGTAAAATCATATTTGAAGGATAGGGCGCAGTCAGTTTATGTACATAACTCATTTTCAAAGCTTAATACTGTCCCACATGGTGTTCCTCAAGGCTCAATATTAGGCCCCCTTCTTTTTATTATTTATGTTAATGATCTGCCAAATATTTTTGACTGACTCTTTAAGCTGTTACCTGTACGCTGATGATTTATGTGTTAGCTATGTGTCACATGACCCTAATTTCATATCTTGTATCCCATCTGATGTACTTACAGATTGGTGTAATGCTAATTCTCTTTCCTTAAATCTGAATAAGACTCAAGAACTGGTAGTTTCTTATGACCGTAAGTTAGTTAATATATCCAAGCCAGTAAAATTTCTAGGAATAACAATTCAGAGTGATCTTGGCTGGAAGTCACACATTAAAACCATTTTACTTAAATTAAACAGGGGTGTATTTTTATTAAGAAAATTGAACAGCATAGTTTCCAAAGAGGTCTTGTTGCAAGTCTATTATGGATATATTCACTCACATCTGAATTATGGAACTTTAATATGGGCAAACAACATTTGGTAATTATGCACTTTCTTGCCACCAAACAAATTTGGAACATTTTGCTTGAAATGGGTCTAGAATTGGCTGTATTTTCACGAGATATGCTTTTTATTCCGCGGAAATAACGCATTTTACCAAAAAATTCGAAAAAAACCAATATCAAAAATTTTAGTATTTTTGTCATATTTCCGTTAATTTAAATGGTATTTTAATCATCTTTTTTTATTTTGATGTGTTTTTTGCGCTGAATACAAATTTGAAAACTATTTTGGTCAATTACAAATATTTCTCGAGAAATAACGGAAAAACTACTATCGCGGCGGATCGCGATTAGCGGCCATTACGCGATCATTATATACAAGAACTATTAATCACAAAAACCGAATTCACCTATATTCCCGCCGGAGTGACGGCCGGCAGGCCGTCATGGAGGCCAAACGCTCGAATTTAACGCAAATTACGAAGTTTTGTTGAGAAAATAGACAATTAGGATAAGTTAGGTTATGTTTGGTTATGTCAGTAAAAAAAAATGCATTTTTCGAACTGAAAAAGTAATTTTACTACAAAACCAGTTATATATTTGTGTTCAGCATAAAAAACACGAGAAATGGAAAAAAAATTGTCGAAAAATAACGATTTTTAAAAAAGTTGGGTTTTTTATTATTAGATAAAAAACTAGTTTTTCGATTTTTCGGTAAAAAAGGAGTTTTCCGCGGATGAAACCAAACTCCTCAAGAGATATAAACTCATTTTTCATCACTTTTTTAACATGAAATTGTATTTTCAGAGGTGGCAAGAAAGTGCATAATTACCCATTGTAAACAACTTTTTATTGAATCTAATATAATGTCCCTTCCCTGTATTTACATTTTTCAGTGTTTACTTTATGTTAAAGATAATATTAATACACTTCAGCAGAACTGTTGTTATTTATAATTATGGCACAAGACATTGTGAGCTAATAAGAAAGTCTCATTATTTTTATTCTAAAACTACAAAAAGCTTTCATTGCACTTCTATAAATTTGTTTAATAAACTACCCAAATCTATTGCAGACCTAAATCCTAATAAATTTAAAACTAAGATAAAACACATTTTGATAAAAAATTGTTTTTATAGCCTTGAAGAGTATTATGAACATAAATTTGCAAGCTAGTTATTATCTAATTAATACGTAGGGCCTATATATTTTTTTGTATCTTGTAAATTAATATGTTATAGAATGTTATTTAAGTTTAGACTATATAAATAACTAGGTTTTTATGTGTTATATCTTGTATATATATATATATATATATATATATATATATATATATATATATATAATAATTTAACTTGTGACTTTTGTTTTTACATATACACTTATTTACTTTTTCTGTAAATATTTACTTTTATTCTTAAATTGTATTCTTAAAATATATTCTTAAATTAACTTAGTATGTGTTAGGCCTACATCTTTTACATTTTGATCTTGTAGTATACGGTAGCCTAAGTGATAAACCACCCTATGTGACTTACTCTTTGCCTTATGTGTAATGTTTCCTTCTATAGATTTATTTTTATATGTTTTTATTTAGTGATCATACATTTTGTGATTTTCTTGTAATTTATTGTCCATAGCTTTTAAGTACTAAAATAGTTTAGCTTTAAATTTGACGATGCTAATGCAGACTTTGTACTTTGTATAAATGCTTTGTTTCTTGGCAAATAAATGAATTTGAATTTTTGAATTTTACACTTAAGCTTATCAAACATACGTGTATTAGTATTACTTTTTCCCATCTTATTATGGAGCATCCAACCTCTCTTGCACACATTCTTTATTTTCGACAAATCAAGGATCTAAAACTAACCTGCACTTTCTAGAATGCTTCTGAACAAAATATTTCTTATTGTGAAAGTGATAATATATGAGTTAATATTTATCGAGGATGTTGACTTGAACTGCAGGAAACTCATTTTATACAGATTGTGAACTTTTTATTCCTCAAACAGGCTATTAGATTTTCTCATGGTAACTAGAATAATGTCGTAGGGCTCATGAGCATTTCCCCCCAACGTCAGTTCTGTCATTGGAGCAAGCCTCGACACACACCATATTGAAATGCTTTGGCTATCAACTTTGGCTCAGAATTAAGATTTGACCAATACTGCATTTTATATTAACTTTTTATTTATAAAACTTATTACTCTAGCTGGGTATTACTCATATTCTGTCTTAATTAATCAAGTAGCCTAGTTCACAAATTAACATAAGTAAAATAATAATTGTCTTTCTAATAACTAAATAAAAATAATTACCTAACCTTGCGAGTAATAACAATATAACACACATTAGACACTTGACATTCTACACAACTCTGCTCTTCTAAATAGCGCATGTGCAGAGCAGTGCCAATCTACACTGAGTCTATACCTGGTGAAGTGTGAGTTGACATAAACATAACCTTCATTTCTTTATAATTAAGTACTGCAGTAGTACTCTCTTACTTTTGAATAAAACTATTAGTAAGTAGACGTATGAATTTATTAAGTTAATGATTTTAGTTGTTTTAAAATATTATTTTATGTCTTTTTTTAAACTCTAATTCTACACCAGTGCCATTTTTAAGTAATTACAAAAAAAGCCAAAAACACCTTCTACTGTACTGGTTCGCCCCCTTACTCTGTCTGATTAAGTTCCTCGTACAGATCAATAGTCTATGAGGAATGGGCAGAGTAAGGTTAAGAAGGAGGTTGGCCTCTCCTTAAAAAAAAACTACATTTTTAATAGGCCTATTATATAACTAGAATAAATTTGCAACATTTTGTATATCTCAACATTTTGTATTCTTGCTCTTTTATATTTTTGTATATCTTAGAAAATGAGAATTTTTTAGAAGTTATTCTTCGTTTAACATTTATTCTTGATTTTAATTTTTTAAAACATTTTTGTATTTATGCAGCTTCTTACCACCAAACAAAATTGGAAAATTTTGCTTGAAATGGGTCTATAATTTGCTGTATTTTCACGAGATATGCTTTTTATTCCGTAGAAATCACATATTTTACCGAAAAACGAATGTCACAACTTTTAGGATTTCTGTCACATTTCTGTTAATTTAAATGGTATTTTATTTTAATCATATTTTCACTATTTTGATGTGTTTTTTGCGCTGAATACGAATGTGAAAACATGTATTTTGGTCTATTACAATTATTTCTCAGATATACCGGAAAAATTAATTTCACGATTAGCGGCTATAACGCAATCATTATACACAACAACTATTAATCACGAAAACCGAATTCAACTATAGTCCCGCTGGAGTAACGGCCGGCAGGAGTAACACTCGAATTTAACACAAATTACGAATTTTTGTTGAGTAAATAGAAAATTAGGATAAGTTGGGTTATTTTGGTTAAGTCAGTAAAAATGCATTTTTTCCGACTGAAAACATAATTGTACTGCAAAACCAATTATGTATTTGTGTTCAGGATAAAAAATATGTGAAATGAAAAAGTAACAATTTTTTAAAATGTTGGGTTTTCACTATAAGATAAAAAACAATTTTTCGAATTTTCGTTAAAAAACGGGTTTTCCGTGGATGAAATGAACCTCTTTAAGAGATATAAACTCACATTTCACCACTTTCAACAAGGTGGTGGCATATTTTCAGAGGTGGCAAGAAAGTGCATAAGTGCAAAAATTTATTTATAATATTATAAGAAACCCTGCATATATTCTTTTTATTTGGATCATTTTGGTTAGTATGCAACGTAATATGTATTTTATTACATTTAAATTTCTTTATGAACATTGAAATAATGTAATTTTTATAGAAAATGATGAATATTTTGCAACTATCTCAGTAACGTTTGTAAGCATTACAAAAACTTTGATATTTATATGCATAGAAATAGCTTATAAAACCTCTTTACATCCTTATCTATAATACGCTTATATGAAACCGTTTTTTATCAACGCAACTCCTCCTTTATTTCTGTATCAATTTAAACGGTTGAGGTGGCAACAAATTTGCCTCTGTTTGTAGTTGTGCATTAAGGTTGTTGTTATTCAATATTTTCATCCTGAAGGATATGGGAAGCCCTGATACGTTTTTCGGCCATAAGAAAAACATGGAGGGAGTCGTAAAGTAACAGCTGTTCAAATGTAAATAATGCTTTCCAAAAAGTTTTAAAGAACAGCTGTTGGAGTGTTAACAATAGCGTTTGTAATAATAGATGTGTTAAACCAGAGAAGGTTGTAAGCATTACTGCGGTTTTATTCACATTCGATTTGTAGGGCTCCGCTCTACTGGACTTGAAGGTATCAAAGCAAGTATTTTATTTATTCAATTAATACTTAGCTGTTAAACAAAACAAATGAATAGGCCAAGTATTATCATTGGGTGTTTCCACTAATAAATAGGTAGCTACGCAAGTAATGTGAGTGAGATACACTAAGTAAATTTTATTAAATATATTGTGATTTTACAATATATTGATAACTTTCTATTATTTGTAGTGAATAGTCATTGGTCGAGGTGTAATGAGCTCAATACCTGAAGGTGCCCAGGAGGTTGAATACCCATGAGGTTGGTATGCGAAGTGTGCAGGGGTGTCACTTAGTTTTTTTGTTATTAGGAAAACCAATTATTTATATTTTTTCAAGTGAATGCTTTTGAAATTTACATCTTCAATTCCAACAATTTTTCAATTTACTAGCAATAAAATCTTTAGAAATATATATTATTTTTTTATTTTTCATATCAATATAATTCCCATTTAGTGCTGAATAAAATGATAAATAACATGACAAGGTTCTGATAAAATTACAATATGTTAGATGCGATTATATGTGTGAGAGTGCAAAACCAACCAAAAACCTGTGGGCCAAATAGAGTTTTTGCCTGGGCCTATACAGAGTTAAATAAAAACGGACTCAAAATCATTACAATATGTGATTTATTTAATGAAGTATTAATAATACTATTTATATAAATGATAATTTAGTGTGAAAACAATTAGTTAATACAGGTATTGAAACATAATTTTTAGCTAGATATTGGTATAGAGAGATTTCTTGAATAAAAACACGCTGTCTTAGGTATCCTACAATATGCTCCATTTTTGTATCTTGATTGTTATTGAGAATTAGTGGAGTAATATTTCCTCGAATCATATATTGTCTATGATTAATGATTATTTCAAGATTAACTGCTTGCATTCAAATCATTCAATTTTATGGTTTCAGAGTATAAGTTCCCAGATGTACAACCGAGGTGATGGCTGTGGCCGAGGAAGGGGCTACGTCCCTCAGACTTTAGAGATGTGGGAAAATCATCCTGGAAAACCATCTATGAAGAGCAGGATGTAAATCATTTAACAATTCTGTAGCTTATTTTGTGTACTGTGCATAGCAAGTGTATATTCTCATTAAACAGTAGACTCTAAACAGGCCACTTTGGGACAGATAGTAATTTGTCAGCTTTAACTAAGATGCTCAAAAACTCTTTGTATTATAGTTTATCCAACACTAAATTTATAACATGATATAAAATTTTAGTTTTCCAAGTTTTGGTATAAAATTAGATGTTGTATAATAAATAATATCTGCTGTACTCACAATAGGAAGATTTAAAGAAAATGCATAAATATTCTTTACACTTACATTTAAAACATAACTGAATAAAATTGTCCCTTTGAGTCCCTGAAATGTTTTCAAATGTTGTTCTGAGTAATCCCAGGCCAAAAGGGCATATGAGTGCTTAGAATGCCCAGGCCTAAAATGGAAATTTTGTAAGGATTTGGCAAAAACTGTATTACTGCCTTTAAAAAATAGTAGGCCCTACAGGAAATCTAAAATCATGTTCTTAAAATGTAATTAATCACAATAACATATATTTTATTTATTTGTTAAATTTAAAACTAAACATTTATAAATATTTGTACAAAAATATGTTTTTGTTATATTTATTTATTTTTAAATTATAAAACTAGGTTTGAATTACTGTTAAAGCAAAAATAATTTATTTTCCTTTGTTGAGCATGTTCTAAAGAATAAACCCTGAACATTTCATGAAAATACACAGAAGATTATTTTTTTTATATTATTTTCAATGTGTCCATGTAAGTATGGTTTTATGAGTAATAATGTATAGGTTGGCTTGTTCTATAATAATGTTAGGCCTACTATTAATTTATTAGTTTATTTTTATCAACTGAAACATCTCACTCCAAAAAGTTTTATGAAGCTTTATGTATAACTATAATATACTTAGTTCTTATTATAAACTAGCTGCACCCGCCCGCTTCGCCGGTCATAATATTGGGTTTTGATTGTATAATCAAAATGTGCAGCAACCTTTCAGTTTACACAGTATCCAATTAATATACAATTTAGAACAGCTGTTCTTATGTATAGTTTACTACTGTACTCAATTATTTTTAAAAAGTTTAGCCTACCACAATGTTATTCTATTTGTTTTTTTATTTAACAGCTGTTAATGAAATAAATCAATCAATTAATATAGCTCCATAAGAATACCATGGGAATTTTGGAGGCCAGTAGGACTGAGTGGGTTGAAGAGGAAAATTCTTTCTTAATGAGCCTCTAGGGGCAAAGATAAACCTATTTACAAAATATCAAGTCGATTGGACAATAGTTTATGAGAAATAGTGTTAAGTGGTAAATGGCTTTTATATGTATAGATATTAAATAAAAAATTTTCCGATTGAAATCAGTTTGTTCTCTTGGATAAAAAAAGTTTCAAAGTCTAGAGAAATCTGTAAGTTTACTTTTAGAGGGCACAAAATACTATATTTGACTCTGAATCAATAAAATATTGTGTTTCTCACCATGTTTAGCCATGTCCTATGATCTTGTTATGCATGCTTTAAAACAAAATTGTTAATTTTCCGATTCAAAACAGTTACTTAGTTCTCCTAGATAACAAAAGTTTTATAGTTTAGAATAATCTGTAAATCTACTTTTAGAGGGCGCAAAGTACGTTAATTGACTCTGAATCAGTGAAATATTGTGTTTCTAGCCATGTTTAGCCATGTCCTATGACCTCTATACATGTGTTCAGATTAAATTGTATATTTTCCCATTGAATACAGTATTTATCCTATATAACAAAGTTTCACAGTCTAGAAAAATCTGTTAGTCTACTCTTAGAGGCCATAAATTAACCAATTTGATTTACACACACAAATTGAAAATCTAGCAGAAAAAAAAAATTCGATTGTCATTTCCTCTAGGCCTAGGCCTAACTGCACCTCTTGTGCGCAAACCCCCTCGCCGACCTCTTCCTGTGCAAGTTACAACGTACTCAGCAGTTATATTATCCTCATTAGAGTTTGAATTTTGTTCATCTAATAATGGATTCATGAAAACATCATTGTTTCCATTGGAAGTGGTAGGTTGGTCCCTAACAAGTAGGCTTAAATAAGGTCTGGGATTTGGATTAGGGTCATAATTCGGATCCTTATCGGTATCATCAATAATATCCGATTCACTACTCTCAGAAGATTATATGTCATCATCACTAGCTTCATCATAATTGTCATCAGCCCTATCAATAAATGGAACATTTGAATCTCTTAATTCCTTGACTTGTGTCCCTTCACTTTTTAGGGAATGACTACGTTTATTCCTATTACTCATTATGATGAGACAAAAAATAAAGCTATACTGCAAGACAAAATAACTATATACAATAACCTACGAACAGTTCTTAATGAAATGGGCTCCAGTTCACAATAAGTCACAATAAACAAATCCAGGTCACTAAAAATAAATCAAACTAACTTTGTACACTAAACCAGAAAATAATGAATATATGTAAATTAACTTTAATAAAACACATAAAATAAATTAAAAAACTAATATACAAAAGAAAACAGTATCAAACGCAAAGCCATTCTCAACACTAGATGTAAACAACAAAAAATCTCGTAACTTCACGATGTTGTACCTGAGAGTAACAACAGACTGGTAGAAAATAGCCTAGGAAAATCTGATGAGAAGAGCTATGATTTTAAATGTTAAATTTGGAATTTAATATTATTGATTATCATCACATGGAACTCTCAGCTCAATCAGCTTTGCACTGGTACTCAATTTAGTTGTGTTAGTGTGTTGACTTTAGTGATTTTACAACAGAGAACTCTATTTGATGCTGTTATTTATTATTGTTATTGTTTATTATTTAATTACTGCGTTTTGATATGAGTGTCAAATAGAAGAGAGATTGTTTCTCTTTCAAACAAAATCAAACTCGATTAAATTTTTAAGAAATAGCCTAATCTGATATTCCTATTTGCTTCTTTGTTTCTAAACTCTGTTTATTTGAGTTTTTTTCTTTTAATGAAATAATGTTGTACTTAATAATAGACTTTTAATCATTTTAAATATATTATAATTAACCTCCTTATTATCAGAGTTTTATATATCTTATATGGTCTCAGTCCCGATTCCTTTGTGTACAATAGATCAATAGATGCAACATTGGCATTTGTACTGTACTTTTAAACGTTTAACCCTAATTATATAAATGAGGTATGGTTAAAAGTTAAGCTAAAAATATTTAGAACACTATTTTCTAATATTTTTTCAACATTACAATATCGTTATACAATACAACGTACAAATATCATTATAACAAGTACATGATGCGAGTATCATTAGTTTGTAATGTGTTTTAAAAGTTTCCTTGGCCAGACTCCAGGTATGAAGAAAGGACATATTATATGAGTTGTGGTAGAAACCAAGCCTATATATTACTAATAAGCCTAAGTATTATGTTAATAAAAAACTAAACAAAGTGTCTTAACTGTTTAACATAAGGAAAATGTGTCCAGTTATTTTGTTAGTTTCATTATTGTATGTTAACAATTAAATATTCTTGTTTAATTTTTTAAAATTAATGTTTAAAAACTATTAATTAAACAGTTGTATTTTCTCCTTCTTTTAGTTTAGGTATTGTCTATTAATCCTTTGCGATCAGAGAGGTAATTTAAGAAATATCTTCTCAAGTCGGGTGGCCAGCACTGCTGACCATGGTGCCGACACAGTAAACTCGACACAAACAACGCTAAGGATAATCAGCCAGGTTGGAGTGTCATTGTACTGTGACTTTTCAATGGTGACAGGGTCTAGGGTTTTAAATAATTAAAAGTCCATTTTTGTTTTTAATGACAACATTAGAATTTGTTTAAAAACTTCAAAGTAAAGTAATTACTTGTACAAATGTAAAATGAAGTTAAACACATTATTAATTAATAAAATATGTTAAAATTGAGTCAATCAAACATGGTTCAAAATAGCTTTTGTTTTAATGGCCGGTTTTATTACTAACTAGGCGTTAAAATATTTCTGAGTGTAGTATTTATCAAAACATACTCCAGCACAAAGTCCAGGTTTAGTTTCTTTGTCAAAGACTTCACCTACATTAGATTATATATCACTCTCATGCTTGGAACCAGTAGAACTATAGTCATCATCATAGTTCAAAGCTTGTCTTATTTCGTCAGATTTGTCAAGAATATTGTTGCTCATTTTATTAATTAATAAAATAATAACATAATAATCACAGTTCAAAATAGAGTGTAAGATTATGAAGCAACATAATAACTATAGGCCTAATATTTACAGATATCTACAAACTTATACACATAATAATTTTCTATACAAAATCTAAAATATGATATATATATACAATTATATTTAAGAGAGCACACGTAATTTACAATGTAATAATCAAATATACAACAACACTGAAGAGAGATTACGTTGTGAGTATGTAAAAACACAAGGGAGACAGTACATTCACTTTATATCAGGAAATAGAATGGAAACAGAGACTAGGTACTGCCAATAACGCAGAAACAAAACTCATATAATTCTAAAGTTTCACAATAGGTTGCAGCATCATCCAGACAGTACAATTAAATAAAATAAACAGCTATGTTAAATGTCCACCTGTGCTGGCCATCTGACTGCATTAGGAAATCCTATTTGTCCAGCAGTTGTGGACATCCAACTGCTGGGGACAAACCATGCGAGCGCTTAGCCGACAATACTGTGATATGGCGATGGCCGGCCATCCGACCGCAGGGGACAATTTATTTTGTAGCAACACCGAGCTGACTAAGTATTCACATTGTCCAGCACAGCTGGCCAACCGATCGCAAAGGGTTAAATGTTGTTTTATCTCATGGTAAAATAATTTCTTCTCAGGATTAAGTTATATTTCAGTATTTTCAAGTTAACTTAATTAAATGATCTTGTTACTGTTTAGTATGGTTTATAATTATTATGTTAGAGAAAGTAATTAGAAAAAAAACTTAAAATTTTGTTACAGAAAACCTGACCCTTTAACAGGATGCTACAAACTTCATGTCAGATCTATACCACGTTCATGGACGGAGGTAATGGAATTAACACAATTAATTAATTAATTGTAAACACTGTCGTACCACGTAAGGGGAGTTGTTGTAAACACTGTCGTACCACGTAAGGGGAGTTGTTGTAAACACTGTCGTACCACGTAAGAGGAGTTGTTGTAAACCCTGTCGTACCACGTAAGGGGAGTTGTTGTAAATACTGTCGTACCACGTAAGGGGAGTTGTTGTAAACACTGTCGTACCACGTAAGGGGAGTTGTTGTAAACAAATTTTATAGTAATTATACTAACTATGTTTTGTTAGTTTTGAATAAATAGAAAGTATACATGCTAAGGGACTATTTCCTTGAACTCTGATTAGGATAAATTTCGCTATGACTTTGACAGAAAATTGTGTCAGTCGTCAAGTTTTTGTTGACGAAGTCAGCTTATTAATTAATTCTTAATATGCTGATTATCAAGATATGGAGAAATGTGGATTTTTGAATCAGTGTAGTTGAGCAAATGTAGTCATAGTTACAAACTAAGGCCAACTGTCCCTTATACATTTTCGTTATTAATGGCCCAATGAGAAATGAGTCGTTGTTATCAGCTGATCTCTCTCAGAATTTGTTATGATTCTGATAGCGACCAAACTAAGAACATTTACTATAATAATATCAATTAGTACTATTTTTGTTATATTGTGATTCTGTAACTTTTATGTTGTTACATTTTAAGGAATAGTTATGTCTGGTTATATTGTTATAATGTGGTAACGTCAAAGTTTGGAAGGCATATAACAAAGTTTTATTTTAACTGATTGACAATAAATACAGACGAACCAGAATGTTCTATATTTGGTAGAGTTTTAGAAAAAGTTATGTTTTGGTCTGCTGGTTACTATGAGGCACAGGTTGTGCTTGTTTTTTGTATTTTTCTGATTGATTATGTTAATGTTTAAATGCAAAATAGTGAACTTGCTTGCTTTGGGTGTTGTATGTTAGACACTAGATTGTTCTAAAACTAGCATCATAATTAGCTTATAAAATAAAATTAGATGAAATATTATTATTAATTTTATTATTAGCAATGCATTGAACAAACATTCTATGACCATTCTTTTACATTTTGCTACATTAAATATTATTAAATTGATTTCTTAAAAACTATCGTCATATTTTACGTATTTATTATGTTTTTAGCATTAGCTAAGAATTCCAATTTGATATAAGCATGTTCTTTATCAAGTATGGCTTATAAAATTGCTGTCTTTCTTTCAGGCCTATTATTATTAATATCTTGCAAAGTGTATACATTACATGATGCAAATATTAAATTTCTAGTTCTAGGACGCATAATGTTTGTATTGTAGCTTAAAATGGCCGTTTCCCTCAACAAAAAACGCTCCAATACATGGGTTTCTATATCAATGATTCGGTCCTTATTATTGATCGTATCGCTACACTTGAAGTGTCTTTGGATAGGTGAAGAGCTGTTCTAGTGGAACATAACCTTCTTTTTTTGGAAAATGATGTTACTGGTCATGTCTTACCTCTCGTTCTGCAGGCCAACATTTATATCACATATCACATCTCATTTCATTTTCCAATTTTTATTCTCAGTTAATTTAGTAAATCTAAAATAATGAAACCAGCTGAGTTTTAAAGGGCAATTTCAGAATACATACCTTTACCTTCTTCTTAGTTAACCAAAATCCCAACCGTATTTTATACAATATAACTTTTGTAGTTTGTACTGTATTTTTTGTAAAAAGGAAATAATATAAAAATTATAACCCACATTAAACTCAGCGTTTAAAATGTGAGCTTAATTGTTGTGAGAAATGAATTAAGTCTGATGTACGAATCGTTTCACATATCGTATAGGACTACACTTTTATAATATATTGAAGAACTGAACGTAATTGAAGGTGAAAAAATATCTATCAAGAACTACAAACAAATGAAACTTAAAAATACATTGAAAACCCGATTGTCCGTCACCCTATTTTCCACCAGAATCTGTTATCCGTCATTGTCTGGGTTCGTCACACCACGATATGACAGTTGCCATATGACTTATCCGTCTGGAAGACGACAATTTCGCCCTCCAGCCGTCTAGCCTTCATAAGCCTAGTTCCAATGGCCTGTCATCCGTAAGGCCTCGTCTGCTGTCTACCAGATAACAGGTTGTTGGAACAGTTTGCCTGTGTACGCCTGACTTATGGACAGGCCGTCTGGGGCTGCCTAAACAGATCCCATACAACATGGGGAAAGAGGCAGCACTACAAAGGCCTGTGGTTGGAGATGAAGTTTTAAGCTGCGACGCCTACACGGTTATGTTTGATGTTACACAGGCGACATGCTATCCATGTACCGACATCGGGCCGCTTGATATCTGCGAAAACACTGGCCGTGGGAACTGAGCTTTAATATAATGCACTGTACTGCAGTTTAATTTTAAGAATGTTGATAGTTAATTTTTGTGCTCATTACATAATGTACAAGCTTATGTTTTACATAAAACTAGGCCTACTGTAATAAAAGCGTAATTGTGACCTGCAGTATATACATTCTGAAAATGTCTTTTTTCTTAGCATTTCATTCTCATTTCGTTAATCAATATGTACTATACAGCATTAAAATTTAACGTGCGTAAGCACTAAATAAGTTTCCAGTGATATAAATGTGTTTTGGTAAATTCTCTATAATCTGTCTATTCTCCAATCCGTCACGGCCGTAGTCCCGACCCCTGATGGAAAATAGGGGTTCTACTGTAAATGTAACAATGTGTATGTTGTCTGTCTGTTTCAACGTTGGTCTGTCCATGCAAAGGTGGCCTTGCACGTGCATGTGTGAGGGGCGTAATTCGAAATAATACTGACACAGTTATTTTTAGGTTTTGCCAATATCCCATGGTCCTTTGGTACGATTGAATAGGACAATAGGTCTTAGAAGGTGGAGGAGGTTTTTCGGTAACTATCTCAGAATTTTAGGAATCTTCAAATAAAATAAGTGTCTTTTCAATTAGTTAAATGTTTATTGTGGTTTATGATTTTTAATTGCTTTGTAGTTTAGATTACAGAAAATATAAAAGTAATATTTGATTCATACTTTAGTGTTTTGTAGATATTTTGTGTTTCATAATACATTCTATAAAACTGTCTTGTGAGGAACAACAAATATTTTGTTAGTGAAATTGTATATACAGTATGTGAGTTTGCAGTTATATACACAATTAATTTTTTGTATGTATGATATTTAGTAAGTTTTTGATATGTGTTATAATATAATTCATATAGACTACAATCAATATTAGTGGTAATATTGTTGTTGTTTTCATATTTCAGGAACATGATCGTACTTATCCTTATACAGTATATGATATGTGAAGCCGTTTATTGTCAGTGCAACTCCTCCCTTATATCTTGACCAATTTAAACAGTTCCGGTGTGAGTGAACAAATTTGCTTCTGTTCGTATTTGTGCTATAAGGTCTAAATTCTTCATTTTTTTGGCCATTATAGTAACATGGCGAAAAATTTAAATGAACCGAAAATTAACAGCTGTTCAAATGTAAATAATGATTTCCAAAAAGTGTTGACAGCTGTTCGAATGTAAGCAATGATGTTTGTAATATTGAGTAGGTTAGATCACAGATAACTAACTCTACCCATTGATTGAAGAGAAAGATTGAAAAGAAAGGGTGCTCCTTGGTTTGATAAAGCACTGCAAAATAAAAAGAATACTCTCATACTTATGAAAGATGTTTTAAAAATACCATTGTATAACAATAATCCTAATGCAAAGTTAATATTAAATAACTATAGGAAAATGTACAGGGCTAGTATAAAACATGCAAAAGTAAAATATAATGAAGAATTTATTAAAAACTCAAAAAACAAATGCTCGGCGGCTTGGCGTGTAATAAAATCAGAATCTGGTATGTTGAAGTACAAAAAGGATCCACCACCACCTTTTACAGCTGATCAATTCAATGATTGGAACTCAGACTTTGGGGAGCAACTGTTAGCTAAATTTTCCAACCAGTATTCCAATGGTAAATTCACCAAATTCATGGAATGTCTGGGTAGTTTTCCCAATGTTCTGGATTTTGAGCCCTTTTCAGTTCCAAGTTTGTATAAGATCATAAAGGCATTGTCCTCCTCAAAAAGTGAGGATATTTACGGTGTATCAAATCATGTTTTGAAGTGTATAGCTTCTGCAGTCCTAGAACCCTTGTCTTATTTGGTAAATCTCTCACTGAGTCAAGGTTATTTTCCAGATTGCCTTAAGGTTTCTAAAATGATTCCGTTGTATAAAAAAGGAGATAGAAATAGCATTTACAATTACCGACCCATTTCTATGGTTCCAGTGTTTTCGAAGGTATTGGAATTATGTGCAAGATCTCAGCTTTTTCAGCATTTTGACAAGTATGGTATTTTAACTAAAAATCAGTTTGGCTTTATTCCTCAATCCTCTACGATCAAAGCTCTTGAGTGTATTGTGACAGGGATTTTGACATCTTTTGAGGCCGGTGAGCATCTAGGATTAGCCATGGTTGATTTGAAGAAGGCCTTTGACAGTGTTCCTCATAAGATTCTCTTGGAAAAACTGAGCTACTATGGAGTTCAAAATAAAGCTCTTAAATTTTTTGAAACTTACATTTGTGGAAGGCAGCAAATCGTAGTATTAGATAATCAAACGTCAAATGCCAGGGAAGTATACACTGGAATCCCTCAAGGGTCAGTTTTGGGACCCTTTCTTTTCGTCATATTCATAAATGATCTGCCCAAAAATATGATCTGTAAAACTATTCTGTATGCAGATGACACCTCTTTTATAATTTCAGGTAAAAATTTTGAAACTGTTGCAGTAGGTATTGAGAGGGCAATTAGGGATTCTGCATTATGGTTTGAGGCCAATTGTTTGGAAGTTAATGAAGATAAAACTGAAATCATAAATTTCACCTTAAGTAGGACCTCACGAGATCATCAGAATCCAATTCGACTATTAGGTATTTACCTAGAATCGACATTATCATGGGAATTCCATACTGGATCCGTAGTCTCTAAATTATCCCGTACTTGCTATTTGCTTCGAAAATTGAAGGGCTCTGTTTCTCAACAAATGTTAGTTATGGCCTACTTCAGCTTCTTCCATTGTCACCTGCTGTATGGAAATATGTTTTGGGGAAATAGTACTGGTGCAGCACAGGTTCTCCTATGGCAAAAAAAAGCATTGCGTATTATGGCAGGTGTTTCAAAAAGAGAAAGCTGTAAGCCCTTATTCAGACATTTTTCTATTTTGACAGTTAAAAGCATTTTTATCTTTCAAAACATTTTATATGTTAAAGAAAATCTAAATGAATTCTCTTCCAGAAGCGCCATTCATGATTATGCAACCAGACAGTCGCAAGACCTTGTCATTACTAGACCTAGATTACAAAAGTTTGCTAACAGTCATAAATACCTGCAGATCAAAATGTTTAACAAATTGCCTGAGCATTTTCGTAATTTAGATATTAATATTTTTAAACGACAACTAAATAGTATTTTGGTTGACAACGCTTTTTATTCATTGGATGAATTTTTTAAATTTAGATTTATTTAAATATAGTAATTTAGTAGAATTATCATGTTGCATTTTACAGGAATATGTCTCTTGTTTCATTGACACTGTAAAGAAATATAGTATAGAATATTGACGATGTCTATTATACATTGTAATATGTTTTGAATGACAAATAAACGTATTTCTATTTCTATTTTCTATTTCTATTTCCCAGATGGCTCACAGTATACGGGAAAAGCGTGCACGCTGTTTAAGGAGTATGTAGGGAACACACACTACAAGACTGTGAATTTTGGACGTGACGATGCTGCATTGAACAAGTATTAAATCTCAATTATTATCATGAGCTAATATTTATTATTGTAATATTTGTTAGTAATATGGTTAGTTTATTCAGTTCAGTCTGACAACGCAACCCAGTTGACAGCCGCTTGACACGCTTTAAAGCGGACAGTTGACACTCTAGAAAAAAATTGTTAACACTTTAGCATGGGAATGAGCTATCTGGGTAGAGTTAGTTATCTATGGGTTAGATTTTTCATAATGTTAAACCAATGGAGGCTGTAAGCACAGATAACTAACTACCCAGATAGCTCATTCCCGTGCTAAAGATTGTTAACAATATTTTCGTAGTGTGTAGATTGTCCGCTTCAAAGAGCATCGATCGTCTGTCAACTGGGCGGTGTTGCTAGATTGAACTCACTCAACTAACCGTATCAATAAAAAGTATTAGAATAGTAAATATAAGCTGATAATAAAAATTGAGGTTTAATACTTTTTCAGTGCGGCAACGTTGCATCCTAAATTCACTGTCGTTTAGTGCGTGTTGCCTATAACTCCTTAAACAGCGCACACAATTTTCCCGTATACTGTGAGCCATATGGGTAAAGTTAGTTATCTGTGCTGAAAGCATGGTTTTATTCACATTCGATAGAAGGACTCTGCTCTATTTTATTACTATGATAAAATTAATAAAAATCTAATGCAGTTATTTTATTACTTCACCTGTTAAACAAACACAAATGAAATTAACACACTTTAAATAGGCTAAGTAACATCATTGGGTGTTTATACATACTAATAAATAGGTTGCAACGCAAGTAATGTGAGAGAGATACTGTAAATAAATATAATATTGTGATTTTACGTTTAGCAGTAACTTCTATTATTTGTAGCCAAAAGTCACAAGCCGAGGCTTTAGCTTTACTTTTAGGCCGAATTGTAACGAGCGTAGCAAGTGACACGGTCGGCTCGCGAAGTGTGCAATGGTTTCCCTAATATAAATTAATGTATGATGTTTAAATATGATCACAGAGAATATAGATAAACCAGTGTCAGCACAATGCTCTGAAGTGGCAATTGTTTTACGCTTCTTCAATCACTACTATTGGATTGTTGTATTATACTATATTGGAATTCACGTATAAGGCACCAAATACAGGATTGAGACGTAGTATTTTTTCTATATGGTAGAATCTTAATCACCATCTCTTTTGATTCACCTAATTTTGAAGATGGGAACTTGAGAAGCATTTTTAGAAGATAAAGTCCATTTGTCTGTCGAGTAGTGGTAGACTTGTAGTGTTCTTTACAAGCATTTTCCTCATTTGTAAGGTGTACCTTAGGGAATATTTCCTCTAATGTCCAGAATATTTCTAGTTGAATGTTACAACGTTCAAGAGATGACTTAGGTTGTTACTTGTAGAGTCGTTCTTTTCAAATTTCCCTCCAACTATCTAACCCAATCGAGTCTTTTGCAAAGTTGGCATGTTATTTGATTTTATCTGGCCTACACATAATAAATCTAAAAATATCTCTTGACCTAATAGCAAATCCACATGACTGGAAATGTGAAACTCTATCAGCTAACGTTATGTTGTTTGGAATATTGGAAGTATTGATGTTTAAATTGTATGTTGGAAGAGGTACAGTGATTTTTTTGGTACTACCAAAAACTTCAAACATGTTGTAAAACTTGTTATATATGACTTGACTGTAGCCTCAGCTATTCCTGTCATATTAATAGATGTCTCACTGATACCAGATACGTTTTGAAATCTTATCTTTTCTTAGACTCAATTGCTGTGCGACTCTCTCGGTCATGAAACATGATTGTGAACTCCATCAATATTTAATAAAGCTCTGCACTTGCTGTACTTTCCTGTATGGCTAAGTATGTCAACAATTGCTGTAGACAGTATTATTTGTATATTGGACTTTGCTTTGTATCTTGTGTGAGTAGGTATCGGAACTGATGTTGAGGTTATATTTTTATTGTCAGATATGCCTGTGATGTGTAGTACAGTATTATGTTTCTTACCACATTTTTTACATCTTTAAGATGTACAATCTTTAACCAAATTATTTGCACCCAAACAATTGATGCATAAGCAAGCTGCCTTCAATTTGATCATTATCTCTAAATGTGAAGCATTTATCAGTTCTTGGCACTCATAAACAAGGTGTTTCCCCTTACAAATGTAACATCATGTATCCTGCGGGATATATGTATTTTTGTTTTGTTGTTTTTAAATTGTCCTTCGTTAAAGTTAGAAATTTGCTTTTCTTTTTATATGTTGTATGTGCCTAGTATATTTTCTAGTGTTTGATATTTATTTTTAAGGAAGACAGTTCATTCAAACTTGGTAATTCATTGGGTTTGATTGAAGTTTCCCAATATTTAAATGTTGTTACACCAAATTTAGATGTTATTAAAGGGACCATGATAGAGTCCCAATCTTTTGTGGCTATGTCAAGATTTTGTAAGGCTTTTAAGTGTATTGATGAGCCATTTACTAAATGTTTAATACTTCACGGAGTTTCATATGAAACATGATGAAGATCAAAGAGACATTTAATATGATTTTGTACAATGAGTTTCTTGTTTTGATACCTTTCTTGAAGTAAAAAAAGTGCTATAGGGTAGTTTGTGCTGTGATAGTTATGTTTCTTATTGTATCTGCTGCCTCACTCCTTAAGGATCCCTTGAGATAGTGTAGTTTTTGTACATCACTCACTGTTGTTTTTGTCAATTAATGATTGAAATGAATCGAAAAATTGAGACCATTCTTCATATTTTCCTGGGAATATAGGTAATTTTATTGTAGGTAGATTTTCTGGGACTTGTGATGCTTGTAGGCCTAATGTAGGCTGTTGTGTTTTTAGAACAGATGTTGAAAATGAATGTTCAGTTTTGTATTTTTCTATTTCTGAATAAATGTCAAAGTAATATGTTTCAAATACGTTCATCTGTATGATCAACGTTGTCATCTATCAATTCTATTTGTCCTTGAATGTCATCATACTCATTCCAACGTTGCTCTAATTTGTTTAGCCTAAGTGTCAATTGGTTTATTTTCTGTTCTTTAGTAAAGTTATTTAAATGTTTTGATTCTTGTTAATTTACTTCTAATCTGACTTCTTTTAGTATTTAATGTTTTAAGATCAACTTGTGTTTTTGATTGAGACATTTTGAAATGTTGTAAAAGTAGCCTAATTGTAAATGAAAAATAATTGTGTTATGACTATCTTTAAATTCATACCTTGATGTTACAAACTGGCTTTATATAATTCGGCCCGAAGGACCAAAAGGTTTTTAATGAAAGAAAGAAGGACGGAAGCAAAACAAATTGTAATAACAAATAATAAGGTTAACGTACCTTTGTTGTCTTCAGCTACAAAATATTTTATTGAACTACTGGTTTCAGAACAAGAACTCCATGGTCACATCCACTGTACGTTGTCAAAACAGTCACATTCACTTTAAAATAAAAATGTACTTGTAATGTAACCGAAAACAAAAGTATAACAGTAATATTTTACAATAGCTGTTATTTAAAAATAAATAAAACATGTACAGATAGTAAATATTAGCCCATTAGTTTAAATGCTATTAAACATAGGTGGTTTATTGTGTCCTACAGAGTAGTGATGGGGTTGCTCTTGTTAAATTACTTACCTGTTTTGTAGATTACTCTGAAAAACGTATTCAGGAGAGTTGGTGTACCTACTTCTGTATATCTCAACAACGGAGGAGACTTCCCTTTGGCTTGGGGCTTTGTTGAATACGAGACTTTTGAGTAAGTATAACAATACATGCAATGCAAGAGCTGACACAAATAACAAAGAATCTGTCAACTGTCCTTTTGACCAATCCAATGTCAAATTTGTTGTAGTTTCGGGATGCCAATTTTTAAAATAAATCGTATTGAATGTCCAAAAAAATCAATGCGAAATTAAGGTTTTTGCAATCTTTTACACAAACAGTTCATCATTCCTTTTGGCATTTTTTAATAGCATAGAACTAAGCTATTACATGAAAAAAAACTAAGATTATGTACATATAAAAAAAATAATAACATTTTCTTATTTACTTCCTTTTAACAATACAACTATAAATATTTTAAGTATCGTAAACCTGTTCTTTCTGTTGCCAATTTATTGTTTTATAAAAGTAGCAATTTTAATAATCCATCCTGAAAGGACGAAGATTCTGTTTTTACTATTTTGTAAAGCAATTTATTTGTAAAAATAAGATTAAATTTATAACAAAAAAATTTTTTGAGGGAGGGGTTTGGTTAGAAAAATAGTAAATAATATGAAATTTTTCATAGAATGTTTATTTCTCCTTATATTTACCAAAGAAAACCACCGTTCAAATTCTTCACTAAAACGAACTGTATATCAACCTGGAATATAGAAATATATTTTTGCTATCAAATCTTCACAAAGGACGTAAGTAATGCCACAGACTCCACTGCTGGCAGTTCTGTTTCACTGGTAACATTCTTGTACTGTCAGCACTATGCCAGTGGCCTTGACCGGTGGGTTCCGATGCTATTGTAAGATAACAGAGTCAAGCAACTTCGAATGTGGCTGTCCCTTGGATGGGTGACTGTTTGAGCAATCTCGTCCCACCTGCCCTGTCGCTGTTATGGGTCGGAAGTCACCCTTAAGCCATTGGTCCCCAGGTTAAATGTTAGAAGTGCTTCTTAGCCCTAACTTCACCTGGTTAAATAAGACAAACTTTAACTTTTTTTAACAAATGCATTGTAAAATCTGCATATGTGTGAAGTCATCAGTTAAGTTGTAAGAACAGTTTATGTTTATTTTATCATGTCACCTCTGAAGCAAAATGTCCTTAACCCATTCTGGACCATGCATAAAATTAAATTGTTATGATCACAGAACTATTTTCATGTCATCTTTTTCATTAGGTAAATGCAAAAAAGGCTGGTCTAAAGATTTGAGTTTTGCAAAGTTTTAAAAAATCATTACATTGGTTGTTTGAGATGTATCTTTAACCCTTTCGATGCCGCTGTCCGATATATCGGACAGCGGTAGTTACGCTAAAAATGCCGCGGTCCGATATTTCGGACTGCTCGTAATTTTTTTTTTCGATAAGGCATTTTCGTTAATATGCCACATATACGGTACCAATCTGTTGAGAATTGATTATAGTACTCAGAAAAAGTGTTTTAAACATCTTTTAAATATGCGTTTGTTGAAATATATTTGTCACACTTGAAATAATCGCTCAATTGTGACAAATATGTGATTTTGTACTGTCGAAAAAAATTACGATAAATCCTGGGATTTTCAAGGTAAGACTTTGAAATTTGGTATGCATGTTATTAATTAAATCTTCTTTCAAATAAAGTCACTTTTATAGCCCTAGTATTTTTGTTGTATAGTCTGAAAAGTTTCAAAATTGAAAAATTAAAAAAAATTTTTAATTTTTAAAAAAAGTTGATTTTACAAATTAAAACCAATATTTTATTTAAGAAAATATATAAGTAGTAAAAAGAGCATTTCAAAACAAGAAAAACCAAAAAATAATTATGAAAATATATTGAAAAATAACAAAGTTAGAACAAAATAACGTAAACTATGCATATTCACTAAAAATACCCCGGCATTTCTCGCATACCAAGGGAAAATTTGCCCGGCATCGAAAGGGTTAAGATTTCAATATTGTCAACTAAATTCTATAATTTTTATAAACATTTCTTAAAATAGCATCTGAAGAACAGTAATATTCCTGAAAGTCAATTCATATTAGAATACAATTTTAAAAAACTTTTTGCAAATATACACATTTTTCTCAAGTGTTTCTTAAATCCCAAACAATAAAACTCAGTTAAAAACCTGAAAACAAAAGTTAAGGTTATATAACAAAAGGTTTTAAATGTCATATTAATTTATTGTCATGGTTACCTTCAGAGTATTTACCTACATATTACAATATTGGTTTTATATTAATATTTTGTTCAGAAAAGTATGTTGCTGAATTAAATTCCCCTTCTGAGTTGAATAATGTATCTCAAAATAACTTGTATCATTTAAAAACATATATATAACTTAAGCTTTTCTTATTTTTACTTAAATATTAACGTAAAGGCTTAATCAAGGATTAAATAGAGTACAATAAAACCGTTGCTGCACAGTTGAAATATTATCATTCTTTAATTTTTTGTAATGAAACTAAACATAATAAGTTTTCATATAAATAAATATTCCCTTGTACATTTTCTAGTTAAATTTTAGTTCCTTTTCATAATGGTAATTTTAAACCAATCTGCACATTTTAAAGGGGTGAGGGATTAGTCTCAAGTAACAACAAAGAGTTGCCCACTTTCTCCTACAATTTCAACAAGTTTGTTCCTGGAAAAGTTTTCATTTATGTGTTAGTGATGCCTGTTTAAGCCAACCTATTACTGTTTGCTTGTCTATAAATTTGAACTGATGTAAGTTTAATCACATAACAATAATTATTATATCTACTTTGGCAATTTAAACAATAATAATATGTTTATAGTTTGATTAGCAGTTAATGTTGGCCTTACAAGCAATAGTTTCTGTAAGATTAATTATTATTGAAAATATAAAGAATTTCATTCATATTTAGATAACATTATTTCGTTACATCATTTTAAAATTTAGCTACTATTTATTATTTTACAATTACTTTATAATTCTTATTCATCTAATATTTTAATTTATATTTTGTAGAAATGTAAAAAGTAGTTAGTGTGCAGCACAAATCAAATCAAATTCATATGTACTGTACACTTGTAACCTCATCCAAATAATGTTGTATTATAAGCTTAGTTAAACTTTATTATTTTTGTTTCAATATAAATGCTTGATTTTACATTTTTTATCATGATTGTAATGTGTATTTATTGCTTGTTTAAACATTTAAAATAAGGTACTTGTCTTTAAAAACATATCTGTGAATAAAAGCTAGATTGACATAAAAAAATATATTTTTGAATAGTTAATGTAATTTGGAGTTTAAAGATTGAATGTTTACTTAAAATAATGGCTGCCAAAATGGTTTTGCTCATATTATTGTTTGTTTTTCGGGAATGTATCAGAAATCATCAAAGTTAGGTTTGAATATGTATCATTAAGAAAAATAAGGACATGAACATATGAAAACGTTACATGGAAAAAATCCAATCTAAAATAAAACACATGTACAATTTGTAATATACAAATCTTACAACATATTTGATAGTTTCTAATCTGCTCTGTTGCTGAAGATACCAATTAACTCTTGTAGACAGATTTGATATAATAGTCAAACATTCCGTAATAGTAATATTCTTCACTATTGTATGTTCCAATCTCATTGTTATATTCTTGGCGTTCCAATACCAGGAATTATATTTATTCTTGGTGTCACAAAATCAGTAGTTATATTCCTGTTGTTCTGTTGTCAGTAGTTATATTCTAGCTCTCCAGGTGGGGTAAGACGCTGTAACGTCTATCTCCCCCTTCCGCAAAGTGGCAGAGACGCTACAGCGTCTATCAACGTAAGCCTTTTTTGTTTACGTGTTTAAATAGCTCATAGGTGTCAAAAATGCATTGCTGATTATATTAAATGAAAAAGCAGATTCTGAAGTATAATATTATATAGTACTCATTCTGGTTTTTTTTCTAGATTCGTTATTGTAATAATTTAAACGTCTGTGACTTTTTTCTTCACTGAGACTCTGGCTAGCCAATACTACAAGTCAGTTCTACACAGTTGTGCTTGGTTTGTTTACGTTTTCACAGGTTATTTAGTTATGTTAGTTTACTGAAATGGATAACAATCTAAGATCTGATGATATTAGAGTTATAATTAATAATGATGATTTAAGTGACATGAGTGATAGTCATGTTGAAGCCAGGCATTTTCCTGACAATGACAGTCTGTCAGATTTCTCGTCTGGGAGTAGTGAGCTATATCAACCTAGTGATACATTAGATGGTAATGATAGGCCTAGTTCTAATGACGATGATAGTGATAGTTTTACACCAGACCCAACACAAAATACATGGGTCTGTGTTTACCCACCTGAGCCACCAATAGATATTTCAAATAACTTCTTGTTGAGACACCCAGGTGAGAAAACCCGTGTATGTACTTTCAACTGCGTGCCATGCAGAAAATAAAAATATAACAAGCAGGAAAGGCCTCAATGCAATAAAACCAGTGGTAATAAACCAGTATAACCTTTATATGGTAGGAGTAGATACTAGTGATAAGTCTATATATCATGTTTCTTGCTCAAGGACAACATAGAAATACTGGAAGAGACTCTTTACGAATCTAGTCGACTTGTCTCTCCTAAACTCTTACATTTTATACTCCAAAAACTCTGACAATCCCTTACCAAGAAAGGACTACTTATCAGAAGTTGTATGTAGCATAGTAGAACCCCATAGAAATCAAAATCTCCCCCCTGTACCAGCTCCTGGACCATCTGGAGACGCTGAACACAAGATAGCACACTTACCTGGACGCAGTGAGAGACTTTGTGTTGTTTTTGGGCATAAAAAAAGGGGCAAAAGCCATTTTTGGTGCCCACCATGCAACTGTGGAGTGCACAGGGAATGTTTTCCATATTTAGAGCATTATTGGAGGCCTCTTAGGCCTGGAAAGAAGAGGAGAGTAGTAGATGTGTCTGACTCCGACTGAAGCTGTTGAAAAAAATTTGTGTACATAGTTCTTTTATTATTTTTTGTGTTTTTATTATATATAGTAGTATTGACAAACTATACATTTTCTTGTTCACAATAACATTTAGAAAAAAAATGGCTATCTCACTTTTGTTGTATCAATTTTTGACATGTACTCTAATTGGGCACTCTAAAAAAATTTTTGTTGGAAACAATTTTTTTATTTTCAACACAAGATTATTCACTCCAGTTTTTGGTAAGTACTTCCACTATGTTATTATTGTGTTGTGCATGTTATTAAGCTTTAATTTGATATATATAATATAACCTATTTTGATTACTTGAAACTTTTATACGAACCTTTTAGTCGCGGTATGCAAATTCACTCTAATTAGCCCGCCACTGAGAGTGTTTCTGACCGCCACTTGGAGGGCTAGGTATTCCAATTCAAGTAGAGTTAGTTATATTCTTGGTGTTGAAATCACAGTAGTTATGTTCTTGGTGTAACAATATCAGCAATTATATTCTTGGTGTTCCAATATCAGTAGTTATATTCTTGGTGTTCCAATCAATTAAGTTACACATCTTGTGTTATAATTTCAGTTGTTATATTCTTGTGGTCTAATTACGGTATTTATATTCTTGATGATCCAACTTCAGTAGTTATATTCTTGGTTTTCCAATCTCAGTAGTTATATTCTTAGTTTTCCAATCTCGGTAGTTATAATCTTGGTATTCAATCTCAGTAGAATTGTATTCTTATTGTTCCAACCACAGTAGTTATATTCTTAATGGTTTTCCAATTAATTTAGTTCCAATTATATTCTTGGTGTTACAAGTTATATTCTTGTGTTTCAATCACAGTAGTTATATTGATGATCAAACCTCAATAGTTATATTCTTGGTTTTCCAATTAATTTAGTTATATTCTTAGTGTTACAAGTTATATTCTTGTGTTCCAATCACAGTAGTTATATTGATGATCAAACCTCAATAGTTATATTCTTGGTGTTTGAATCATAGTAGTTATATACTTGTCTTCCAATCACATTTGATATATTCCTTGGTTTTCCAATCTCAGTAGTTATATTATTGGCAAGATTGAGGTTAGGTTTCAAGTATCAAACATTGTGTGTGCACTGTGCTGTTTAAAGTGTTAGTTTCTCAAGAATGAAGACTTGTAAGTGAACTTTGGTTAACTTTACCAGCAATTTAAACCCATTTAAATATTTTAAGTAATAAAATCTTCACTTTTATTTAATAATTGTACAAACATTTAAAGTGAAAATAGGCCCTTGTGAGTTAACCTACAATAATATCATAATATCATTGCTGTAAAAACTGATGAAGACTTGTAAGTGAATTTTGGCTAACTTTTCCTGAAATTTAAACTCATTTAAATATTCTGAGTAATGAAATCTTCACTTTTATTTAATGTTTGCACTGACATTTGAAGTTAAAATAGACTCTTGCAAGTTAACCTACAATGATCATATCATTACTGTGAACTTGGAGCAGTTAACTTAAACTTAAACTAAAGGTTCATTAATTGTACTTACTGTTTATATCCACAAATGTATTATTACATAATTTAATACTAAATTTGATTCATAAACAATTTAGTCATTATTGTTACAATACTAAACAGGAAGACTGATGCTGAATTATACATGGTGGACAACTTATTACTGGCTGCTGTCTGTAACCTATCAGTAATCACTGTGGTCTAGAGGTCAAGGTCACTGACTATCAGTGGTACCTGGCAATTAACTGGAGAAGGGGTGCCGGTTCAAATCCCACTAGTAGTCATAACTTTTTGCACCACAAAATTAAATAAAATAAAAAAAAAAAAATCTTTGGCATATTTATTAAAAATTAATTTTTACTTTTATATCTAGTGTCAACTTAATGTTAAAACAGACATGGATCAAGAAAATGTAAATCAAGCACCAAATGGATGGAAAAGAACTGAAATTATTCGAAAAAAAGGCCTTAGTAAAGGGAAGATTGATGTGTATTTTCAATCACCAAAAGGAAAGATATTTCGGTCCAGAAGGAAATCCTAAAATATATTGAAAAAAATAACTGTTCGCTAAACATACATGATTTCAAGTTCAAAGTATCTAAAACAAATAAGGAAACTTCATCTGAAAGCCAAGTCAAAACTTTAAGTGAAGAAAATGAACAAGAGTTAAAATCATGTTTTGATTCACAACATATAACAAATACCTCAACTAATGATGGTTTATTTTTTTCTTCAAGCGAAGTCGACGATGAAGTTTCAAAGAGCGATGACTTTTTCATGAATGAGGGAAGTTTGGATTTATCAGTCCATGATATTGGTCGTACTCATAATCTGATTGAACTCACAGGATCATTGTCTCAGCTACAACATGAAAAAGAAAGAACCGAAACCTCAATGAGAAAACCGGAAGAAGAGGCCGAGGAGGTGGTTTCGGAGCTGCAGGAAGAGTTAAAACAACTTAAAAAGGAAAATTACGATTTGAAGATAGATATTAAAAAGAAAAACGAAGAAATAGAATGCCTTAAAAATCTTACTGCCATTGAAACTGAAACAGAAACAAATAAATTCAGGTCCCAGGACAAAGTTCCTAAAAATAAAAATGAAGTAATAACATTAAATATACAGGATGAATTACATAGATCAAAGATGCAAATTAAACATATGGAACAGCTAATTAAACAGCTAAAAAAAGAAAATCTTCACCTTATGAATACAATTTCTCCATGCCCAGTACCTGATAAACTCTTGTTAGAAGAAATTAAGGTAATGGAAAATAAGTTTGAAAAATTAGAAGAGAAGCATCAAATTAACAGTGCAGCACATAGGGAAGTGATTGAACTTTTGATGATGGATATAGAGAGTTTAAATGCAGAAATTAATAAACTACGGAGTGATAAAATGCAATTACAACTTGCTTGTAGAGAATCAATGGAAGACATTTTTCCTGTTGAAAGTCAAAATTCACCAAAAAACTTTCCTATCACAATTCCTCAGAGCACTCAAAAAAAATGAAGAGACAGAACTCACTAAGAAATTATTTAAGAAGACACGACAGCAGATTCTCATACTCTCCGATAGTCATGGTCGCAATTTGTATAGAAATATAGAATACATTTGGCCAAACCTTAATGACTATGACATTCTTTGTGTTCTTAAACCAAATGCAAAATTGTTATCTGTGGTCAGTGATATTAAGGAATTAACAACAGAATTCACTAAGCAAGATGTGGTAATCGTCATAGGAGGTAGTAATGATGATATACATTTACACAAACAGTTAATGAAGGCATTTAAAACCGTCTTGGATCTGACTAACAACACCCAAATTATACTTGCTGGCTTGCCATTCAAACACCACACACCAGGACTTAATAATGAAGTTAGCCTAATCAACCTTGAAATAGAACAAATGGTAAAACAATCTGCTCATGCAACTTTCTTGCCTATTGACCAAATACCTCGACATATGTACACTAAACATGGTTTGCATTTTAATCAAAAGGGTAAAAAAGAAATCGTTAAAATGATTATGGAAACTGTGGGTGTGAGTCAAAAATCCAATAAATCTAAAAACTGTGATAGAAAAGATACAGAAACTTTGAACAATGAAATGTCAAATTTGAACCAAACGAATGATAATATTCAAATAATGGAGGCAAATATGAAAGAAATAGTAAACAATTTTAGAAAATATAAAGACTGCATTTGCTCATGCTATATCTGCTGATATCCACAATCCCTTGCAGATGAGTGCTGGTGTGGCAGTGGTTTTAAGAATATTTTTGGAAGACCCACCACAGAAGATTTTGTAAATGACTATCTGACCTGCCAAAACTCAAAATCAGGAGCAACAATATATGGCTTGGTCACAAAACCTATGTACTATAAAAAGCCTTCTAAGGAAAATTACGATCAAGCATTCCAAAAATTCACCTTTGATTTCAAACAGAAAAATCTGAAAAATTTATATTGCTCACCGATTGGATGTACACGAGACCAAATTACCATAGATCATTTTGTCCAAAACCTAGTCGGTTTTCAGCAAGAAACAAAAGCCACTATTAAAATAATTGTCTATGAAGAAATGTCAAGAAGAGTTGTAAGAAATGGACTAACCTATCCTGAATTTGTAAGAAAACTACAATGTGCAATCAAAAAATATCAGTTTTCCCCTGCAGGAATAGGTCCAGAATTGACTGCAGCTTCAAATTCACTTCGGACTTCCACACTGGATATGAATGGATTTCCACCACTACCTCCTCCAAGACATTTGATGCAGCCAGCCCACGGTCCACTACCAGATGACTCAACAGATGGCTCCCTGGAGCTCTCAAGGACAATTAATAGTTTAGGAACCAATGTTGTATTTACAACTGAAAATCATATACAACAGCAATCTACACAACAATTCTCTACACAACAACTCTCAGATACAAGTGGAAAACAGCTTGCAACTGAGCAAAAAACGAATACAAATACAGTACAGCACATTACAATCCAACAAAAACACATTGAAACACAACCAGAAGCACTAACAGACGTCCTTACCAACACATCACAGCCTATATCACTAAATTCTCAGAATACCAAAGACCCCGTTTCCTCTTTAAACTCGACAATAGCACTGGCTCAAATAGAAAGGTAACAAAGGTAAAAAAATCCCTGACAATTTTTCACCAAAACATCCAACATCTGGCCTCTAGAATTGATCAGTTACTAGTCATTCTTAGTGAATTAAATCCACAAATATTAGTATTGACCGAGCATGACATGAAAATTAATGAAATAAACAGACTTCATATTCAAGATTACGAAATTAATAGTTTTTATTGCAGAGAAAGTGCTCCTAAAGGTGGAGTTTTAATACTTTGTAAACAAAGTTTAAACTGGAAACGGGTGGAAGTACCTACGATTATGTCAGAGAACTTACTTGAAGACAAAGAATTTGAATTCTGTGTTAGTAGTTTTACTCTTGATAATATTAGATTGTTAATTATAGGATTATATAGATCACCTTGTTCAAATTATGTTGTATTTTTGGATAGATTAAGCACATTGGTTGACTTCTTCTCTAAGAAGTATAAATATATAATTTTCGGGGGGGACATCAACATTAATGTTTTAAAAAATGACTCAGAGCATAAAACGTTAAAAAATATTCTAAAAAGTCATAACATGAGATATCTTGTTAATTTCCCAACAAGAGTAACGGAAAGTTCTCTATCAGCAATTGATAATTTTATAGTTAAAAACCTTGACAGCACAATGACATCTATTGAAGGGGTTATAACTTGCCTCTCCGATCATGACGAACAGTTGTTACATCTCAATAATTTAGGATTGAAAACAGAAAAAAATCCACCAATAAAACGCAAAATTCGTAAATTTTCAAATGAGAACATGAACTACCTTAGTAGACTTTTAAAAAATGAAACTTGGGCCAATGTTTACATGGCACCTGTTGATAAAAAATATGATGAATTTTATAAAACTTTTAGCTTTTACTTTACAAATTGTTTTCCTAAGGTTACCATTACTGAAAAAAAAATGTAAAAAAACTTGGCTTTCAGAGGATCTGAAATATGAAAAAAAGGAACTTTTACAATTGGCTAAAACAATTCGAGACAGTAAAAATGGTCTTTCACTAAAAGAATCGCTGAAGCGAAGAAAACAGAATTTTAAAGCAAACATAACTCAAGCTAAAATTGATTATTTTGAGAACAAAATTCAAAAGTCTTCTAATATACAAAAAACTTCATGGGATATTATTAACTCTGAAGTCAATAAAAAAAATCAGAATGGTGTAAAAAATATTACTTTACAAGATGGGAAAACTACTATCACTAGCCCAAAAGTAATCTCTGATGTATTTAATGATTATTTTGTCAACATAGTCGAGGATATTACTATGAAAAATTGTACAACCTTGAATTGTAAAAATCTTAAAAAAAAGAGTGTAACGGTAATGTCAAAGACCTTTTATTTAGGAGTACTTTTAATTTTAAGCCTGTTGATGCAAAGGAGGTGGAAAAGGTTATTGACTCATTGAAGAACAAAAATTCTGTCGGTCATGATGAAATTCCAATAAAAGTTATTAAAAACGCCAAACATCATTTAAGCAGCATCTTTAGCCATCTTATTAACTCATCATTTGTTTCAGGAATTTTCCCTCAACAATTAAAAATATCGAAAGTTATACCAATTCACAAATACAGTGATTTACAAACCGCATCAAATTATCGGCCCATCTCTATTCTCCCAGTAATATCAAAAATTTACGAAAAAATTGCAAATAACCAGTTAATAACTTACTTGGAAGATTCTAAATTATTAAATACCATTCAACATGGTTTTAGGCCAGGAAAATCAGTAATAACAGCAGCAGTTTCATTCATTGAATCTTTAATTGAATCAGTGGATAAAAATGAATTCACAACAGGTATTTTTATGGATCTGTCAAAAGCATTCGACAATGTAAACCATCCTGTCTTGATTGAAAAATTACAATTAATAGGTGTTTCAAAAAATGCAATCAAATGGTTCCAATCATACCTTATGAATCGATCCCAATTTGTTCAAATCACTCATTTAACAAAAGAAAACTATATTACAAAAGTGGTCTCAGAAACTCAACGTATCAATTTTGGTGTCCCACAGGGGTCAATAATGGGCCCTCTACTCTTTTTATGTTATATTGACGACTTGGCAACTTCTCTTACATATCTGCCACAAAAAAACCTTTGCCTTTACGCTGACGACTCAAATTTGAAAGTTTCAGCAAATTCTGTATATCAGGTTGAAATACTCAGTTTCATTGAATTGGAAAATATTGGACAATTCCTAAGCAAGCATAACCTAAAATTAAATGTACAAAAAACCAATTTTATTAGATTCAAAACTTACCAGAATAAGCAGTTAACAGAACCATTAATTACATATAATTCACAAGAGATTGAAAGCAAAAGCAGTACGACTTTTCTGGGATTAACACTTGATAAACACCTAAGCTGGAATGAGCATATTAGTAAATTGTTATCAAAACTGAGTTCAGGAATTTACTCGCTGTATAGAATGGCCTTTTTCTGTAACCAAAAAACTCTAAGGAATATTTATTTTGCTAACATTCATTCTCATTTGTCTTATGGTATATGCCTTTATGGTTCCACAAAAAAAAAAAAAAAAAAAAAAAAAAAAAAAAAAAAAAAAATGGACAGCATTTTAACCCTTTGGATCCCAGGCGACGATGACATCGTCGCCAGAAGTGTGTACTAAGAATCCCAGGCGACGATGACATCGTCGCCGAAAAACTGTCGAAAAATCCCAGGCGACGATCTCATCGTCGCCACGTGTTAATTTAAATATTAAATTTCCGCGGGTTTTTTTCCCGCGGATTTCGACTAGTATTGGTATTAGAGTATACGTTGAAGTCAAATATACTAATTTCACAAGAAAACTACGAACCGTATGTGTCTTGATTTTATTCTCCACTGAGCAAACACGAGGCGCTCAGCTGACTTTTGGCGCGCGATTATTGCGGTCACTGTTTACTTCTAAATCGCTACTGTATGGTTCTGTTACGTTGTTTACTTTGTGTTTAGTGTAATGGATAGAGTTTGTTTGTGTTATTATGCGTTGTTTTTCTAATTTTTAGTGTAAATGGATAAGTTTATAGTTTTATTTCACTTAGTAAGCTGGTGTTTTGTCGAAATGGATCGTGAAAACATCGCCGATAAACAAAGTGAAGTTGATAGGCAGCTAAATTACGATCTATCTGATGAGGAACTATTTTCTGATTCATCAGCTATATTTGACGACGACAGTGATGAAGACCCCACGTATTATCCTGATGACAGTGGACGTAGTAGTGCTCCGGTTTTCCGGTTTTTACAAATTGTAGCTTGTACTTATTACAGTAAAACTTTTTTTTTTCAGCTTGTATGATACATATCAGTATCAAATTTTGTTACAGTATACAAAAATATATTTGGAACAAAATAAAAGTACTGCCCACGGATAATTTTTTTTTCTTCTGCCCATAAAATGATGATAACTTTTAAAAATTTTTGAAAAAAATTATTTTTTTTTTTTTTAATTTACATACATATACAAAAAAAGTCAACATGTAATGGCTTTTGTACATTGTTTTGGCTAGATAATATTATAAAAAACATTTTAGTATAAAAAACTTCAATATAGCATGTGTAATAGAGGATTTATGAATATTTTCCCAAATGCTTGTATTTTTGTCATTTTTGGCCTGGGATTCTTCGCACAGTTTTTGAAAAACTGGTCTGGGATTTTTTGCAAAAAAAATATTTTTTGGTCCTGGGATCCAAAGGGTTAAAACAGCAAAAAAGAGCAGTTAGAATTATTTTGAAATTAAAATATGACCAAACAACTAAAGAGCGTTTTAAAGATTTGGGGATTTTAACGGTCTATGGACAGTATATATTTGACACAATCCTCGTTGCTAAGAACAACCAAATTGCTTTTGAATCCAATTCCTCCCTCACACCTCATCCTTACAACACTAGAAACAAAAGAGGTATAGTTATATCTCATCACAATTTAAAGTTTTTTGAGAAAAAACCAACATATATGGGAGTGAAGTTTCTGAAAGAAATACCACTTAATATTAAAAAAGAAACCAACTTCAAAAAATTTAAACAAAAACTTAAAACTTTTCTTATACGAGGTACGTCCAGAAAGTAAGTTTCGTTTCCATTTATATCCGCTGCAGCGCTGCGATCGCAGTTCCGCGCATGCGCGGCAGACGCTCTGTATCAAGGAGAAGAAACGTGCGCCATTTTGAGATCGCTGTCAGTCTCGTACGCTTTGTTGTGCTTGTTTAAAATGTCGGTGTTGATCGAAAATCCCGCCGCTTGTGAAATCAGATCTGTGATTCGTTTTCTGAATGCTAAGAAAGTGAAACCGATTGACATTTATCGGCAAATTTGTGAGGTTTACGGACAAAATGCGATGAGTGATTCAATGGTGAGAAGATGGGTCCGACAGTTTAATGAAGGACGTAATGAAGTGCATGATGAAGAACGAAGTGGGCGTCCATCTTTGATTACAGAAGAACTGGTTCACACGATTGATGAGAAGATCAAGGAAAACCGTAAGTTTACAATGAGTGCTCTCGCTATGGAATTCCCCCAAATCTCAGGATCATTAATTCATGAAATTGTTACCGAAAAACTGAAATTTCGAAAACTTTGCTCACGTTGGGTACCGAACATTCTTACTGAGCAACACAAAACACAACGGATGGGTAGTGCACTTCAGTTTTTGAACCGTTATGAACCGTACAGCCCTGACCTCGCTCCTAGCGACTTTCATCTGTTCTTACATCTGAAGTCTTTCCTTGGCGGTCAACACTTCAACGATGACGAAGAGCTGAAAGAAAATGTTTCCAAATGGTTGAAGACACAGGCGGCAACCTTCTATGAAGAAGGCATAGAAAAACTTGTGCCACGCTATGACAAATGCCTGCAAAATTTCGGCAGTTATGTAGAAAAGTAGTTTAAGGGTTGTAGATTTTAGTGCAATAAATATTTTTTCTGTATCTGTAGACAAATTATTTTTATTACCAAACGGAACTTACTTTCTGGACGTACCTCGTAAATAAGACATTATATTCCCTAGAAGAGTACTTTTCCACCCCCTTGCAAACATAATGTACAACATAGTAGTAAAGAAAATTGCATGTTTTGTATTTTTAGAAATATAAGTAGGTAATATTTATATTGATCCTGTTCATATTGACACTATTCAATTGTATACAATGTATATTCCATGAATAAAGAAGATTTGATTTGATTTGATTTGATTCCTATCTCAGTTGTTATATTCTTGGTGTTCCAATCTCAGGAGTTATATTTTTGTGTGTTCCAATCTCAGTAGTTATATTCTTTCTCAGTAACAATTTACTTTATTCATGGAAATATTTTAATTATTTTTTCGTTTTTGTAGTACAGTAGAACGTCGATTTACCGAACGTCAGTCATCCGAAACGTCAGTTAACCGAACCAAACCTGAAAAAATATTTTTTTATATACGCAAAATACACGTTGTAAATTTATGTTCCAACACTTATATTTAATATTTTTTATTTTTCAATAAACGTACCATACTACAGTAACTGTAGACAGTACATATAGTGCATATTTTATTACGAAAAAGATATTATAGTTAGCGCACAGCCCGCGCGGTGTACCGCTTCTGCCAGACTCGGTGCCTGCGCTGTAACGTCAGGCCTTCCAGGAAACGACGAAAATAAACAACGGGCGCGCCGTGCATCTACCACTGTCTAGTCTGAGCTTCGCTGTCAAGCGTTTGTACTACAGTAATTGACATTGAATGTGCACAGTCGCTTGTTAATCGTCATTCACTCGTGTAGTGCAGCGCTGAAACTTTGTAAAGTTGTTTGTTTTCTTTAAGCTAGTGTTGAATAGTATTAGTAGTTTCTGGAACATTAGTCCAGTAAGTTTTAACTGGACTACTTAACACAAAATTAAAGTATTATGTGGATACAGTACTTAAATGTGTTGTGTTTTTAATTTCAATATGCCCAATCCATTACATAAACTTATCAATAAGCGTCTATAATGGCATGGTTAAAATATGTTTGATTATCCGAACATGTCGTTATCCGAACACCCTGAGGTCCCAATTAGTTCGGATAATCGACTCTCTACTGTATGAACTAAAGGTGTCATGTTGTTTTCAACAAAAAACTGTTATATAAAAACATTATAAAATGTTACTTACACCCATTTAAGTATTTTATTTTCTTGTGTTCATAGAGAAGCTGCTGAAGCTGTTAAAACGTTAAATAATAATCAATACCTTGATTACATTGAGGTTTCATTTGCAAGAGAGAAAGTGACTGATGATGACAGCTTTCTCAATTATTTGGATGACAATACGTAAGTAGCTTATTAATTTATAGTTTTTATCCTTTAAGGAGCACTGGGTACAACCTCTAAGTAGTATGACACTCCTGTATGTTCATTTTAACTTGTCGTTAAACATAGTAATGACGTTGATGGAACGTCATATTTTTTTTATTATGGTTTAATTATTTATTTAAAGTCCTTTTGGTATTTCAAAGCTTTTGTATAACTCTAGGATATAATTATTATTGGTTATACATTGACTATGGATAGTTAGAGCGCAAAAAAATGCCTACTAAACACTAAAATGACTACTCTACACTAAAAAATGTTCTCTTGGTGGGAAGACTGGTGGTAAGAGTTTGGCTGCTTGTAGAACTTGAGTCGTAGTTAGCCATTCACCATTAAACCTCTACCATACTCATGTGTTGTTACCAAGTTTCTATATTTACTGTATATTTATTTTCTGGTGTATTTATTTACTTGAATTTATTTAATGTTATTTAACATGTTGATGTAAACAGTTATTGTTAGAAATGGAACCTGGCCGACTGCTAGGAAGAGAAGAAATATGCAGTTTATGATTGGAGTAAGGGAGACCAGATTACTAATAACCTAAGTGTTGTGTTTGGATCAGAGGTAATTTGCAATCCACATTAATGGGTTTTGGCTGTTGCAGATTTGAGCCTCTGAACCAACAGAGCACACCAATTGCACATCATAGACAGACTCCTCGAATTGAAAATACTTTTTCGTCTGCAGCAGGAAACGATACATCTAATATTAAAATGTATTCCAAAACAATTAAAAATGAAAATGCTCTGGGGTAAGTACTTGTATAATTTTCATATAGTTGGGAAAAATGTTGGTGGTATTTTATACAAGAGCATTTTTATAGGAAATAGTTGGATAGCTAATTTTAAGCTAAAGTATGATTTTGCCAATCAAGCTTAGTTTAATGCTGGCGCCCTGTGTTGTATTACAACTCAACTACTTGGTAGCAAAGTGTTATGGAGATCATAGATAATATGTTCTCTTCTAGACATCTTAATACTGGCACAACGTCTATTCAGTGGTTGCTATCGGCAAGGTCCCCACTTGAGAAGTCTGGGGTTTCCGTGTTGGGTGGTAGTCAGACTTTGGATGTTGTTAGAGGAGAGATTCGAGTTCTTGTCAGTCAGCTGAAAATCGGACCAATACTATGAGGTTCGTTTTTTAATTAAAGCTGTAGTTCACTTAGTTGCCCTGGCTAGTGGACTCTTAACAATGTCATTTTTATGAGCATAGTCAAAACTCAGTTAGTGATCAGATTAAACAGGTTATCCACATTCATCTAATCATTCATGTCCCCTAAAAATAAGTTCAAATTGTGTCAGTGTCTCGAATATGAATTAAAGAGGCTGTGAATGAAGTAAAATTCAACTTTACAGGGGAGTACAATGTATTAAAATACACATGTTACAAAATCAAACAGATTTGTATTGTCATTTGCTCTTCAAATAGGATTGGAGAGTTGGTCTAGTGTCCTCTAACCTATGGTATTTCAGTTGGTAAATGAACAATAGATCCCTCTTCAATATTTTGTTGCATAACATTGAGTGATATGTTGCATAAAGCTATTAATTAATTTATTTTTAAGATGCTGATCTTAATAAGCATTTATAAATAAAAGAGTGTAGTCATTGTTACTAACTAAGGTTGACTGTTCCTCTGAAAATGCTGTTTATTAATTGCCCAAAAGCTAGGGAAACTAAGGACTTACATGGTGTCCGAACCACGCAGTGTTGGCCTGATTTTCAGCTAACTGACACATGGACACTCCAGTGTCCACACCAATGGCAACCATTGAGCGGATGCCGTGTCAGTATTAAGAGGACTGAGCATAGAACCTATTGCCTACAATATCCTCAACTCAGTCCCCAAGTAGCTGGGTTACAGCACTGCGCCACCAGTGCCGACCCAATATGCTATAAAGGTGTGTTATACTATATATATATATATATATATATATATATATATATATATATATATATATTATTTAATATTGATACATTAAGGTGGTGGGGCCGACATTAGGGACAACTGAATTCCGATAGATCGTAGCACTGTCGCTTTAACTGGAGCAGACGGAGGCTTGTGAGTGTCCGTGCATACGTCAAGGCTCCCCACTTTGCGCTCTCCCTCCACACCTTACTCCTACTGCCTCCTCCTTCAATCTCTTCAAATCTGAACACTTGTCGGCCCGCCTGGTTTGCTTGTTGTCTGTTGACAGTAGAGACTGTGTTCTGTTCATCCCGCTGTTCTTAAGCGACAATTCAGAGCGGGAATTTGCACTCAGTTTGCACACTTTCTACTGAAAATAGGATTTTCTTCTGTGTGCTTTTAGACAAGATTATAATGTCTGGGATTATTACTATTACATAATCAGATAAAGTGTGTGAACAAAAATATGAACTAGTTTCTGCACACATTTTATTTTATAACGCTATGAGAGTTTGGAACTGGTCGACGGGTGATGTGTTATTTTAGTTTCATAAACATTAATTTATTTCTGTGAAGACAAATGTTTTGTTATAAAACGGTTAGCAACATTGAAAAAAATAAAGATTAATAAAGTAATTATGAATAAGAAACAAATTAATATGACCACAGTTATTTTGTATGGTTTATTAATTAAGACGATAATAAGCATAAATAGGCTACAGATAAATGCTTACGCAGCCTATTAGAGTATAGAGGATCTATCAAGATGGCGCCTATTAGTAAGTCTATCAAATGTGGAGCGTGTAATAAAAACGTTTTTAAAATAGTAGTGTGTTGAAATGTTTCAAATGTAATAAATGGAATCATAGTTTATGTGAAAGTGTATCAGATGATGAATACCAACTATTCAAAAAGCTTGGATCAAAGGCGGTTTTTAAATATGACAAGTGCCGGTTAGACGTCAACAACGATGTGGAGATAACCTCATATGAAAAGAAGACGATTCTTCATCTTGAAGATGGTAACTCATACGAGTGTTTTGAACACATAAAGATATTAACTGATCAAATATTTAATTTGACTAATAACCATAAGGATCTCAGTGTACAATTAAATAAACTAGCCTGTGAAAATGAAAAATTGAAGGCAGCGGTAGCTAGCCAAGCAGACGCCTTAAGCAGTTTATTAACTAATGATGACGTCAGTGGTCAATCCTACGCAAGTAAGGTAAAACAGACAAATAATAACAATAAAGATACTAATAATAAAATGCCAAATCTCAATTTTCACAAGAAAATCAATATTAAAACTAAAACTCCAATTACCAATAGGGATTTGACTCAAGTAGTGATCACCGATAATGAAACTGAAAATGAAACTAATGGAAACGGTATGGTAGACATGCAATTGAGGAATAATGAAATACAAAATCAACAATCAGCTGACTCTGACAGCACGGCAGAAGTCTGCAGCCGATATGGAACTCGATACTAAACCTAGTTTAAAAGTCAACGGAAGGGATTTTCAGATGTATAAAACTAGAAAACAAAAGTATAAAGACAACAAATTTAGTCGTGGACCACCTACCTTGGAAGATGAGGTGAAAACCAATCATCTGAAAAGAAGAGGAAAGTTTATGACTGGCAACGGCAGTTCTACTATGAAACATAACCTGTGTACTGTTGGCAAAAAACTGTTTGTTTGTCTCCAGATTTAGCCCAGAAACAAAGTGTGACGATGTCAAAAGATTTCTAAATGAGAGTTTAAGTGGAAATTATATTGTTGAAAAAATTGATTCAAAGTATCCACAAGATTACTCATCATTTAAAGTGGGAATTCCATCACAAAATCTGCAGCAGATATACTCTCTGGACTTCTGGTCTGGTGATATATTTGTTGCAAAATTCATTAACAAACCCAAGAAACATACTGGAAATTTAAACTGGGAAGGAATTCAGAAACTAAAAACAACCTGATGGACTCTGTTAAAAGCGTGGAATCGATTAGAATTTACCATCAGAACGTGCAAAGTTTATCTAATAAAGTTGGAATCTTGGAGACTGTAGCCTGTGATTTGAGATATATGCCTGGAGTCTCAGAGAAACCACTGAGGATGCCACATCACAGTATGGGCGAAACGTCTGGTCATCTTGTAAATATGACCTTGACGCGGTTGTCACCGGAAACTGTAGATTATAGTTATGACACTGGCCGTTTAAGCCTAAGTTTTAAGTATCTTGCTACATTAAGGTATTGACTAGGTTAATTAATTTATCACTTAACCAGGGAATCTTTCCCAATATACTTAAAATAAGTAAGATACACCCAATTTGTAAAAAAGGACAGAGGGATCACATTAGCAACTATAGACCTATAGCAATAGTCCCTGTATTTTCTAAGGTTATTGAACTTATTATTTCGCAACAGCTGATATTTTACTTGGAAAAGTTATAATCTTATTTGTAAAGATCAGTTTGGTTTTAGGAGTGGCCTATCCACTGCTGATGCCATAATCGGTTTAGTCGATAAGATTCTTGATAGTTTTGAAAAGAAGGAGTCTGCTGCACCACTTATTGCGATTTAAGCAAGGCTTTCGATCGAGTGTCGCATGAAATCCTACTAAGAAAACTGGAATATTACAACATCAAAGATACTCCATTGAATTTGTTTAAAACATATTTAGAGGAAAGAACCCAATATGTTGTAATTGGTAATAGAACCTCTAGTCATTTATCAGTAAATAGCGGTGTGCCTCAGGGCTCTGTCCTCGGGCCTCTGCTATTTCTAATAATTATTAATGACCTCAGTGTTAATGTGCCTGCAGGAGTAATACTCTATGCGGATGACACTACTGTCATCACTAGACATAAAAATTGCAGCCAGGCGATAGTGGACTCAAAATCAAATTTGGATATTGCTGGAAATTGGTTGGCTGCAAATAAATTGGCCCTAAATCCGGAAAAGACTAAAACTGTGGTGTTCAGATTAAAAGAAATTCCTAGCACTGATAATATCAATATTAATCCTCGTTTTCTTTGTATAATATTTGACCAGCTACTAAATTTTTATTACAAAAAAGCCATACGAATTATGGCTAAGATTATTAAGTTTGAACATTGCAGAGGAGTTTTTTATTTTAAAATACTAACCCTCTACTCTTTATATATATTGCAATGTTTGCTGTACATAAGAGCAAATTTAAACAAAATTGAGCTGAGAGGTTCGATCCATAGCCATGAGACAAGATATTGCAATGATGTAAACCTGCCTCAGGTTAGACTAATTAAAAGTGATAAGAGTCCACTAATAATGGCTAGTAAATTGTATAATAAAATTCCGTTAGAAATTAGACAACTTGACAAGAAAGATTTTAAAAAGACTGCAGGAATTCTTAATCAAGCATCCATTTTATTCTATAACTGAGTTTGTGACGCAGAAATGGACAGAAATGGACTTTAGAGAGTAGGCCAGTGCTGTCTGTATCTTATGACTAAGCCAATATATTTTGTGAAATATCTAATGGCAATAAATATCTATCTATCTCTCTATCTATTGTAACTATTAATTTGAATTGGAGATAAAAGTTAATTCAGATCGCTTATGTGAGCTGAGCTCGTCATTGTGCGGCTAGGCCCAGCCACTGCATGCAAGCTGAGCTCGTCAGTGATCCACAATGGGTTAAATTTTCAAGAAAAATGTGAATTACAATTTAAAATATTTTAGTAAAAATTACATGGCTCTAATTTTAATAGTTTTTGAATTATAACATTTTTATTTTTACGGGCAAAAACATTTTAAAATGCAATTTTTCAAGCTTTATTCTAAAAATTTTCATTACATTTTTAGTACATATGCAAATTACAATTTAAAATATTTTAGTTACCACCCCACTAAGTTGGGGCCGGAAATCACAGCTCAAGTTGTTGAAGTTTGTTATATAAAATTTGGATTTGTGATTAATTGAACAGGTGTTTTGTAATCTGACGTAACAAAGGGAAAGAGGGAAATTTTATGCCAGTTATCTGGTAGCATTTATTATTTGTAAAATAATAAAATTGCTGACTAGATGGTACATATGTATTTCTTGACTTTTTCAGAACTAATTTACCATTGGGAAAATGGATTAAGGCTCCTGGGCAGTCTGAAGAAAAAGCATATCTAGAAAATGCAATTTTCAACAGGGTATTGGCTATTTACAAGGATGTAAGTATTTTTGTTCTGCTTGAGTCAATATTGTTTTACAAGTAATTCTAAACTTTTTGTTCAACCTCTAATTACTATTTAACTACATACCTTTATTTTCATAGTGCTTGAAATGTCTTGTCACAGTTTTTGACAAATTAAAACATTTTCCCATAAATGTTGGTATAAATTCATAATTTCAAGATCTAATTTTATATTCCTCATTCCTTAACAGACAAGTAATTTGTTTATTTTCAAATTAGTCATCAAACTGCCTTCAGAACATTGCCGAGTTCAGTTTAGTTGGTCCCCATACTATATTTCTTAGAGGGAATTCGCTCAAGGTTGTATTTTCCTTTAATGTTAATAATACTTCAGCTGTTTATCTCAAGTTTTCCATTAGCAAAATCGGTGTATTGAAAGAATTATCATAAAAAACACACTTCGCGGCTCTGTCATTGTGTTAGTTTTAATGCCACAAGTAATATATTTAACCCTTTCGGTACCGGAGCAAAAAAATTTTTCTATTTGAAAAATACCGTGGAGTTTATCCAAGGGACTACTGAAGAATACCGAGGCCTTTTTAGCCTAATTTACATTAATTTACATTTTTGCCTATAACTTCCTTATTTTTTTACATACACCTGTAAATTTTTTATATTATTAAATAAAAAAAATCTGCATCAATAAACATAATAACTTTACTTATAAGTTATTTATTTTGTTTATAAAAATGTTAAAATGTACTTACCAAAAAAATTTTTTGTTAATTTTTTCATTTTGACTTAAAAAAATCATGTTCAAAAAAATTACTAGTCCAAAAACCAGTAACTGCACTAACAACTATAGCTAACACTGAATACAAACACAAATTTTTGTAAAGTTTGGACTAAAATTAAGTTCTATTTACAGTAAACAAAAAAAATTAGCATTTGTGGTTCGGTAAGCAAAGTGCGTCGGTAAGCAAAGTTCACTACTCTCACTTGAAAAACTGAATAGCCTAGGTCGTTTCCTATCTATCGGTAGTAATGTTTAGATTAACCAAACCTGATGTTGCTGGATCATATGAAGGGTCCTCATCGGTATCGTCAACAACAGAACTGTCTTCACTATCATCTGATAATAACCCATCACTTAGATCGTCTTCGTCCAATAAAACACGAACTGTATTCTCACTTACTGGTGATCTTGACCGTTTCATTTTTTAGAAATTAGCAGTATAACATAATTCACTAATAACTATAACCTAAAATGGTAAGCAGCTGTCGTAATAATAATAATACAATGACAAACACTTGACTGACGCTACCACTGCCTGAACTGCGCATCGAGCAAAACAAACAGCTGACTTGTCAACACCTTCTAAATCAGAAGCCAAACAATGACAACAAAATGGAAATGTTAATAAATAGTTATATATTCGTAATCTCTGTTTATTAGTGATTAATTTCGTATAAAATATGATTGGTATAGTTTTAAAATAAAAATTACAATTAATAAATTCCAAGCGTCCTGTTATACGGACGTTAGTATTTCTCGATCGCCCAGCCCACGTCCTGATATACGGACGTTAGTATTTCTCGACTGCCCGGCTCACGTCCGGATATCAGAACGTTAGTACGGAAAGGGTTAAATACACCAATTCAAATATTTGCAGTTTCGGATAGTTAACTGTTAAGAGATGCCAACCAAGCTGACACACCTTGAACCTAAATACGAACACTTGCTGATAAGAGATGCCAACCAAGCTGACACACCTTGAACCTAAATACCAACACATGCTGATAAGCGTTTACTGGTAAAACATTATGCATGTGTCTGTTTGCTTACAGCCCATGCTTTGATTCTGCCGTTATAATAATGTAAAATACATTAGAGAAGCTCGCATCTAAGAAGAGACACGAATTTGGAAAGTCATCATTAGAAAAAAAATTTGAATTTAAATAATTATGACAACAACAATAAAACTAAATAATATATTAATAAATATATTAGTATATTTTTATTATTTTTTTAAAGAAATACATTAACGTATGTCTTATGTATGAAACCATCCTCTTTATATTTTAAAGTAAGTGATTCATAATATGTGTGTATAAAGTATATGTAATAAATACACATTTTTTGTTGATATGCTTACAAATTACCTAAAAATGGCTGGCTGGATGTATAAATCTTGTAATTGACAAAGAGAACAACTTAAAAGCAAGCAAACTAAATAATTTCTTCATAAGAAATCTGAATTTGAAGTGACACTTTTTATTAATTGCTCCTAAAGTGCGAAGGAAGATCGAGGTCAACTAAAAAAATAAACTGAAAATATATGATACAGTGGACTCCCGATTATCGGCGATAATGGGTGGCAGAACGATCGCCGATAATCGATTTCCCCGTTAATCCAAAAATAGCCTAAAATGACCTTTAATCGGTTTAAAAATAACCAGTATCTAAAAACTATGTAAATTTACGCTAATACAAACGAATTGGGACCGGATCCTGTTCGGAATCTCGGGGTTTGTGTGAGTGTGTCTGTAGTAGAAATACACACAGACACACGCGCTCAGTGAGCAAGGGTCAGCCAGTGTATTAATGGAATGTGAGGGGAGAGCAAAAAACAGCTACTGCGTACTGTATTACAGTACAACAACGCGCCTAATGGTAGGTTGCGGGCTTTTATTTAGTTTTACAATCTTCGTTTGACAAGGGTCTGACAGCTAGGCTATACTTTACTGCTAACAACAAACAGATGGCTCCCAGCCTGTAGTATTTCACTTGCATAGTTGTTTTGTTCACATTCACACGCAATAACTTTTTATTCAAAACTTTTTCGTAACGTAAACACAAAAATGCACTAAACAAAACACTGTACACCAACTCACGTATGTCAACTCGTGAACGAAAACAAATTCACAGTGAAAATAGAATAAAAACAGCGCACTGAACTGAGCAATATTGTTTACGTGTGTGACAAAGCGAGCGAACTTGACCGCAAATAACCTGGTTATGTGCCAAGGTCAGCCAATTCTACAGGGTGTCTACGCGTAAACGATCGTTATAGATAGTGCGCGCATGGATGAGCCTGCCTCGTCTTATTATTGCGTAGTATTTTACATTTTTCAAAAGCGTTTTTTAATTTAATTTTTTTATTTGGCCATCCCCGTTAATCCGCAACACCGATAATCCGCTCGCCGATAATCGGGAGTCCACTGTATTTTTCTTCATTAGATGCTCTGTAACTCTCTTATGGTTCACTATAACACTCGTTGTGGTTACACCTGTTTTGCTAGTGTTGCAGTATTTATTTTAAAAAATCATAAAACTAATTTATAGTAAAATTAATATCAAGTAGCATATTTCCTTGTTCAGTATGAAATAGAGAATTAGGAATAAAATATTTTAACCAATTTACTTGTACCAATTTGTAAATAAGAAGTTTCATAGGCAACAAAATTTTAAAAATTAAAAACATTTTCAAACGTTTGCACCCTGTCTACAAAATACATAAACACTTTATAAAGTTCCAAAATAGCCAAATTATAGATAATTTTCTATTGTTTTAAAATATATAAATACATAACACTGTATGTACATTTATGTATATTACATATAAATAAAACCTAATGATTGCACCGGTAAAAATGCCTTAGCAATGTAGTATGAGCTACTACATTTTGTAAACAAATTATAGAAGTATACAAAGAGAACATAATAAATCATCTAAAGCGATAGATTAGGTTTTATTGATTTACATTTTTATATGCGATATTTACGTTACAAATAAGCCAGCTGCTGTTGTTTTTTAACGACATCTAGTCGTTGGAAAACAGACGCATAACCTACCAGACCTACACATTAGCGTAGGAAAACCAACGGTAACCATTTGAGGGTTAAAGTCGAATAGGTAAAAAAATATTTAGGCACTCTTATTTCATTCATAGTAACAAAAATAAAAAAAAATGATTTATTTTTATAAATAAAAAATTCTTTTGTATGTATTTTCTTGTAATAGGCCTTTTCTCTGTTTCAAAGAGAATGAAGATATGACAACAATTAACGAAATCTATGAGTGTTTTACTAAAAATATACATTTTCACATAAAACTGCTTAGCAATTTTGGGTAAAATCCATAGGCCAATCCATAGGGCTTAGCAATAAAAGGGCCAAATAAGAATAATTTTTAAATTGAAATGTCATAGATTGGTAGTGTCTTAGTTATAAAATTAACTTTGTTGTTTTAGGTAATATTTTTAAACTGTTGATAGCAATTTTATAGTATAGAAAATAATTTTAAAGTAATACAAGGTGAGGCATAATAACGAGCGATTTTTAAAAGACTGTTAAATAAAAACATTTTGTTACAAAAATATGTTTACATCACAATATTAAAATACATGAAAAAGCATTTTCTGCAACAGTAAAATGTCTGTTATTTTTTGAAAATAACTCCAGTAAGATGGCGTCCGTTTAGACGCACACATTCCTCGAGCCGGACCTTGAAGTGACTCATCACATTGCGTAGCATTGCCAGTGGGATTTGACCAACTTCCTGCCGGATCCGCTCTTTCAGGGCTTCAATTGTTCAAGGAGGATTATCTTGGTAAACTTTACTTTTAAGATAACCCCAGAAGAAAAAATCACATGCTGTGAGGTCAGGTGAACGAGAGGGCCATGCAGTATCTCCATTTCGGGAGATCACATGATTTGGAAATAACTGATTGACAATATTCATGCTTACTCAAGCAGTGTGGGATGTTGCTCCATCTTGCTGGAAAAACATCTCATCGTCCACTTCGTAGTGTGCAAGTTGTGGAGTAAAAAAGTTGTCCAACATCTCTGCGTATCTCTGCGAAGTCACTGTCACAGCATTGCCATGGCCATCTTCAAAGAAGTATGGCCCTATGATCCCTAATGAAGACATGGCACACCACACAGTAACTTTTGTGGAATGCAATGGTTGCTGATGCAGTTCTCTAGGATTAACTTCACTCCAAAATTGAAAGTTCTGCTTGTTCACGTAACCGGAGAGATGGAAATGTGCTTCATCACTCATCCACAAACGGTTTACAATGTCCTCGTTTTGATTAATCAAATCCAAAAATTCTAAGCTGAACCGGCTTCTGCTCACATAATCTGTTTCCTTTAGGGCCTGAACAATTTGGATTTTGTACGGGTGGAAGTGTAAATCTTTGTGTAAAATTCTTCTTACCGTTCTGTTTGAAATCCCAAGTGTAACGCTGTGTCGGCGAGCTGAGCGACGAGGGCTTCTTTCAATGGCGACTCTTACACGTTCAATGTTATCAGGTGTGCGCACAGTTTTCGGTCTCCCTGTTTTCTTCCTTGTCGTTGACGCAGTCTCTTCAAAGTTCTCAACCCACTTTTTAATCGCACATGCAGACGGCACCGGCAAATTCCGATTAATATTGAAACGTGTGCGGAATGCACGACGTGCTAACTGGTATGAACTACCGTTTTCATAAAATGCTTTGACAGCGTACGCACGATGCTGTGGGGTCCAGCGCTCCATTGTGACTAAATGCTATTTTGCGCCAAACGTAACTGACGCTATCCCCTCCACCTCCATCCAACGCAGCTTGGTTTGCACACTTTTTTAAATCGCTCGTTATTATGCCTTACCTTGTAGTTCAATTTTGGATCAATTTAAAAAAATAAACTTTAAATTAACATCAGGTCTAAATATTATATTCTTTAAATGGGTATTTATGCAATTTCTAGACACCTCGCCAAACTTGACTTTTTTATCACCACTGGGTAAAATGAGGCCTATATTTTCTGAAAAAAACACTTTTATTCAGCAGAAATAACGTTTAATACAAAAAAATCTAAATTTCTAAATTTTTGAAAATGTAATTTTTCATTATATCTCCATTATATTTTGTGTTTTTTTATAGTTTTTATTTAATTTGGTGTAGTTTACATGCTGAACAAGAATTAGAAAACTATTTGGTCTACCACAATTATTTCTTGAGATACCGTGGAAAAACTACTTCTTGCGCGTTATCTCACACCGAATGTACCACAAAAAACAAATTCGCATATATTCCTGATGGAGGGACGGCTGACAGGCCGTCCTGGATGCCAGGCATCCGAATTCAACGCAAATTATGAATTTTAGTTGAGAAAATAGACAATTAGGACAAGTTAGGTTATAAAAGTAGAAAGTGTATTTTTCGGGCTGAAAAAAATAATTTTATTGAAAAGCCAATTATAAATTTGTGTTCAGCATAAAATAAACAAGTAAAATGACAAAAATTAAAAAAATACTGATTTAAAAAAGTTAGTGTTTTACTATCAGATAAAACACTAGTTTCTAGATTTTTTTGTAAAAAGAGTTTTCCGCGGCTTTATTCAACCTCCTCAAGAAATATGAACTTAAATTTGATTACTTTTCCAATAAGAATTCATATTTTCAGAAGCGTCTAGTAGTGCATAATTACCCTAAAATGACACCACAGATTACTTTTTCTATGTATATAGTGTGTATATAGCTTTCAACAGACACAGTCAATTTATTCTTGTATAGTACTTATATGTGAAGATAGATTTATTATAGCTATATCTGTGTTCAGCTGAAGGCTTCTGCGAACTGTGAAGTTTGCAACAAAGACACAAACCAGAAATGTGAGGACTGCGCTATCCATTACTGCTCCATATTATGCCAGGCTAAGCATTGGCCATCCCACTCCAAGACCTGCATACGGTAAGTTTTCCTAGCATTTCTAGTTTGTTAATAGTGGTCTACATCTCAACAAGCACTTTTATTACTATTTATTTATTTATTCATAACACGCCGATCGTCAAGATATGGGCGAATATGGATTTTGAATGAGTGTGATGAGTGTTTATGAGCGAATGTAGTCATTGTTACAAACTAAGGCCGACTATTCCTTAGAAAGTGTCATTAATTAATAGCCCAATGACAAATGAACAGCCGGTGGTTATCGCTGGCTGGTAAATATTAGGTTGACTATTTTGTGACTAGATTAGATTAGATACACTAGGTTGTGGTCCTGTCACTAAGCCCACTCCTGTCCACGCCTAGACTCTGTGGCCCTTTGCGCCCCGATCCTAGCAACAGTTTCACAAGAGACCAGTGCCCCTTATGTGCATGTCAGGGAACCATATGAGTCTCACCTTTTTACGCAGACAAAGGGTCTGTAGGATCCCCTGGCATTCCCATACCGACTTAGAGCTGGTACGTGGCACCATGATTGCCGCCTGAATATCCAAGCAGATGGAAACAACTCCTCTGAAGCCACCTAAACGCATTTCTTCCTGTCCAAAAGTCATGGTTGCTATCACCTCCGCTTGGAAGACCGTAGCATGGGCTCCGAGAGGTATAGACAGAATTTTCCGTACGCCCCTTCCGTACACCCCAGCAGCGCCCGCACCTCATTCTGTAAGTGAGCCGTCTGTAAACCAGACGCTTCCTTTGACATTTACAGGCTCGGTATTCCCCAACCACTCATCTCTGCTTGGAAGGAAAGCCCTATCTTGTCTTGTCAAATCTGTACCTAGGTATCATCGAGTCTGTCCCCATTGCAAGCAACGGGTCCAGACCAATGTCCCTGGATATTGTTGCACCATGGAGTCCCGGGAGGGGGAGGGAGAGGGAGAGGGAGAGGGAGAGAGGAGGAGGAGGAGGAGGAGGAGGAGATTTTTCAGTTCTTGGTTGTGTTTTAGGGTTGGGTCGAAGTCAAGTTTTTTAGTAGGTGGTGGAATCGGACAACTGGAGGTTAATTTCATTGATATAATCGGATTTGTTAAGAATAACAGTGGTGGAACCTTTACGTTTTTATCTTGTAATTTAGTCATAGATGAAGAGAGTAAAAAATTCAGAAAAAATAATAAATACAAATATTGTTTGGGATGAATAAATCTAAAAAATGTTGAAAACTCTTTAAAAAATAGAGTAGTGGTCACAAAAAGTGGTGATTGCCCACTCACCTATCAAAGCACATGTAGTAGTATTGACCACAAACAATGGTTATTACTTTTAATTTTGATAGATTTTAATTAATTTTATTGTTTTTCAGGCTGGACGATAAGAGTATTAGTAAGATGGATCTAAGAGGCGGTGGAGATGCCAGGCCAAGAAACAAAGAGCTGACCAATGGTTTTGGATCAGATCAATTTAATAGAAATAGTAGATCACGAGAAAACCTTCACAATGATAACAGATTTGAAGAAAAGCAGCGATATGATAACAGACGTAATAATGATAAGGATCGCCCCAGTAGATTTGGTAATAAGCAAAACAGTCGCTTTAATGATACACAAAATAATCGAGAACACACAAGAGACCGTAGCAGACATGATAATGATAGATTGGGAAATCGTCAAAACAATAGGAACGATGGTGGAGTACAAAAAAGTATGTTTGAGGAAAGGAAGTCAAAGTATTTTTCAGATAAACCAAACAAAAGTGAAACTGAAAGTGAAGATTTATGGGATGTAACTGAAAAGAAAACTCAAAATGATGTTCAAAATCATTCAACTTCGAGCACCATTGGGTCACCTGCTTGTCAGGTAATAATTTATTTATAATACTATTTAATTCAATTATAGGTTAAGTTAAAGGGCACTATGCCAGGAATTAGTATATTAGAGAGATAGGACATCAGCAAACTTACCTTAGAAGACAAGTTCACTAACACCAGAGTAGTAGTAACATACACAAAAGAATCATATACAGTTAAACCTTGATATAACGAACTCCTTGATATAACGAATTTTTATAAATCTCCTACAACCCTCCATAAGGGACAATATAAATTTCACCCCTACATAACGAATAAAACTACCCAAGCTAGTTTCAAGTATCAGGGTATTAAGTTTTACAATTCTCTACCTGTGCATATAAAGTTAATGAACAGGTCTAATTTTTAAAATTCTGTCAAACATGTACTAGTACAATCTTCTTTATGTAGTGTTGACGAATTCTCTAGTTTACTACGGAGTAATGCTTGTTAAAATAAACCTAAAATTATATTTAACGTTGTTACTGTATTGTATCATGACAATAAATGATTTGAATTATATTATAAAAAATTAACTGAGTAATAAAAGACACTAAATTGGCTCAATTTAGACAAGAACGTAATCGATTTTATATTTGAGCATTTATTTATATTTATTCAAGTCATATTTATATAAGTCTCATCAAGTCTATAAGTATAGTTATAAAAATATTTAGGACATTATTATTAAACCCTATGCACTTTGAGACTACTATTTCATATCTTTACAGTTTCATTATAACATTTTATAGGTAAACATAAAATATTGTTTTTACCACCTATCATTTATTTATTTATTTTTTATTTATTTATTTATTTATTCATAAGACGCCGATCGTCAAGATATGGGCGAATATGGATTTCGAATGAGTGTGATGAGTGTAGATGAGCGAATGTAGTCATTGTTACAAACTAAGGCCGACTATTCCTTAGAAAGTGTCATTAATTAATAGCCCAATGACAAATGAACAGCTGGTGGTTATCAGCTGATCCTTCTCAAAATGTATTAACTCTGATTGGGATCGAACTGAGAACCTTTAGCACATAAAGCTGTGATTGAACCAACTGCGCTACCGACCAATTAATCATGTTAACGGTATTAAGTTTTTACACATAATTTTTTTAGAATACATATATGTATATTTTTAACTTATTTAATTTTTGTCACTGCGATGTTATGATAAGCAAATTAATTAATAATATTATTCTGAAAGCAAGAACAATATGTCGTTTTTCCTTTACCCCATTTTAACCGTATAGGGTTGGTTACAAACATAAAATATAAAACAAATATACGTAAAAAAACAAGCTAAATAAGTCCTATTATTTTATATTAAATCATGCAAGTATTAGCAAGTACAATTTTATGTTGTAAATTATCTGAAACTCTTTCCCTTGGCCTATAAAAGTAAAATGGTATTTTACCTTATAAGCGGAAAAATAATTGTTTATAACATTTATTACAGTGACATAAGACCAAAGTATTTTAAATAAAACATTATGAAACTGAAGAAAAGTGCCATAAAACAGAAGAATAAGATAATTCCGAATAGCAGTGGGAGCCTTCCATCTCCCGGCCGCAGCGCCAAATCGAATTTCCTTTCCTCTTTTAACCCAAGTTATTGTCTTATCCATCGATCATACTTTAATTTTTTTATTTTTCAAAAAAAATACGTTACGTGACAACTCTTATGCTAAAACTTTGTCGCTGACAAAACTTTTCTGACCAAAAAATAAAAATTTTCCTTGCAGACTTTTTCGTGTCACAATTAATTATAAGATTTGTTCAAATATTATGTGTTATTATTATTATAATTAAAACATTTTTGAATATTTAATGTTACTATCAGTGTTAAGCACTAAATCACATTCTATGTTCAAAATTTAGTAATTTTAGGTTGATTCTAAGTGTATCTAATAACAGTTTTTGTAGCCCCACTACTTTTATTTTGTGCTCACTTCAAAGAGACTTGACGGTATTCCATCCACAACTAAGGGCACTGAGCAGTCAGTTGTCAGTCAAAAGATTTCAATACAAGGGGTGTCCTTTCCAAGGTCAAGGGATTGGACTTTTGTGTTCTCTTTTCCTTCTCTTCCCATTGGCTTTGTTACTATATACCAATTCTCATTCCCCCTTCACTCTCTCACCCTCAGCTTTCGCCCGGCAAACGAGCTCTCAGCGATTGTAGCGGCCAATTATTGCTGAAACTGTTTTTGTTTCCATGTTCTTGGTCTGACTTTTGCCCATATGAACTTTTCTTCTTATTCTATCTATAGTGATTGCCTGAGCTCCACTCTTGTTTACTTCCTTGTTTACACTTTCTTATCACTTCCTGCCTGATAAAAAACACTTGTGGAAACATTTGATTCTGTTTACAACTCATCTAACATTCTGAAATTAATTATGCTTCTAGTTTTATTGTGTATTTTGAAAAATAAAAGGTTTTTATGATGAAGAAATTAGAGTTTATTTATTTAGACTTGTAATGAGAAAAACAATGCATACAAAATCTAAGGAATTGGATTGAAAAATACATTTTTAAGATTAATATTGTATCAAAACTAAGCAAAATGAATATTTAGCATTTTTACTTCAAAATAGTTTTTTTTATTTTTCAAAAGTTTTTTTTATTTTTTACAAAGTCTTAAATTGGATCAATGTTTAAAGGATTAATGTTTTAAATTGCATTGACTTAACATTTACAAATAGTTTTTTAATTAGCATAATACGTGTTGGTATATATACAGTACAAGTAAATGTCACACAACACAAATTTATTACAATATAAGCACAAAATGCACAAATATATTACAATACAAGTATAAAATACACAAATATAATGGTGATTGATTTCGGTGAACCACGCTCACCTTCCTCAGACCAGAGGGATTCACAAAAGTGATTAATTCTTTTGTGAATCCCTCTGGTCTGAGGAAGGTGAGCGTGGTTTACTGAAATCAATCACCATAATATTTGTGCATTTTGTACTTGTATTGTAATATATTTGTGCATTTTGTGCTTACATTGTAATAAATTTGTGTTGTGTGATGTTTACTTGTACTGTTAACATTTACTGACCCAAGATAGTTTATTATTTCTTAAATTTAAAATAAAATGTATACTGTAATTTCTAAAAACATTTATGGTATTATAGGCTGAATAGTTTGTTATGAATGTGAGTAGCATTTATATTTTCTTAATTCAGTATTATCACCAATTGAGAAAAGAACCAATAGTTAATTAAAAGAGCTTTTTTTCAATTAATAATAAAAATAATTCTTTAAATTAATTGTATTATTATTTGTGTTTGCTGTTAATTTTGATGTACTACAATTATGTCTACCTCTTAAATTTAGCTGTGGTAATTTCAATCAATTGTTGTGATTTCTTTTTGAATAAATTTTATTACCAAACCAGACCTAAATTTGCTGATTATTTTTCAGTTTTCTCTAGGCTTATACGTTTTGCAATTCCCAAGGTAAATTTCAATTGCATACTAATTTGAGCATTATATTCCATTTAACTAAATTGTATACTTTTTTTAATTTAAAGTAATTAGTATATTAGAGAGATAGGACATCAGCAAACTTACCTTAAAAGACAAGTTCACTAACATCAGTATTTAGTATTGAGGGTGATTTGAGAGATTTTTAAAGCTTATTGCCTTTTCGGAGGACCACCTAACCTTCACGTTAGGAGAGGAAACACTACAAAAGACGTTACCACGAACGATCACAGGGAGATGCGTTTTATAAGTAGAAAGTAATGAAAAGGAACTAACTGTACCTTTTAGAGGAGATAGTACATATCTTGAAGAGAAGAACTGAGAAGATGTGAGCTGAGATGACCGTAGAGATGGATCCACCAGGCCTGGGGTGTTGATGTTGTCCAGCGTGGTCAGTTTGTAGCACAACACAACACTGTTAGAGTTCACTTTGAATTGAGACAATATTATTAATTGAAAGTAGAAAGATTGAGAGACGAGAAAACACGATCACTGACTAATGAAACCCAAAGAGAGGTCACTATAAGAGAGGTCACGGCAAGCGCGACGCCGAGCGAACCGTACTGTATCGCACCATGAGTTCAACTGGGGAGTTAATTTTAGGTATAGGGGTGAAGCGTGTTGACGGGGTTCACACCACCGGATACAAGCGTTAGACAATGTCACCTGATATTTGACTTTTGGCAAGTGCATGTGCATAGAGGCCAGTAACATTATTTAGACTTCAATATAATAACATGTGAATATGTTATGAGTATGTGAATAACAATTTATGCTTAAGAGATTATAAATACAAATAAGAGGAACAAACTATTAAATTACTGAAATATGAATTACAACTAACTATATGTACAATAACTTATACTAAGTACGGAACAATCAGAGTAGTAGTCACAAACACAAAGTAGACATAATCTCACAAATTTTCAACACCACAGGCATTTTCTTCAGGTGAGTATAGGGAGAGAAAGAGAGAGAGAGAGAGACCCTTTACTTTTAATTTAAAGTAAATATTTTTTTTGCAAAAAGTGTAAGCAATCATACTCTGAGAATAAATAAAATTTTACAATTCTCTAGTTATTGGAAAAATTGTATGTCATTTTATAGATTTTTAGGGTGTATTATACTTCATATTGGAGAAATCGCCAAAATACTATGCACTGTTTTTTTTTAATTTGTTGATTCACTGGCATAAAGGTATAAGACAAACTTTCTGAGTCTTTCTCAAAAAATACTCAGAACCGAGAACAGGGAACCGAGAACCAATTTCACAGTAAAGAACCGAACCGGAAGCAAAAAAAAATGGAACATCACTACACAAAAATATTAAAGTTTATGGAAAAAGGCAGGATATAAAATGTTAAAGAAGAATTATTAATACAGGGTGTCAAAAATGTCTGAAAACACACAAACATTTCCTTTATAAATAAAAATATAAATTTGAAACTTAACAATCATGATAGGAATTGGGCAGCTACTTTTTGGGTCAATGTTGTGTCATTTCACTGTAATGGTGGATGTCCTGTTGAGGGCATTGTCATGGAAGCTTGTACCTTTTGATACACCACATAAAAGGTTATAGTGAATTAAATTGAATGACGCAAACTATATCTCTAAGGAATCACCTTATCAGCCAATAGAGTACTTTGAGTATTGAAAATTTGCTGATTTTGAACTATTTCATTTTGGTTATGGTAGATCTACTAGATTTTAATCCATGCTGTTGACTGTCTAATTAATTGATTGATTTCCAGATAAAACAAAAACTGGCTTAACAACTACTTTTTCAAAGATTTTACAGAATTTTGTAAGTATACAAGACTAAGAAACATCCTCAAGTTTTCCACTTTACAAAATAGGAATCATTTTTGTGATTTTCAATAGATATGGAAAATTCCTGTATCTTATTGAGTTATTTATTATGTATGCTTGGGGTCCAAAGATAAAGTATATTTTTCACAATAATATGTATTTTGTCATTAACAGTTGATTATTTATTGTCAAAAAGATAAATTTATTTCTCTCATCTCATGTTCTGTAACTGGTTAAAAGTGTTATTGATATTAAATAGCTGAATTTAGCAACACTTTTGTTATTATAGATACCTGAAGTTGGAACATCAGTTGAGACAGTCACGAATCTCTCCTCAAAGGGAATACAGGTTTGTTGATTAGTTTCTAGCGTGTTATGTTAATAATAATGAAATGATGTTGGGAGAGTGCTATTTCATTAATTTCTCTCATATTTTATTTATGATGTTTGATATCATGTTTCATATAATGTATTTGATCAGTACAAGTGGTTCTGAGAGCAGCATATAATGATCAACTGTGTATTTTTCTGCTGTTTATGATTAAATTTTTCTAAAGAAGGGATCAATGGATTTATGATTAAATTGTTAATATTTTTAATGGTCAGCAAAAAAGCCAATCTATTTTTTTATTAATTTTCAGTTTAAACATTTTAAGTACTGCCATTTCAAAATCTTTAACCATATTGTACATTTGTTATAACATAGTATAAGTGCTTGCTAAAATTAACTTCTGTACTAAATTTTAATCTCGGAGGTTCATTAGTTACAATACGAGTTATTACGGAGTAGTTAATACGAGGGTTATTCAGAAAGTAACAGACGCTTTTGAATGGTGCGGCAGTGGGCGGAGCTACAGCCGCTATCTTGGTGTCAAAATACTGGAATTCAGTATCCATCGAGCTGTAGTCGTGCACGTGTCTGTGTTGTGCAATTGAAAATCCCGCCACTTGTGAACTGCATTCAGTGATAAGGTTTTGTTGGCAAAAAACCATAAACCAATTGAAATCTATGGCCAACTGTGTGAAGTTTATGAAAATGGAATAATGAGTGAAAGTAGAGTAAGGCAGTGGTGTATTGACTTTAAAAATGGCCACACTAATGTTCATGACGATAATCGTAGCGGTCAGCCTAGCCTAGTGACTGAAGATTTAATGTTGAAAATCAATAACAAAGTTTGTGAAAATCGCTGTTTCATTATTACTAAACTCTCGGAACATTTCCCAAAGTTTACTACATGAAATTGTTGTAGAGAAGCTTGGATACCACAAATTTTGTGTCAGGTGAGTCCCAAAAATATGTACGGAAGATCACAAAAAACAAAAACTTGCTGCATCATTAACTTTCCGTGGTGAATACGAAAAACATGGTAACAAACTTCTTGATCATATAGTTACAGGTGATGAAATATGGGTGGAGCATGTCAATTGTGGAACAAAAATGAAGTGTATGGAAGGGGGCACACACATTCTAAAAAAAAAAAAAAAACAAAAAAAACATGAAAATGTCTCCAAACTCTCAGCAAGAAAAATTATAGCAGCAGTTTTTTGGGATGCTAAGGATGTGATTCTGGTTAATATCTTTGAACAGGGATCAATAATAAACGCAGAGATGTACTGCAAATCATTACAGAAGCTATGGAGAGCGATAAAAAGGTAGCGTAGCAGAAAATTGAGCTCAAAAGTTTTGTTTTTCCACAACAATGCACGTCCCCATACAGCCAATATGACAAGTCTTAAATGATTTTGATTGGGAAGTGTTTGAGAATCCGCCTTATAGCCCAGATCTGGCACCAAGCGACTACCACCTTTTTCCAGCAATGAAAACCTGGCTCGCAATGCAGCGCTTTGATAGTGACGCTGAACTTCACGCTGGTGTTAATCAGTGCTTAAGACTCAGGCGGCAGATTTTTACAAAGCTGGATTCGAAAAACATGTGTCACGTTTTGATAAATGTCTCAATTTGAAAAGGGATTACGTTGAAAAATAGCGTTTAAGAGTGTAGCTTTTAAATGTATAAAATAAAATGTTCATATTTCAGTTGGTTAATTTTTTATTTCAAAATGTCTGTTACTTTCTGGATAGCCCTCGTATATATTAAAATACTCAAACACACTGGTAATACAAAACATTTTAGGACCTGTATTTACAGGAATTTTTTTTCTTATTTTGACCCAAGGAACCGTATATTTAAGTATGAAAATGTAGTTTAGGAACACACTTCGTATAATGTAGAGAGAGAGAGAGAGAGAAAGATTTCTTTATTACATACTTTTCAAGGCCACTACAGTGGCAAACGATTTTTACAAAATAATACAATATATATTAGTACATTTTGAGTTTGAGTCCATACTGTTTGAATGTCACATACACTGTGTTCATATTGGTGAATCAACTCTCCAGTTCTTTGAGTTTGAGTCCATACTGTTTGAATGTCACATACACTGTGTTCATATTGGTGAATCAACTCTCCAGTTCTTTAAGTTTGAGTCCATACTGTTTGAATGTCACATACACTGTGTTCATATTGGTGAATCAACTCTCCAGTTCTTTAAGTTTGAGTCCATACTGTTTGAATGTCACATGCACTGTGTTCATATTGGTGAATCAACTCTCCAGTTCTTTGAGTTTGAGTCCATACTGTTTGAATGTCACATACACTGTGTTCATATTGGTGAATCACCTCTCCAGTTCTTTTAAGTTTGAGTCCATACTGTTTGAATGTCACATACACTGTGTTCATATTGGTGAATCAACTCTCCAGTTCTTTAAGTTTGAGTCCATACTGTTTGAATGTCACATACACTGTGTTCATATTGGTGAATCAACTCTCCAGTTCTTTAAATTTGAGTCCATATTGTTTGAATGTCACATACACTGTGTTCATATTGGTGAATCAACTCTCCAGTTCTTTGAGTTTGAGTCCATACTGTTTGAATGTCACATACACTATGTTCATATTGGTGAATCAACTCTCCAGTTCTTTAAGTTTGAGTCCATACTGTTTGAATGTCACATACACTGTGTTCATATTGGTGAATCACCTCTCCAGTTCTTTAAGTTTGAGTCCATACTGTTTGAATGTCACATACACTGTGTTCATATTGGTGAATCAACTCTCCAGTTCTTTAAGTTTGAGTCCATACTGTTTGAATGTCACATACACTGTGTTCATATTGGTGAATCAACTCTCCAGTTCTTTGAGTTTGAGTCCATACTGTTTGAATGTCACATACACTATGTTCATATTGGTGAATCAACTCTCCAGTTCTTTGAGTTTGAGTCCATACTGTTTGAATGTCACATACACTATGTTCATATTGGTGAATCAACTCTCCAGTTCTTTAAGTTTGAGTCCATACTGTTTGAATGTCACATACACTGTGTTCATATTGGTGAATCAACTCTCCAGTTCTTTAAGTTTGAGTCCATACTGTTTGAATGTCACATACACTGTGTTCATATTGGTGAATCAACTCTCCAGTTCTTTGAGTTTGAGTCCATACTGTTTGAATGTCACATACACTGTGTTCATATTGGTGAATCAACTCTCCAGTTCTTTGAGTTTGAGTCCATACTGTTTGAATGTCACATACACTCTGTTCATATTGGTGAATCATCTCTCCAGTTCTTTAATTTTTGCACTGAATTGGAAGATCTTTCTTGAAACCATGTTAGCAGGTTTCAACTTTTTCGATTCTGTACTCTTCACTTTGTTTGGAATGGTATTGAAGAATTCGGTTCTAGCATATGTAGGCTTAGCCTCAGAGAGAGTCAGTCTGTGTTTTAGTAGGGTGAAGTTCTTAGTATGCCTGGTGTTATATGAGTGAATGTCTTGGTGTTGTTGAACATCACAGAATGTAACTATCATGATGCATGGAGTGCTAAGCTTAGTCTAAGGCATAGGCTATCGATGTGATGTTGCTATAAAAGTTGGTCGTTAATAATAATACCTAGGTAATTAGTCAAGATAACAGACTGGAGATTTGGTAAATCTGAAACTTCATTCTGCCTCTTCCCTAATGAAATTTGTATTGTATTTGATTCATTAAAAACTAAGTCATCGTTCCTGCAATAGTTCCTAGCAAGGTTTACAACTATATATGAGTCTATAGATTTTCTACAAGTTATTTTCAGTTAAAAGCTGAGAGTCTTCACCATGCATTATCAATTTTCTGTAGAAATTAAGAATATCTGGCAGATCATTGGTAAATAAAATGAAAGTATGGGACCTAAAACGGAGCCTTGTGGTAACCGCAATTCATTGGTAGAACCTGGGATCTCCTCTAGTGGTATGGTCCACCTAAACAACTCGCTGTCTGTCCTGCAGGTTCATGGCAGAATACCATGAAAGAGCTGCATCTCATATTCCCAGGTTGAAAAGTTTTGATAAGATCATGTCATGGCTGAGACAATCAAATACGTTACTGAGATCAAGCTGTATCCCCACCAATGTGTTCCCATTCTCAATGTTATCCACTATATATTCAAAAAGTTCAACTATTGCTATTAGAGTAGAGCATCATTTGATAAAACCATGCTGCTTCTCAGATGGTTGTTTGTAAATGTTGAATAAT